>ML675690.1:9195585-9344730 GCA_007922155.1 Mesoclemmys tuberculata
TGACCCTGGCATTATCAGTGGGCTACCCTGGGCACGGACGGGTTACAAGAGTGTTGCATCCTTTCTTTTCTCCTTTGTTCCTTCTCTGTCTCATGAGCACATCTGTTGTCCTCAAAATGGGCTGTAGCTTAGTGTATGGAATGGCACCACCGTGTTCTGTTCCACACCAAGTCCTCCTAGTTTGTTGGATTGATACCACCCTTTTTTAAGGTGTACTTTCAGTATGTTTTTGAAGTGCTTCCACTGCCCTCCACAAGCCCTTCTTCTCTGACTTAACCGTGAGAAGAGGACTTGCTTCAGGAGGTGAGTGTCAGGCATATGTACGCAACGGTCAGCCCAATGGAGTTGGTGTTTCCTGACCTGAACTTCTACACTGCTGATGTTGACTGCAGAGAAAACACTTGTATTATTGTGTCGGTATTCCCAAATGATCCTGAGGATCCTCCTAAGGCAGGAGTCCTGGAACCACTCCAGCTGCTTGAGATGTTGTCTCTAGGTCATCCAGGTCTCACACCTATACAAGATAATAGGGATGACAACCGCCTTGTAGACCAAGATCTTGGCTCCCATTTGCAGATCTCTGACATTGAAGACTCTCATAGTGGCCTTCTCCACCTTGTCACCTTCTTTAATGCCAATCTATGTATAGGTTTTGATGGACAGGCCTGGGTTTTTCTGGATCCCACCACCCACACAGCAGAGTGTATCTGCTTTATTTTTTCCCTATAATTTTAATTGGCGGTGCCTCCACTCCCTCACTACTTCCTGAGAGGGTCACCACGACAGCTTGGGAAGAAAATTCTAACCTCAGGATAACTCCTACTCACTTGTCAGATAGTTGGAGGCACCCAAAAAATAACACGAACACCTACAACATATTCCACACAGCCATCATAGTAACCAGGAGACAAATGTAACATAACAGAGTAAAACACTATTCTTAGGATCACCAGTCACATGACCTGATGTAGCAGTTGTAAAATTAGTGTCCCGTTGGTACATGGACTTTGTTGGGGACCTTGATGACCTGTGGCCACAATATCTTCTGGGCAGCGGGCTCGTGCAGGGCTCGTGCAGATTACAAAACTACACCACAAACCCAAACTTCAGTCTCCTACCCCAGCGCCCCAGCACACTCACCGCAGGCCGTGGCCCTAGAGAAGCAGCCAGAGCAGAGCTTGCCATGTGGTGCCTCTCCCACCTAGGGAGCTGGGGGCTCACTCAGCCTGCTGGGGAACTTTTCCCAGCAACGCTCTACAAACTGGGAGCCACCTTGGAGCGGGAAGGGCTCAAGCTGAGGGATCCTGCTTTCTGCTCCCCAAAGGGCAGTTCTCAGGGGGAGTTCTGCATGCAGGCCTGGGCTCACTAGCTCCCACACAGCCAGTCCTGCCCTATCCCCCCCCCACTCCAGATTTCCCCAAAATTGCCTCTCCCCTCTCCTGAGCTCCCTGGGAAGGGCATCTCCATCCCTACGGTTTGCCAGGCAGACTCTAAGTCTGTCTTGACTCCCCCTCCCTGAGATACCAGCACACAGAGCCCCAGGAAGTGAGGTAATCTCCTTGTGGGTTACACTCATTTAATAGTCTTCCAAAGGATGTGCTGGCACAGCAGATCCTGTATTCAATTTCTGTGTCAGTGCTGGCTGTTTGGGAGAGGTGGCTGCCAAGGTATGGGAAATGGTCCACATATTCCAGGGGTTGTCTGCTGATGGTGATTTGTGGAATACAAAGAGTGGTGTATGCACGTGAGGGCTGCTAGAGTACCTTGGTTTTTTCAGCGTTGAGAGAGAAACCAAGGCTGTGATAAGCATCTGCAAGAAGATTTAGGCTGCTTTGAAGGTCAGTTTCTGTGTGTGCGAGGATGACGCAGTCATCTGCATATTGAAGGTCAGTGATGCCAATTCTCGTGCTCTTAGATTTTGTTTGGAGACATCCGAGATTGAAGAGTTGGCCATCCATACGATACTCAGTCCCGAGTCGGTCAGGAAGGCGGTCGCAGAGGAGAATCAGGATCACAGCAAGCTAAATGGAAAAGGGGGCTTGTAGGCCGGCGGGTGTGCCGCGCCGGTTGCTGCGGCCCTTCCTGGGCCCCAGCCTCTATGGAAGGTCCCTGCACCTTCCAGAAACAAACAGGGAACTAGTCACTGGAACCGTCTATCGCCCCGGCCCGTGGCAGGGCGGGCAAGCGAGCAGTATATCGCAGAGCCAGGGATAAAGGAGGATTCGTTGGGTTCACTAGGGAACAAGGGGAAGGGGAGGGGGATGCAGGCCCACCCGACTCCACTGCGTCCCAGCCCAGGGCCCTAACAGTGGCAGAGGCGTTGCCACTGTGCCGGCGGGGTCCTCCCGCAACACGCCGACTGTGGCAGGCCTCTAGCCGCAGCCACAAGCAGGGCTGCCCTGGGCTACTTCCTCCCCTTCCGTCCCGGGTACCTCCTTCCTCCGGGTCCGTGGGGTAGACCGCTCGGGGCAGGCTTAGCAGGCCCTCTTCGTTAACCGGCGGCAGGTCGGGGAACTCCTCGGCAAGGGGCAGCTCCTCCAGGTCGCAGGGTTCGGGGGTTGCTGGGGCTTCGGGCAGCTCCTCCAGGTCCGGTCCGGCCTCCGAGGATTCTGCTGCAGGTAGCTCGTCTAGGTCTAGACCCGCCTCGGGAGGGGTTTCCCACCCCAGAGGGTCCAAGAGCTCGGCCCACTCCCTGGTGTCCGGGGGCCCGATCCAGTTGTCTGGGCTGGGGCGGTAGGGCCGCTCCCAGCTCTGTGGGTCAGGGAAGGCCCTATGCTGGGCCTCGGTCTGGCCAGGCTCAGGCCGGTGCTGCAGTTGACGGGAAGGCACATCTGTCTCTACCAGCAGTCTCCTCCTTACTGAGCAGCAGGCCCTGCCTTTTATCCCCAGTATCCTAGGGGAAGTCCCGCCCTCTGCGGAGGGGATTGGCTGGTTGGCTGGGCCTATCCCAGTCTGCCTCCGGGGTTGACGGGCAGGCAGGGGTTTTAAGTCCTGGCTCGCCTGTGTTTGGGGCGGTGGCCCTTCCTGGGGCCCAGCCTCTATGGAAGGTCCCTGCACCTTCCTACAGGGCTGAAGCGGTGACACAGCTCTGCTTCAAACCAGTGCGAAAGATGAATGGGTCGGTCTCTCAGCCGTTGCACGAAATGGCGGCAGTCATCCCATCATAGAATACTCTAATGGTGGAAATGAATTTCTGTAGGCAGCCAGACCTACACAGAACCTTCCATAGGGCATCATGGTTGAGAGAATCCAGGGCCTTGGTTAGGTCAATGAATGCCTTGAACAGTTCATGGTGTTATTCTCTACACTTCTCCTGAATCTGTCATGCCATGAAGATCATGTCGGTTGTACCTCAAGATGGCCTGAAGCCACACTATAATTCAGGGAGAAACTCCTCGGCAAGGGTGAGGAGGCATTTTAGTAGGATCCAGGCAAGGATCTTCCCTGCGATGGAGAGGAGGGCAATACCTCTGTAGTTCTCACACAAAGATTTGTCCGCTTTCTTGGATATTGTAACGTTGGTGTTCTTAAGGTCAGGTGGAGTTTCTTCACAGGTCCAGATTTTTTCAAAGAGTTGGTGCAGTTTGTGCTGGAGCATTGTTTCCCCAGTTTTAAAAACCTCAGTTGGCATGCCGTCCAGGCGCCTTGTGATTTTTTTGTCTGGGTGATGGCACTTCAGACTTCCTCAGAAGATGAGAGAATCAGCAAGGTGTTCCATTGCTGAACGTTGTGGAATAAACTCAATGGTGTCTTCAGAGACAATGGTTTTGCGGTTTAGTAGGCTCTCAAAATGCTCCTTCCAGTGTTGTTTTATGGTTGCATTTTCCTTAAGGAGGGTGGAATCACCTTGGGAACATAAGGGAGATAGGCCTTTGGAACTTGGCCCATATATTGCATTTGTTGCTTAAAAGAAGCTTCTCATGTAATCCTGGTCTACGCAACCCTGGGTCTCAGAGGCCTTCTCTTGCCACCACTTGTTCTCAGTGTTGCATAACCTTCATTGGACTTCTGCTTTGAGCAGATGATAGGTCTCATGTTTTCGTTGGTTAGAAGAGCCATTTTGCCAGTTACAGAATGCATTTCTTTTCTGTTGAATTAATGCTAGGATTTCCTCATTATTTCCATCAAATCAGGCTTGGTGGCAGTGAGTGGAATATCCTAGGGTTTCAACACATGCACTGTGAATGGTATTTTTAAATTCATTGCAGTGCTCTTGAATGTCAGTGATGTTATCAGGCAAGTTAGAGGGTTTTTCAGACAGGTATTGCTGGAAAGTCTGTCAACTGGCTTGGTTTTGAAGTGTTGTGAGGTTGTACAACTTTCACTTAGTCTTGCGTGTTTGCGGTGTGGTGGAGTGAGCTGTAGGTATATGATTGATCTTACTAATCAATGGTCTGTCCTCTCCTGGGTCATGTTATACGGACGTCGTTAATATGGTCTCGGGCTCTGACTGTTACATAATTGAAGAGGTGCCAGTGTTTGGACCAAGGATGTTTCCGGGTGGTCTTCAATTTGTTGCTCTGCCTGAAGATGGTATTTGTGATGACCAAATCATGCTCCGCACATTGCTGAGGAGGAGACTACCATTGGGGTTTACATTTCCCACCCCTCCTTTGTCTGTTGAGAGTCCCGTCCAACTCTGGCACTGAAATCTCCAAGGAGGATGAGTTTGTCTTCCTTAGGTGTGACTGTGAGGACTGCATTGAGAGCACTGTAAAGCGGCTCTTTGTTGTCTTTCTCAACACCAAGTGTTGGGGCATATGCACTGATGACCGTGGAATATTAGCTGTTACTGAGTTTGAGCTGAAGGGTCATGAGATGCTCTTTGATCCCCACTGGTGATCTTATTTTTGATGGCAAAATCAATACTGTGGATGCATCTCACTTCAGGTGGCTTTCCTTTCAAAAAGAAGGTATAGCCACCTCCATCCTCTTTTAATTGGCCCTCATCAATCCGGCAGGTCTCACTAAGTGCTGCAATGTCAATGTTGAGTCTTGCGAGATCTCTGGCAATTATGGCAGTTCTTCTTCCTGGACATTCAATGTTCTGAGAGTCCATAAATGTGCGGAAATTCCATGTGGTGAAATTCATTGTCTTGTATCTCTTATTTCATCCGCAAAGTTGAGTGATCCCACTGGATGCAGCCATCCAGTTGGAGGAGTGTGAGACAGCCTATGTTTGGGACATCTTTTCTAGCCCACTCCCTATTTGGAGTGAACAGAGGGACCCTAAAAAGGCCTGTTTAGTCGGAGCTGCCAAAATGCATTCTGTCTCATCCAAGCACAGGACAACCATCACACGGCTGCTGCCTGCGTGCAAATTCACGACTTAAGACTTCCAGAGATCACTGCTCCTGTCTTCACCGCTCGTTCGTCACCGCAGGTCTTTATGTCAGTCTGAGCCCTTTCTCAGGGGCCTGCATGTGAAATCTTTTAACATGGGGAAACCAGTGCACAGGTGGTAACCACACAAAGCTTGACAAGAAGAAAACCCGGACCAAGTGGCAAGGAGATCCAAGACAACCAGGGGCCTCCCTCCTGCTGCAATCCTCATCCACGTTCAGAGCTACAGAGTTCTAAAAGGTCACCTTATGCGCCCAATCCATCATTGGGGTCTTGTGAGGTTTAGACCATGTTTAGTCGGGAGCTTCATCTCAGACCTGCTCATCAAGGGTGACCCTACCAGGAGTCTGAAAGCTCCGGACAGTATAGCTCTGAGGATCTTTAGCCCAGCAGCACTGGTTAGGCCTCAGCTGAAGTACTGTGTCCAGTAGAGAAACTGGAAAGGATCCAGAGATGAGCAACAAAGATGATCAAAGGGATGGCATGCAAGCCATCCGAGCAAAGGCTGAAGGAACTGGGTATGTTTAGTTTGGAAAAGGGGAGATGAAGAGGGGACATGATAGTGGTCTTCAGATACTTGAAAGTCTGCCACAAAAAAGATGGAGAAAAGATGTTCTCTTTTGCCACACAAGGCAGGACAAGAGGTAATGGGTTCAAACTACAGCATAGCAGATTTAGATTAAATCTCAGGAAAAACTTTCTAACTGTAAGCACAATAGGACAATGGAACAGACTGCCTAGGGAGGTCATGGAAGCTTCTTCACTGGAGGTTTTCAAAAGGAGGCTGGATAGCCGTCTATCCAGGATGGTTTAGACACAACAAATCCTGCATCTTGGCAGAGGGTTAGACTAGATGACCCTTGTGGTCCCTTTTAACCCTATGATTTTATGAAACTTATGCTCCACATTTAAAGAAAACCCAACCAATCCTCAAATCCTTCTTCTTCATGCTCTCAAGGCCTCAGGGATGTTGGGAGTTAGTTACATCAGGGACCATTTTTCCCCCAGACGGCCCAGAATTGGGTGGGGAAGGCAGAAAAGTGGCTGAGAGACATCTTTCGCACCCTGCCCTCCTCTGAATATAAATTTGGTGCTGGTGAGAATTGGACCCATGGGGTGAAATCCTGGCCTTATGGGCCAAATTTCCATTGAGTTCAATGAGGCCAGGGTTTCAGCTGCTATGTTTGAGGTCAGCAAAGATTTTCTATGTAAACGTGTTTGTTTTAACCAGGAAAAAAAAAACCCAAACAAACAAACCCTGAAGTCTGAGAGCTTTGTTCATTTTAAAATATTAGTTACCAATATTGTTTTGTATGGCAGTTCCACTAGCCAATGTTGGGAAGCTGCATTCACCTGTATTTCAGTTCTGCCCAGACTTCATCCACCTAGGACAGGTGCAAAGATCTGGAAAACATTTTTTTTTTAATACATTATTGCCAAGCTCTGCATTGCCTTTTCTTCTCACAAGCTCTTTGCATGTCAGCTCAGCCCCATTATCTTAAGGAATGTTTAAGACTATTTACCGACCATGGGAAAAGGAGAGAGGCAGACGCTATCAGTTGAAGATCAAACAACCAAAACCACACTAGCCTTTTGAAGCTAAAACAGCTGATAGACATTTAGCAACAGAACTGGAAAAGCAGCACAGAGCGAGAGGCACTTCGGGAATAATTCAACTAGTACAAAACTCACAATCCAATTCCCCTTTATTTTTTCCATAAGGACAGATCCCCTAGAACCCAAAGGCTGTCTGCATATCATGATGCTATACCCCTCCTCTGGAGTCAGGCCCTCGTGAGAATCTTGGGGGCTGTGGAAGGCCATGTTTGCTGGAGCCCCATCTCTGTCCAGTTCACTTTATTTACACGGACATTATAGATGTTTGGGGGGAGGGCTGATCTTTGTCCTGAATACAATTGTCCCACCCGTCTCATCAGCCCTGAAATGACCTTGACCTCAGTGCTTAAGGAAAGATCAGCTTCTTCTACCACTGTGGGAAGGTGGCTCTTATGCACTGGATCTGTCCCATTGCACCTTGGCCCCCCTCCCATCAGGACACTGCATTTTGCCTCCCTCTACAGTGTCCCTCTTTGTGAACCCATCTCTCCCCACTCCTCCAGTTCAGCAGCTCTGATGTTTTGTACTTATCCCTTGAGCGTCTTTGCCACCAGTGCGTTCATATCCCACTTGGCCACAATCAAGCAGCTACACATTCCGCACCCCGGGCAGTCCAATGGGCATGCAAATTATTTAATGAGATAATTTGTATATAAGCATAAATAGGCGTCAGCACGCCTTGCCCCAAGCAGTGGTAGCAGTAGGACATGAAGCTGCAAAAAACTTGGCAGCTGTGTCTGGGGAAGGCATCGGGGGTGCTGAGCAGGTGGGTGGGGACTGCCATGTCCTCCAGTGTTTGGTGGTGGTAGAAGAGCTGGAAGGTGTCTGGGAAGACAGCTGGGAAGCAAGGGGTGTTGAGATATGTGGCGAGGGGAAGCTGAGGGATACGTAGAGTTGGCTGGGGCCAATACTGGAGCCCTCACCTTTTGTTCCCCTCTGGATCCGCTTGCTCTTTCCTCTGCCAGGGCCTGCTCCACCTGGCTGCTCCTTCCCTGCACAGGTCCATCAGAGGGAGTCGCACACAGCAACCCAACCTCTGGCACCTGCCAGCAGCACGTACAGCCCAGCTGGATGTATGACGCTGTATGACAGAGCTGCCCTGAGAGTCAGACGAGAAGTCCCTGGTGGTCTGTAATAGATGACGATTAGATAGGGCCCGATTCTGGTCCCAAACTGGTGTGAATCAGGAGTGACTGCACTGAAGTCAGTGCAGACGCAATTCAAAATTCAGGGGCAACATGACCAACTCTAAAAGTGTTGCTTGCTTATCGCAGAGAGACTCACTTGTCACGTACTTGTCAGAGGTGAGAATGATCCATCCACAGTGGGTGGGGTTTGAGCCTCTGTGCCCATTTGACATTCCTGCCCAAGGCTGTGTGTGTGTGTGTGGATTTTTTAAATATGATGTAGATATTTGTAATCTAACAATTTTGGGTGGCTTTTCACATCATTACATTTTCTCAAGCTGCCTTGTTTACCAATTGATTTCCTCCATTTTTTTCATTTGTTTGTTTGATTGCTTTTTGTTTTCATGCTGATCGCTGTAAACCCTTAATATCAGCTGTGCTTTAGAGATCCTGAGCCTAACTCATTAAAGCATGGGATGAAAGCCAGGACAGACTTAACTCTCATTTCCTAGATCTTGATATATATTTGTTTACTTTTTTTCATTGCTTTATGGTTTCAATGAGAAACAAACCTAAGTACAGAAAGGAGGGAGTTCTCACAAAACCATCAAACAAAACCATGCTGACCAGACAGTCTATGAAATAGTGGCTTCACAGGACTACAGATTTGCATGAACTTTCAGTGACACCATTTGGTGTTCATTTTCAGTTTGATCTTATTTAAGAATGTAATAGCATTTATTACTGATTTTATCTGTAAGGATAACAGTGTTTCCCCTAGTCAGCTTCTGGTTCTCAGATGTAATTACTTCATATTTCTCAACTGAGGTTTGGTTTTTTTTAAAAATGTATTGACATCTCAGTGGTGTTGTTATTGTTATGAATATTTTTATTTGAATTGCTGTCGTACCTAGGAGCTTCTCTCACAGACCAGGCCCCCAGTGGGCTAGGTGCTGTATGAACATAATACACAAAGATGGACCCTGCTTCAAAGATATAGATATAGAATGTAAGTATTAAAGCTCTTTTCTTCTGACACAATAATGCATTTCTGAGCCAGGTCCAATCAACCCGAGTGGAGCCATAGCTATTTACATTAGCTGAGAACTGACTCTTTATGCCTAATCATTTAGAATACAGGCCAAAAAGCGTATTAAATAAAGACTTGGGGGTCAAATTTTCAAGCGTTCAGCGCCTATAATTGGGGTTGTGTTTTCAGAAGAACTCAGCTCTCCACTTGGGGACTCATATAAGATCCAGGTTTTGAAAAAGCTCCCAGCACCCAGCAGCTCCCACTTCAACGGTTACAGCCAGATTTTCCAAAGAACTCCATGCCCAACATACATCCAATGTGCTGAGCAATTTTGCAAATCAGGCCATTTATTTATGTTCCTAAAGGCATGCTGAGCTCTTTGGAAAATCAGGCCCAGAGAGCCAGATTATCCTCCATTGACTCCAGAAGGGTTACTTCTGATTGACACTGGTGTAAGAAAGGGCAGGATCACGCCCATAACACTTAATACTTTGCACTCCTCAGCACTCTTGGAAGCTTCCACGTCTCTGGTGACCAAAGTATCAAAATGAAAAAGGGACACCTGTCACTCCCCATTCCCTACACTCATCTCACCCCTCACCTCGCTTCCTGGGCTAGTCCTGCCCCTGTGTGGAGAGGCGGTAGTTACTCTCACACACCTCTGCCTAGAAGCACAGCTGCAGCTGCTTTCCGTGCGGGCTGAGGAGAATGAATGCGAAATGGGACATTGAAGCGTGCTGCATTACTGCTCCAAATTTGCAGGACAGATTGCTGGAAAATGGGACCATCCAGGGAAAAACAAAACCAACAGTCGTTCAGCTCTTCCCATGACCACAGTGATCTCAGTCAGCTTTCTGACAGCCTGGGAAGGGGAACTGCAGCTCTGTGTCCTTGGACTGTTTGCCTGAGCTGCTACTGCACTACTTCTCCCCGTCTGTTCAGGTCAGCCAACGTTTCCTGTCCTCCCTAGGCACCCAGCCATGGCTGTGCTCAAGCTAAGAGCAACCAACACCACCACTTCCAGGGGCCGTGCAGAAAAGCAATGGGTCTTAAAGTAGGAAATAAAGAAGAGGAAGGAGGGTCAGTGGTGAAGGCACGAACTTGAGACTTGGCAGGTTTGGGTTCAGGGCCCTGCTCCACCACAGACTTCTTGTGCTTCACCTAGGCCACGTCCATACTACAGACCTATATTGGTATAATTACGTCACTCGGGGTGTGGAAATCCGATGCAGTTATACCAACCTAACCCCCTTGTAGACAGTGCTCTGTTGGTGGGAGAGCTTCTCCCGTCAGTATAGCCACTGCCTCGCACGGAGGTGGATTAACTAGGCCGACAGGAGAAGCTCTCCCATTGGTGTAGTAGCATCTTCACTAAAGTGCTACAGCAGTGCAGCGGCGCCATGGTCACATTGTACAGGAGGACTAGCCTGCAGTCTCTCTCTGCCTCAGTTCCCCCTGGGTATAATAGCACTTCCCAACCTCCCAGAGATGATGTGAGGATCACTACATTAAAGACTGCAGGATGCTCCAGTATTATAGCAATGAGGGCATATAGGAACCTTGGATAAAGCAAAAATGATAAATGATAAATGATGTAGCAAGGCGCTGTGGCCTTCTTTGGATCCTGGGCCCAAGGAAGGGTTGTGACCCCCCCTACTGGACAAAACCAGGCCCTGCAGGCCAAACAACCCAGAAGCAGAGGGGCGGAGCCAGGGCAGGGAAGGGAAGTATAAAAGGCCAGCCCAGCAGCTCAGTTGGGGAAGCTGCTGCTAGAGGCAGATGTGTCTTCCTGGAAGCTGTGATCTAGGCCTGACCCAGGCCCTGCAGCTGTTTGGAGCAACTGCCCTGCCGACTGGAGCCTCCAAAGCCTGCCTGGATTGCTGTGCCTGGATGGGGCCGAGTAGCTGGGAGCAACTACCTGAGACTGCTGGGTGAGAGAAACCCCCGAGGCTGGCCCTGACTTGGAGAAGCTGTCTGACATTGGGGACCCACAAGAGCGGACTGAGCCTGATATACCGGGGGACCCCCTGGGATCCTGTGCCCTGGAGGAGCTGCCCTCCGCTGATGACCTGGAGGAGTTTCCGGACCTGCTGCTGGTCGATGGTGAGGGACTCCTAGGACTCCCTGTTGCTGCCCACACCAGCGAACCAGAGTGAAATGACTGGATGCAGGTTCCCAGGGACTGCATGGGAGGAAGTAGCCCAGGGACAGCTTAGGAACTCCTATTTTTGCCCACTGGTGTAGGTAAAATGAACAAAATGAGGCACCAAATATTTAAGTCCACAGAGTCACCCAGCTGGACAGAAGCCAAAAATCCTAGAGCTACTAATCTTCTGTTCTAACACTAGACCACACTTCCTACCTTGGTTGATATTAAGTTCCCCATTCACAGAGTTAGGACTAATATGTATCTAGTTAATTTTTTTAAAACTACACGTCTTTCCACTAACTAAGGGAAAAAAGTACGCTCAGGTTCCACATGTGGAATCTGTAGTTGTGTGCTAACAGTCCATTTTGTGAAGAATGGAAACAGAAAGATGTAGCTATCTGAGGAAAAACATTCAGATGCATGACATTGTATTTATTTGAATAGTGCCTGGAATACCAAAGCAGTGAACTTGTGAACTTCCCTAAATGTTACTGATTATCTCAACTTAATTGTTTTCCTAGCAATTGCTTCCATAGTTACTGCTACCACTTTGATTGCATTTTCCCACTGCACTTAGCATTTGTCTACACTTGAAAGCTAAAGGTAGCATGTGAATTGAAAGTGCAATAGCTTTCAAAGTGGAGTAAGCTAAATGACAACAAGGGACTCTTTCAGAATCGGCAATCCCTCAGGTTGAGGATGATCTTTCACAGGTTTTATTTTAAATGGGTCTTTTGGTGACTGAGGAACCTGATCCTTGAGCTGCAGATTCCTTGGCAGACATTCCAGCTGCTGCTGGAAGGCATGGTAGGGCCACAATTGCTGCATGACTCTCCAAGGGTAGTTGTCTGTCCTTTCTTTTCTGCCATTTTTCTGTGACCAGGGCAAGGCTTTTTTCCTCAGAAGTGGCTGTTACTTCTCTGATAAGTCTTCTCCAGTTAGCCCCGTCTTGGTGTTGATACCACATCTCTCTGTGTTTATCTTGATGGTGTCTTTGAAACAGGGAGGCCAAAAGAAAGGCTTCCTTTCTCCTTTGGTGAGTTGGGCATACAGCAATTGTTTTGGTAAGCGTGCATCAGGCATGTGTACACAGTGCCCACTCCAACTCCGCTCATGCTGGATAATCAGGGCCTCAACACTGGAGAAGTTGGCCTCCATGTGGCCACTAACATTAGCACGGTGATCCTCCCACTTCATGTTGAGGATCTTCTGGAGAAGGTGTGGGTGATGGTCTTCCAGGTTTTTCAGGTATTTTCTGTAGGTCACCCAAGTCTCACAGCCATAGAGGAGAGTTGGAATTACCACCACTTTATAAAGTAAAAGTCTAGTGTGTATTCTGATGTTGTGTTTCTTGAATGCCTGGCAAGACAGTCTGCCAAAGGCAAAGCTGGCCCTGCGGATTCTGTGCTGAAACTCAAGGGTGAAACTCCAGAATAAGAGTGTCCCCACACATGAAGTTGTTCAGGAATTCCTGAATAGTTATTCCAGGATAAATTTATGTGTAGACAAAGTCTTAATCAAAAGAGGTAGAGAGCACATCCAAAACTCCATACTTTAGGTTCACAACACATACAGGTCCAAATTATCAAATGTTTCACCAGGTACTGATCACAGTTAAACTGGGGGGAATGAGTAGTAAATCCACTAAAATCAATGTACTTACTCCAGTTTTACCATGTAGGCCTTTTGCTAAAGGCACTGGATTGGATTGAGGCAATTGGGGTTCAGTTCCCAGATGTTTCATTCATTTCCTGTGTGATCTTGGACAAGTCACTTAACCTCTCTGTGCCTCAGGTCTTGCTCTGTCAAATGAGGATAGTAATACTTTTCTCCCACCCTTTGTCTCTCTAGATTTTAAACTCTTCAGGGCAGGGAATGTCTCTGTCCATGTGTATGGACAGTGCCTAGTACAGTGGGGGTCTGATCCCAATTGGGGGCTTTAGTGTACTTCAGTACAAATAATTATGAAGAAGTTGGATTAGTGTAAAACCAATGCTAATCAGGTCAGTCTGCCCCAATGAGTATATGTTTGCACACGCAAATGCAGATTTTGCACACACAAAGAAAAAATTGCAGGTGCCATTTCAGAGGCCACACATGGAGATGTGGAAAAATGAAAAACAATTCAGGGGCAAAGTTAACCAAATATCCCCTAATCTCAAAAAAGGCTTAGTCCAATTTGTGAGAGAAGATTCCGGTCAGTTCTTATTTTATTAGCCCACCCATCTGTAAGTGTCTGTACTGTCTAATGAAGATGTCTTGATGCAGCAAGGACTTTACCATCCAGGGTGAGTTCTGTTTGAAAGAGGAAGAAGAGGGAGGGGTTTGTTTAATCAAAAAATGTCCTATGTAGGAATGAAACCAAGTATCAGAGAAGAGATTATTTTTTTTGGTACTTAGCTGTTATTGGATGTTTCCTCACTGAGCCACACAGCAGCATGATATGAGGAGTGATTAAATCCAGAAACCTTTCTCTTAAGGAGACCCTAACAAGCAATATAGACCCTAAGTCTGTCTTACCGAAAATCCACTTAGGGACTGGTCTCTGGATTCCACTACTTCTACTTAATTCCCTTCCATTGTGGATGCATTTAAAAGGAAAATAGCCACTATTTCAGTGTGACACATTCAAACAGCACTGTCCATGCTACAGTGTCCTGCTGGGTATGAAGCCACAGTTCTGGGCATAAATATTTAGATGGGCCCAGAACTACAAACTCAAAGTGAGCCACAATTATACAATTTAATGCCCCCTTCCCATGCCTTTCTCCTTTTGCCATCCATCCTAAATGTCCCACCCTACCTCAGCTGACAGCTCTGCATTCTCCCTTACATCAGCTTTGGAGCTTCCCAAGTCTGGAATCAATTTGGCCTCAGTGTAAGTTGGAGCAGTTCCAAGGCTGCTCTAAGTTACACCCAGCTGCCTATTGTCCGAGGGGGTCATTTTGGCAACTAGGAATAGCTAGAGCACAGGGATGTATTTTGTGGCACACCGCTTTTGGCCCTTTACACCAGCGATTGCGAAGGGCTGACATAGAGTCACTCTGTCTGCTCTTTGTCATCCTAGGAATTCCCTTATGCTGAGAAATAACTAACTGGATGAGTCCACTAGATTTCAAGCCCCTTTTGTGCCAGCGAAGTAGTACACAGGGACCTTAATATAACAGGGGATTGGGCCTGATATTTCCAGCACTACATCAGTTCCTGCTGTTATCAGTGCTGCACATGCTCTGGCAAACATACAGACAACGGAGTGAACGCATTTCAAAACACAAGAAAACCCAGGGCTATCATCATCGACGCGAACAGAAATGTTGGAAGGGGCATTAATTTTCATGCTTCAGGGGTTAAGCCAGTCTGTTCGAAATCCAGAAAAGACCTAATGGGGGGTGGGGGGAGTCAGATTATCTCACATCTGCTGCTGTAGGGTTCTTACAGTTGGCTGTATGCAGTTGGTCCCAGGATATAAGAGAGACAAAGTAGGTGAGGCCATATCTTTACTGGTCCAACTTTTGTTGGTGTGACACCTGGTTACTGCCAGAGAGGACAAAGAACTATACAGACCTTACATCTGATCCTTCTCTGTTAAGAATCCCAACCTGTGAGTTGCAGAGCACCATCAGCTCCCACTAAAGTCCATGGAAATTCATGGAGCTCTGTGCCTTATAGGAGTGGCTGTTAAGAGACACAACCCTGTAGAAAAGTCAATGGAAAAGGATGCAATCAGCGGTTTTCTGGGCGGGAGCCATAAATTATCAACCTACAAAGGGAGGAGAGGCGTTCACATACCAAACCCAGCAGGTTGAAGGGAGCAGTTACAGTTGTTATCCGCAGAGAAGGGGTGCAGCAGATCTCCTCCTAGCTCTGTTAATTGCTTACAGCAGTGGTGAGTAGCTGTGCATTTCTGAGTGTGAACATCATGCTAATGTTTTGCTGCCTTGCTTTCAAGCCAGGCCAGCTTTTATCTTTGGCGCAAACCTCAGTCCCAAATCTCTGCCAAACCAATACAGATGTTTTAACACCCACCAGAGCCCAGATAATTACTAACAGAACGGAGAGGCTATTTGTGGATGCTTTTACTGAACGTCCAGTTATTTTAAAGCAAGTTGCATTCCCCCTCCTCTTACATCAGAGCATTATGGGCTTCCTGTGTGCTAAATTACTAATATTAATTACGTTATGGCAGCACCTAGCAGGCCCAGACAAGATTGGGGTCCCATTGTGCTAGGTGCTGTATATAGTAAAAGACAATCCCCTTCTCCCACCCCTCAAGAGTTAATAGTATCAGTAGATAAAACAGACTAAGGAAAGTTTATTATCCCTGGTTTCCTGGTTGGGAACTGAAGTCCAGAGGCAAAGTTTTAGGAAGGCAGGCCCAAGTTTTGTTTTATGTTTGTACAGTGCCTAGCACAATGGGGTTATAGTCCATGATGGGGGACTCCTGAGTGCTACCGTCATATAATAAGTGACTTGCACCAAGTCATGGACAAAGTCTATGGTGGAGCTAGAATTTCAACCTGTATCTCTTGAAACCTAAGCCACTGACTTAACTATGGAGCCAACTTTCCTCCCAGGGCTAAAGGGCACACGCTGAACATCCTAAAAGGGTCATGGTGGGGTTGTGCACCCCTTCTGTATTGGCCAATGGAGTGGGGCTAGTGCACAGGGAGTCAGGGGCGTATCATCGCTCATGCTGCATTGTGTGCTCCCAGGGACAGTCTGCTGCTACAGTGGAACCCCTGGGTACCCTTGTACCCATGCCCCCACAGCTTGGGCTCTCTCTGAGAAGGGCTAGATTGAAGCCCTATATGTGACACCATCTGGGCCTTTAGCTGGTTGGGGAGCTTTGTATGAGACCAAAGAATCACATGCATGGACTGTAATGGGATAATACCCTTGACTGAGAACATACCAGATTCACTTCACACAAGATATCAAACAGTCACCTGACGGGAATAATATCTGACCCCGATCAGCTGAGTTCTGATCACAGCCAGTGCCCTGTGCCATATCCCACATTACCAGTCTCCAAAGCAGCCACAGCCCGGGAGTTTGAAAACAAAAAACACTGTTCTATACAGCATGAATTCTGTTGTCAGCACTTCTTGGGCATGAAGGAGGTTTTCATCTGACGTTATTCCAGTTTGTTTCCTGTTGCCTTGGAGACCAGTTTAAATTAAACACTAATATTTTGAAAGAATATGATTCTCAATCACCTGGAATGCAACATTCCATTCTAATGACATTATCATATTTGTGTGTGTGTGTGTGTGATGTCTTTGAAGTGCTTTTGCTACCACTGCACTTAGGTTTAAAAAAAACCCTGTACTTTTCCCATGGCTCTAGGAAAAACACTCTAGGATCTTGTCTATATTTCAGACATATTTTAAAAGTGTCCCCACCATTGCTAACAATATCGGGAGCCATAGAGTAGATGGGGCTTCTGCGGTTGCAGTCATTTTACTCTCATGTCAGTTAAACCAACTCACCCCACGTCTAATTGATACAGTATTATAAATGCCAGCAGTCAAGGGCAGCAGCTACTCCAGTGCTAGAAGCAGTTGGAAAATCTTAGCAGGATCAGGCTAGGAGAATTTCCATAAAAGTAGGGAAAGGCAGCCTGGTGTAAAGGATAGAGCGCTGGACAGCACATCAGGACACCTGGGTTCTATTCATGTCATTGATTTGCTGTGAGACAAAATCACTTAATCCTTCTGTGCCTCAGTTTTTCTGTCCACCATCTGTCAGTTTAGACTGTAAGTTCTTTGGGGCAGGGACTGTCTCTTCCTACATGTGCCTAAAAAGTTGAGCCTTTAAGCACAATTGTAATATACATAACGCACATTAAGTTGTTGCCCTTTTTGATGTTCAAGGACAGCCAGGGTTGTCAGTTGTTTGGTTTTTATTACTAGTTATATATTATATGTAAATGTGCCTAGAGGCCCCAATCAGGGATTCATTGTGCTATGTGCTGTATAGACAGAATAAAAGACAGTCACTACACCAAATTTCTTTAAGAGGGTTTTCTTCTTGTCTATTCCCTTAAATATCTTGAAGCATCAAGTCTTATCTTCCCTATTTTTGCTGCAGGACTTCCTGGCTGACTCCAACATGTAGACTAGGTACTTTCTCAGACCATAATTGAGAGGCTGGGATGATAAACCTTCACACAGAGAGCTTTTCTCCAAAGAGGATGCACTACATAGGTATTGGGTATTTCTTGCATCTACCTTTGAAGCCTCTAGAACTGGCTGCTGGCAATGACAGGCTACTGAACTTACAGACCACAGATTTCAATCCAATATCCTAAGTCCTATGCACCTATAAACAGAGAAAGCGAGCAGGCAGAGAAGAGCCTAAGGCCTTTTCTACATTAGCGATTATGCCGGCAAAATTTTCGTCACTCAGCCGAGTGAAAAAACACATCTCTGAACAACATAGGTTTTGCTGGCATAGGCGCTTCCGTGGACAGCGCTATGTCGGTGGGAGAGTGTCTCCCACCAAGATAGCTACCATTTAGCCACTCATTTAGGTGGTTTTATTATGTCGGCAGGAGAGCTCTCTCCCGTCGACATAACGTGGCCACAGAAGTGCTCTCACAGTGGCACAGCTGTACCAATACAGCTGTGCTGCTGTAAGTTTTAAGTGAAGACTAGCTCTAACTTACATCATCTAGATTTAAGGCCAAATACAATGAACCAAGCACAGCTGAAAACAGAAGCACTGTGTAAGAGACGTAGTCACTTTATGGATGAATTGTGGCACAGCCTAGACAAAAGCTCTTATTTTAATCAGGGTTAGCATAGGTGGGTGTTGGGAAGAAAATCTGACCAGGCTGTTCTGCAAAACATATAGCCCTCATTGATGTGAGTCCCAGTATGGCCCTAGCAATACTGCAGCTCCACAGGTTGTAGCAGTGGAGGGAGAACTGCAGGAAACTAGGGTACGTGATGTTTGTTTCTGTTCTCTGGCTCTGCTCTGAGCAACATAGAGACACTAATGTCGTGTCTACACTAGCTAGAGGGGGAGAGACAACAACTGGTCATCCCATTGCAGAGTGGAGGGGCTGGCCTTGCAAGAGAAAGGAATTATACAGGGTTCCTGTAACAAGCAAGAAGTTTTGGAATTTGTGACTGCAGGACCAAGAAGGGGCCTATCAGTGCCCAGAGGCCATGGGTTGGTGCCTTAGAAATATGTATGGCAGTTTACTGGGTAGAGAGGTGAAAAGACTAGTCATGATCAAAGAAATAGCTTCTGACTGCCGAGATGAAACTGCTGCTGATTGAAATGAAAATCTGGTGTTGGGAGGGGGGCTCATAGACTCTTGTTTATAGTTTGGCTTGGGGATTCATTCCAACAATCCTTACGTGACTTGAGGTCCTGAGTCCCATTTTTCAAAAGTGAATGTGATTCGAGTGGAGCACTGCAGGGCTGTTTCTGGCTCTGGGATGCGGCGAGGTAGAGCCATGACTAGAGTTGGGTCTGTGGGTCAGGACCCCGGGATTTTATTCCCATGTCTAGAAGGGAGTGTTCTCCACTGGGCTGTGCAGAGGACTGGAAGACAAGGCTCCTTTGTTTTACCCCTGACTCTGCCACTGATTTTCTATGTGGTGTTGGCCAAGACTTTTAACATCACTGAACCTCCATTTACTCCTCTATAAAATGGAAGCAATAACGCTTACCTCATAGGGTGTTGGGGGAAATAATCAAAACACATTTGTAGAGCACTTGGAGATCAATAGAGGACAGTTTCACTGTAAAAATGAAGTGCAGATAGCAGTGCCTTTCATTCATTCATTTGAATGGGAGGGGCAAGAACTCCCATTTAAGAGAATCATTTGGGAACAGTCTCACACCTGCACATGGTTAATGTTTTCACAACCTTTCCCTGGGCCTTTAGGCCCATTGCCAGTTTCCTTGAAACTGGCTGTAAGACACAGAACCTCCAGTCTCATTAATTAGATAGGGAACGTCCTGGCTGAGATTAGGCAGCGATTCACCACCTTCCCTGCTGAGCAGCCTGTCATCAAGTTAGAAGTGCAATGATGTTTGTTTAAGCAAGGAGAGACATCTGTGCTCTGCTTGCTGTGTGTTCCTCTCATCTCTGGGCAAAAACCCTTCATCCCATCCTTGACCACCCCATGAAGAGGGACAGGAGCCAAGGCCCTCCATGCTGGGCACCAAGGTGATATTCTCTGCACAGCCTCTAAAGGACTACCATAGCGATAATACTAACAACACTCACGACTCTATCGCACTTATCATCAGTAGAGATCAAAGGAGGGGATGGCCATTGTCCCCATTTTACAGATAGGGAAACTGAGGTACAGCGTGGGGAAGTGGCTTGCCCAAAATGGCATGCCAGTGGCAGAGGAATGAACAGAGCCCAGGCCTCCTAAGTCTTAGTATCTATCCACTGCATCACACTGCCTCGCACATACAGCTACAGAGCTGGTGGCTGGCCGGCTGGTTTTCTCATTTGTCTAGCCTAACCGATAAAGTCTAATCAATAGGTTCCATTCTGTGCCAAGGTTTGGAGGGGGAAAAAATGACCAAACCTTAATTTCTTGTCTACTCATAATGACCGTGTAGCTGATGAGAGCTGCCTCACTCCACTATCCCTGGCCAATCTCTCACCAAACGTTTTTAGACTTGCCAGAGGGCTGGTTGGAAATCAAGTGACACACGAAGGGTCCAGCAAAAGCAGCAGCTCACAGTCACAGATGATGAGCAAAATAAAAATCCATTTATTTCTAGGTCATCTCCCCAAAGCAGTTCGTTTCAGTGAGATATTCGCATAGAGACTCTTCAACTTATTGATACACGTATCGTGTATTTCAGTGGTGCCTGAAGTCCATAACGCAGAAGAAAACCCATTGTCCTAAGCACTGTGCACACATAGTAAGAGAGAGTCCCTGTCTCGGAGGTCTGACATCTTCAACAGACAAGACAGTTGGTCCGGAACTGGAATTTCCATTCCAGGGGACATTCCAACATTTTGACTTTTTTTTTTCTTTCTTTTTCTATTCTAAATCAGAATAAAAACACTGACATTTCAAAATTTCCTGCAAAATGAAATTTAAAAAAAAAAATTCATTTTTTGTCAATCTCAGTATTTCCTTTTGATTTTTCAAGTCTCTTTTACATTTCTTATTTTATAAGATTATATAAAATACATGTCAACATGAAAAGTCATTTCAGAAGGAAAAATCAAAAAGTTCTATTCCAAAAGCGTCAACATTTCCATTACCCCCCTCTCCCCAATGAAATCTCATTGAAATCGGCACGTTCCCACAGAAAGTATCTGTTACAGTGGAAAGTTTTTGACCTGCTCTATTCATTATCCCTAGTTTACTGAAGGGGAGGTGAGGTACAGCGAGATCCTGGCCAGAATTTTCAGGGGAGCTTGGCTTTTTGGATGTCAGAGCGAGCTGAGTCAACTTGTGGGTCCTTAAGCAAGAGTTGCACTCTGTTGAAAAGCCGGACCCACCAGGAGGTCTCGACTGCTTGGACATCTGACTTTAGGTGACTCACTTGGGGGGACATAGAGAAATTCTGTGGCAGAGCCAAAAATAGAAGCCCGCTATCCTAAGTCCCACACTACCGTTATGACCCCAAATCTTAGTTCTGGTTATTCTGGAAATGGTACTCACTTCACGAGGGGTTTCCAGGGAGCATTGCGTCAAGCCTGTAGCATTTTCCCCCTCACTGGGAAAAAACAATTAAAGTAGGACATCATTAATTCTCCTTTTGGTAAACTGAACATTCCCAGTGGAAATGAATTTGGGGGTACATTATTTACTCTTACCTATCAAGCCTCGCTACTCTGACAGGACTGGACCAATGACTGTGATGTCAGTTCTCCCAGGCCAACCAGAGAAAGCCGCAGGCTACAATGGTCCTCTGCCTGACCCCTTAAAACATGGCAACTGTACTTACTGTTAAGATGACAGGAAGGGACAGATTTTTAGTGCTCCTCTGGCTCTACTGGGGCTACAGAAGAGAAAACAGCCTCTTTCCAACATAAATGTCTAATCTGTGTTAATGAGTCTTACCAAGCAGTTTGCCTCAATAATTGTAGGCCTACCTTGACATGAGTAACATAATGTAAGTGAGCCCTCAGTTCTCAGTGGGCATGACTGGGAAGGTGAATGGAAGATTAATTTGTAAATTAGGACATAACGGGCACTAGGCTGGAGTCAGTCTAGCTAAAAAAAGCAGGAGCAGCCTGGTTGGTACTAGGGACAAGATAAACCTGGAATGCATAGATCAGGTTATACAGGACAGAGCATGCTGTACGATTGGTTCCTGAAACGTAACCAAGCCAGTCATGAAGCACATGATGTAATTTATAGTCAGGAATGCAGGTGTTAGTAAAGATGTATATAAGGAAATGTTTTACTTTGTATTTGTGTTGTACCACGGTGTTTAAGCCTGATCAGCTTGGTCATAGTGTTGCCATGTGCCAGATAAAGGTACTTGAGTGCCAAATTCCAGAGTCAAACTGAGTTTTTGGGAACCAAGTTGAAAAAAATCTCAGGGAATCCCAACAATAATATCCTGCAGCACGGAATTCCACATGGTAATAACACATCCAGCCAAATTCTGCTGCAGATACCAGTTGGCTTTCCCATTGGCCTCAATGGGAGTAGCACATGCCTATCTAAAGGCAGAATTTAGCTCAGTCTGTAAAAATATATTCTCTTGTCTGTGTTTTAAATGTCAACTTCATGTACTATGGGAAAGGGTAAATGGGACCTCCCTACTGCCCTCTTCTAGGCCACTCATTATTTTATACAGTTACAGCATCTCTCTCTTATGTCTGCTTTTTCCTCTCCATTCCAAATTAAACATTCCAGATCTAGCCTTTTTTTAAAAATAAATCTCTTCTCTTCATATTATTATGGTAAATAACAGAAATGATGATTCGTGAGATGGAAAGTCATAGAAAATGTTATTTATGGAGAATAAATAAATCCTGTGTTGTCCTAAACATTTCCCTGCACTGTTATTTTCCCATGTTCCCTCATTGCAGGTCTTTATCCCACATGTGGGCTGTAAGATAAGACTGAAGGTTTGTCACTGCAAGGTTGCTTGTAAGTGCCAGGCTGCAGGCACTGATATTTGTTTGTTCTTTCTGTGAGCCCTGACACGCTCTTTTTAAAAAAAATACGTATATATTGTTACACCAGACCCTGCAAGCATATTGAAAGGGGGAAGGATCTGTAGACCAGACGTTAGGTCTACAAACACTGGCATTGCCCCTTTGAGGTTGAGGTTAAATCTTCATAAATGTATTTATTTATGAAAATTAGCTCCAGTGTTCAGGGGTATTTTGGTAAGCCAACTTCGACACATCCCTTTGCTGATGTAGGGCTTTGGGATTCTCCACCGCTGTAGTCAATGGGAATTTCACCCTTGGACTTCAATGGGAGCGGGAACAAGAACATGTGAGGCCTTGTGTCTCCAATGCTTTGCACATTGTGAGGTCGTTGACACCTGCACAATGTGGGTGTCAAACAGGAGTGGTGGTTTTGTGATGTTCGTACAGGTGTGAATGACCACACACTATGTAAGGCAGTGGTTCTCAACCAGGGGTACTGTACACGTCCCTCTAGTGGTACACAGAGCTCTTCTGGGTGTACATCAATTCGTCTGGGTTTTTGCCTAGTTATTCAACAGGCTACATAAAAAGCACAAGCAAAGTCAGTACAAACTGAAATTTCATACAGATGATGACTTGTTTTTACTGCTCTCTATACTATACATTGAAATATAAGTACAATATTTATATTCCATTGATTTATTTTATAATTGTATGGTAAGAATGAGAAAGTAAGCGATTTTTCCTTAATAGTGTGCTGTAAGACTTTGGTATTTTTATGTCTGATTTTTCTAAGCAAGTAGTTTTTAAGTTAGGTGAAACTTGGGATATGCAAGACAAATCAGACTCCTGAAAGGGGTACAGTGATCTGGAAAGGTTGAGAGCCACTGGTGTAAAGCATTGGAGATTCAGACCTATACATTTTTTAAAGCCAGAAAGGGTCATTATGAGCATTATTATGATCATCTGAGATCATCCGACCTCATGCACTGCACATGCATGTAGTAATTCCTGCACGCAAGGAAATTAACGTACCATAGGAGAACAGAGAGAGTCCTGACCTGAATTTTTGGATCTGAATCTAATCCTGGATCTGGATCCAAGTCTTATGGCTTGAACCCATTTCTCTTGTTAGAGGACAGAACCAGCACCCCAGAAACACTCTATCTAGCAGCTGATTGTAGCAAACAACACAATAAACCTTCTGCACAGTCCTAAAGCAGCCAGTGGGCTCTGTGTTTTAAAAGAGCTTCATGTATTTTACATCTGAATAACCGGGAAGCCATTAGCATTTGGATTTTGCTTCTCAGTCAGTTCAGGCTGGGAGGGTGGGGCAGGGAACCTCATGTGAATTGCAACAAGGTTAGGCAAGGCCAGTCAGGCAGGAGCATTCCTGTGCCTTTTATGTTGCCGTCTCTCTCCCTTTTTCCTCTTTGTCCTTCAAAGAATTGATTTCTGTTACAATAATTGAGCTATGTAATGCTTTGAGGTCAGGATGATCTGTCTTGGCTCTTTCCCCTCCTCCCTCTCTCTCTCTCTCTGCAGTGCTGTGATTTTTTCCCCTCGTTCCCATGCTCCTGTGAGGCTATCACTGTTTTAGAAGGGTCTCAAATTTCAGGATTCTTTTTACAAATCCGAGGAGATTGCTGACACGTCTGCATATAGGGATGTTATTTTATTTACATTGATCTCGCTCTTTCCCCCTGCAAATGTTCTCTTTGCAACACACAAACAAATCAGCAAAAGCCAAATTAACATGTAGCATCACTTATTTATTGAGCAAAATTCTAATGCTTGGGAAAGGCGTTGAACTAACTGCCTGGGAGACAACGGTCCTTTATTTACCCAAAGAACTAACACAGGCAGTGCACACTCCTCACTGCCTTGTGAACGTGCTGAGTGACAAACCATCTCTAGGGGACAAGAAGACATTTCAGCCATTGGCCTCTCTGCTGAGTGCCAATGACAATGGAATGTGGAGATGCGTCCACTGGGAACTGGACTGAGACCACCAACTCTTTTTGAGTTGGCCACCAGTTTACATTTGCTACTGAGGAAGGACGGTCTTATGCTTAAGGACTGCGGCTTAGTAGGTGTAGGTTCAGTTCTTGATTCTGCCACAGACTTCCTGTACGGACTCGATCAGGCCACTTGATCTCTCTTTGCTCAGGTCCCCGTCTAGGAGATGGTGGTATTCCTTTGTCTGCCTTGTCTATTTGGAATGAAAGTTTTAGGTGGCAGGGACCGTCTCTTACATTGTGTCTGTAAAGCAGCAAGAACAAGGGAGCTCTGATCTCAGCTGCAGTTCTGGGCACTTCTATAATCACCTGCCCTGCATTCGAACCAATAACCTAGAGGTGGAAAGCTCTATAGCCGGTGGAGTAACATGGGTCTCCGGGGTCTAGGGGCCAAGCATGCATTTGTGCCCCTCCAGCCTCATGCAACCCCTTCCCCACCCCGTGCAGGGCAGATGGTGCTGCCCCCAACTGCCCTGGAGAGGGGGGGTCTGTATCTGCAAGTGGGAGGGGTGGAACATGCCACTTATCTTCTCTTGTTTGGGGGACTTTCTCTGGGTCATTGCGGCGGCGGAGCCCGGCACCCCATTGCATGGCGGTCGCCTCTCTTGATCCAGCCCCACAACCCAGCGCCGGCTCGGGTGAGGCAGCCTCACCCCCCGGCTTTGGTGGCGGGGACAGCAGGCCTGTCCTTCATGATACACGGGGGGTCCAGGAGTCTCTCAGGGGCCTGGCCCCCTGCCCTCGGTATGCCAGAGTCCATAGCCCATTATTGGTTTCCTGTGGCACCTAGTTCCCTTTCAATACATGAAATGGATAGTGATTGATTCTCTGGGCCAGATCCTTAGCTGGTATAAACTGGTATAGCTCCATCGAAGTCAATGGAACTGAATTAATTTTCACCGGCTGAGGAGCCGGCCCATAGAATCACTGTCAGCTGTAATAGAGATAAAGCTCCATGTCGCAGTATGGTGAGCATCTTCAGCACTCATTGAAATTGTTACAGTGCTCAGCATCTCACAGGAGCAGCCCTGTATGAGCATGAATTGATCATGATGCTTCATATTTCAATATTACGGAAGATTAATTGTGAGCTTTGAACTTCTGCTGTCCGTGAGCAGCCAATCCTAGCACTCAGAAGCTAAGTCTATGGGGATGGATGCTATAGAAAGCCCTAAAGCAGAGGCAAGAATATCTTACTAGAAAATAGTAGCAGTCACCGTAACTTTGAAACTCTCCTCTGGAGCTTAATGCAACGACTTCATCATATTCCTCTAGTGCTGCACTTCGGGGACCTTGAGTTTAAGTTTCGACACAGCCGTTGGGTTGGGCTTAAAATTACAACAATCCAGTGACTTTCTAAGTCTTAATGGTCCCAGAAGAAAAGAGACAAAGGAGGAATTGTGGTGTTAGCTTTAAAGGGCATTAAGTTTGATGAGAGAATGTGCAGAATGAAAGAAGAGACGGCAGTGATCAAAATCTGCCAGCAAGAAATGGGGAAAGAAAAAATGTTGAGATCAACTTTCCCATTACTCTGTTAGATGACCTGTCGTTGTGTCCTGATACTCCCCGGGTCCCTACACTAGCAATGCTACAGCATTCCCCATCTAGCAGTGTCTACATCGGGGCTTAAATCAGCTTACTCACATTGCACAGGGCTTGAAATTTTTCACAGCCCTGAGCGCTGCTGTTATTCTGACATAACTTCGCAGAGGTTGACCAACCCTTAGACTGGAAGCTTTATGGGGAAGTGGACATCTTTTTCTTTTTCTTTACGCAGCACAGTGGGGTCCTGGTTTATGACTGGGCCTGCTAGGCGTTACTGCCACACAAATCATAAACAATTCAATAGAACTGGTTGTTGTCACCCCCAGAGAAACACTAAGGGCTTTCCCAGAAGAAGCAGCCTCCTGTTCTAGTCCATGGGTTCTCCGCCTGGGGGAGTTTCAGTGTGTTATCCTCTCAGCCCTTTAACAACACAACGCTCCAGCTGCTTTGCACCCTGTTGCGGACACAAAAGCAGTGTGCACCCCTCGCAACTGGAAGCCAGGTTCATGGCCGCTTTGTATCACTGGAGCAGAACAAAGGAGCTGGAGTGGATCGCTGTCTAGCACAGGTAGCCAAAATGAAGGTGACATCAGTTCTACCTCAAATCCTGGGTTCAGCCAGGGCTAGTGGACCTGAGAGCTCTAGTCTCAGCTTTGACACTCGTTCCCATGTGGCAGTGGGCGAGTTACGCGTCACTTTCCTCTTCCGTCACAGGGGAGCTCTGAGAAGTAGCAAGTGTCAGCTATTATTATATGATAATCTGGCAGCTATGCTATAAATTGATTGACAGCCCCGCCCTTTATCTTTGGGCCACGTCTCAGGCTTTGCAATGGTTGGAGGTGGAGGGATTTCTCCAGACCTTAGGACTGCCTTCATAACCCCAGGGGTGAAATCCTGACCCTATTGAAATGACAGACAAAACTCCCCTTGTGGAGCCAGGCTTTCACCCTGTGATTTGGCACTATGCCGTAGGTGTCAATGGTGCGGGTGCTGCATCAGTGACTGTGACCACAAATGAGAGATGAGGCCTTTCCAGGCGGGTGGCAAAGAAGACACCGCCTGAGCCCCACCACTGTCTGGTTTCACTTATAGAAGGAGATATATTACTATCCCCATTAAAAAAGTATACATACTGTCAATTTCAACAGGCCAAGAGAAATCGGGCAAGAGGTCAGCCGAGAAGCATGTAATGGCTTTGAAATTTCCCATCATAGGCAGGTGTCCTATCATCATAGAAATGTAGGACTGGAGGTGACCTTGATAAGTTATCTAGTCCAGTCTCCTGCACTGAGTCAGGACTAAGTATTAGCTAAACCATCCCTGACAGATATTTATTTAACATTGACAGAGATTCCACAGCCTCCCCGGCAATTTGTTCCAGCGCTTAACCACCCTTATAGATAGGAAGTTTTTCCTAATGTCTGTCCTAAATTGACCTTACTACAATTTAAGCCAATTACCTCTTATGGTCCTCGGTGGTTAAGGAGAACAATTTATCACCCTCTTCTTTGTAATGGCCTTTTATGTACTTGAACACTGTTACCATGTTCCCCCCCTTGGTCTTCTTTTCTCCAAACGAAACAAACCCAATTTTTTCAATCTTTCCGCATGGGCCACATTTTCAAGACCTTTAATCATTTTTGTTGCTCTTCTTTGAACTTTTTCCAGTTGGTCCACGTCTTTCCGAAAGCATGGTGCACAGAATTGGACACCATACTCCAGCTGAGGCACTGTTAGTGATGTGTAGAGTAGAAGAATTACTTCTCGTGTCTTGCTTACAAATCTCCTGCTGATGCATCCCAATATAACATTCTTTTTTTTTTTTTGCGACACTATTATGTTTTTGACTCACATTTAGTTTGTGATCCACTATAAATCCCAGGTCCTTTTCTGCAGCATGCCTTCCTCGGCAGTCATTTCCCATTTTGTATTTGTGCAATTGATTTATTCCTTCTTAAGTGGAGTACTTTGCCTTTGTCCGTACTGAATTTCATCCGATTTATTTCAGACCATTTCTCCAGTTTGTCAAGATCATTTTGAATTCTCATCCTATCACTCAAAGTGCTTGCAACCCCTCCCAGGTTGGTATCATTGACAAACTTTATAAGTGTGCTCTCTATGCTGTTATCCAAATCCTTTATGAAGATATTGAATAGAACCGAACCCAGGACCTGAGACCACGCGTGATATGCCCTTCCAGCTTGAGTGAGAACCATTGATAACTATTTTCTGAGCAGGGTTTTTCCAAACAGTTGTGCACCCATTTTATAGCATGTTTGTCTAGGCCATATTTGCCTTGTTTGTGTATGAGAAAGTCTTGTGAGACAGTATAAAAGCCTTTCTAAAGTCAAGATATACACATCTGCTGCTTCCTATCCACAAGGCTTGTTACCCTGTCAAAGAAGGATATTGGGTTGGTTGACACAATTTGTTCTCAACAAATCCATGTTGACTGTTACTTATCACCTTATTATTGTCTAACTGCTTACAAATTGATTGTTTGGTTATTTGCTCTGGTATCTTTCTGGGTCCTGAAGTTAAATTAACTGGTCTATAATTCCCTGGATTAGCTTTATTCCCCTTTTTAAACATAGGCACTATATATGCCCTTTTCCAGTCCTCTGGGATCTCTCCTGTCCTCCACAAATTCTGAAAGATAATTGCTAGTGGCTCAGAGATCTCTTCAGCCGGTTTCTTAAGTGTTCTGGGAGTATATATTTTATCAGGCCCTGCCCGCTTGGAGACATGTAACTTGTCTAAGGAATTCTTAACTTGTTCTTTCCCTATTTTAGCCTCAGGTCCTACCCCATTTACACCCATGTGCCATACATGGGCATAAATCAGAAGTATGAGAAGCTGATGCCTTCATTTGACTAGTCACTTTGCTAAGCCACATCTAGAGATTGAACCTTAAATTTGTCTCTGAATTTAACAAGGCATTGCCCAGCTTCATCCACAAAACACAGCTTGAAAGCAGGATCTGTATTCTCAGGGCATGTGGGACCTGATTCTCCACGCTCTTGTCACAACCACATGATTCCATTGAATCTTCTGCAGTTATTCCTGCTTCACAGCAAGGTGAGCAAGCGGAGAATCAGATCTACGGTAGCAGATGGGCGTAGCGTCAGCTAACACAGTGACGGGAGGGTCTGCCTTGCAAATGCCATCTCACTTCAGCAGTCCTTTCTCATGCAAACACTCCCCTCGACTTCAATGGCACTACGCCTGCGAGTTAAAAAAAAACATTCTCAGCTATATGGAAACCAAATCTGGCCCTAACTCTGTGTCCAAGAGGAACTCATGACTAGAACCGACTGGGGAAAGGGAGCCATCACAGCTCTTCCGCAGAAGCACCTTTTCAAGTTTGTGAACGTGGGGAATGTTTCAGGGCAGTATCTGGCTCCAGGCAGGGAGAAATGTCATATCTGCTGCCATGGTTAAAAACTACCTTCTGAGCAATAATTTCCAAAGAAGACTGAGTAATTATTTTACTCAGATAAGCACGGGAACATTGTGTAAAAATATGTGTACACAGTCATAGTCAAGTGCTCTAAGCAAGGGAATTTAAAGCTGTCAGCAAGGAGGGAAATACCACTTTTTAGATTGAAAAACAGTCATAAAAAATTCCTGGCTCCCGGCCTAGTCAACACCGTAGCTAGCCACAGTTTCAGATGCACATTTTTCCTTTTGGGATGGAGTCTGAATTGTTTTTTCCTTACTATAACATATGGCCTACCATGCACATCTTAACTATGAACTCCGCGGGGCCAGAGCCCCAGTTGGGGTCAGTCAACAGCATTGACTTTGATGGAGCGACACCCATTTACACCAGCTGAGCATCAGGCTCTGTTTCCTTAAGGGATCACTCAAGCGTCTGTAGCATGAACTTGACGAGCAATTCGCATGCAACGATGCTGCTAACATGGAGTGAAGCTGTTCCCTGTGCTAAATCTGCCTTGCTGGATCGTGAGAGTTTAATTCCCTAAACTCCCGGGCTGGAAAACCAGGAAATGTGAGGTTAAAATGACACTTCCTACACAACCTTAACTCTGCCCCTGTGAGGATAGCACTAGGAACTGAGTATGACTGTACCTTAGCCCTACCTCACTATGCCTGATATTTGTCCTGCTCCTGGCACGCTTCCAGTGGCTCGCTCCTGTTCATAGAGACTTCACTGTGAATCACCATTGATCCAAGGAGTACTTGATGCTGGTTGGCAGAAATCATTCTGCACACAAAGGCAAGGTGCTGGGTTCTGCTGGAGGCACACCTTAGGGGCGGGATCAGACCCACATTTGGGCGCTAAAAGGATTTTTTCATGGCAGTCTGCCTTAGCATGTGGATTTTAGGGCACTTTGAAATATCTCTAAGCAAAAACTCTGCTGCAAATTTAGCTGTTGTTACTAGGTGCTACCCCATAATACTTCAGGCAGGGGACTAGTGACAAGCCTGTCTGTCCAGAAAATGTAGGGCTAGCAAAGGCAGAAGCACGAGCGTTCTGGGGTTAGCCCACATGGTGGTTAAAGACACTGGTGGCCCATCTATACCAGCTCTCCCGTTATTGCTGGCACTGTTGAAGCTGCACTGGGACTAGAACAATGGTAGGAAATGACACATTCCTTGTAGACAAAGCTCTGGAAACTGATGTTCTCTGCCCATCCAGGAATTGGGCACAGCACAGCAAGCAGTGCTGAAGCTTGCTGCCCTCACGCTGCCCTAGATGAACCATCCCAAGGGGCAAGATGGTAAGATAGGCTCTATGCCTTCCCTGCTCTGGAGAAGTGCCCACTGCAGTGAGTCTGTCCACTCAGAACTAAGTCTGTCAGCTCATCTCATACAGCCTGCTAACTGGCTATAGCTTTTGGTCTTACCACCTGGGGCTGGATTTGAACCCAGGATGGAGAAAAACAAGAGTCCAATGCCTCCCTCCCAGTCTCTCCACTGCATCGCCCAGCCTGCCTGAGGAATGGATCTTTAGGTGAAAGGAATGATATTCAGTTCAGTGAGACTTGCACGTGCTAAAAACTAACCCTTTAGCGCCTCTTAACATTTGTGTAACAGGAGAGCCGAGAGGGGCCAGTTGTGATCAGAGCCCCTTTGTGCTAGGAGCTGTACAAACAGTCCCTGGCCTGACCAGCTTACCCTTTACACGGACAAAGGGTGACAGAAGGGATGAAATTTATCCTTCCCTTTACAGATGGGGAGTTGAGGTGCAGAGAGGGGAAATGACTTGCCCGAGGTGACTCAGGGCACCTGTGGAGAGCCAGGATTGGAATCCAGAGCTCCTGAGTTTCAACCTTGTGGGGTGATTACAAGTTCAGCCTTCTTCTAACCCAAGGGTTCCTAAAATGTGGTATGCGTACCACCAATGGTACGCAGGCCACTTCCCAATGGTACGTGTCCAACCTGCCTGACGGATCCAGTTGCCAGGATAGCTTAAGTGGAGCATCAGCAATAGCGTAGCCCGAAGTTCTGCTGCCGACACTCTGCTTAAGCTACCTTGGCAACTGGAGCATCAAGCAGCTTAGTTCCTCAGCCTCTTAATTCCCGAACTTCCGGCTGCCGGCCAGGTGCCCGGAATGAGTGGTGGTACTACAGGTGGTGGCGGTTTATGTTGGCGGTTCACAACATGGTAGAGTTTGGGAACCGCTGCTCTAACCCATTGTCATGTCTAGCCAATATAGCAATGCTAAAGCCTGGGCTTCTCTTTAATTGCTGGATCTGTGTTAGCATGGATCAAAGATAATCCCCATCACGTCAGGTGAATCCTTTAACACTGCATGCTTTTTCCTCTCGTCCTGGAAAGTACCCATCACTGAGTATGCCCTAAAGTGTACTTTCCTATCTAATAACACACACACACACAAATCTTGGCAGTCTCACTGTGCAGCAGCCAGATTTATTTTTCTGGCACTTGAAATACCCTTCCAGACCCACATAACAATCCATCTCTCACCTGCTATTACGGAGTTCATCTCACAAACCTAATGGAGTGAGTGAGTGCTGAATTCACCCCCATTAATAGTGTCCAGGTCACTGCGGGAAGCGTAATGGGAATTCATTTGGAAAATCAATGCAGATGTCAATCGAATGGCTTCCCTTGAGGGAATGGCATGCTTTTACTGGAGTTTGCTGGTCACTCCCTTGACACCTGCCCTTTTATTTATTTATTTATTTTAACATCTTTGCAAGAAGGGAGAGAGCTGCAGAGCCATTAGTCCTGCTTTAAATTGCTGCTTATTTTGTAGTGCCCTCATCAGCTTCCCCACATCTTCAGCAGATGCCAAATCATTTTGGTGGGCTGGCCCCCTACAAGCAAATCTAATCGCAATGCCATTTAATTCTAGCATGCCTCCGTCCCACGACTGTCAGGGAGTAACTGCAATAGGGGAGGTTTGGCATGAACGAGGTAAAAATGATAGACTAGAAATGATAGAGGAGGAGAGGCAGTTTATGGTGTGTCGTGAAATGTCTGCCTTAGCCACTAGGCCTGTGCAAAAATAAAAATATGCCAGGGCCTGATGATGGAGGTACCTTTGAAACTGGAATCCTTTTGTTTTTCATACAGGCATCTCAGCAGAGGTGGGTTACAGACAGGAAATCAATCCCAGGTCCTGGGACAGAGAAGGGAGAGGATGGATCTGGGATGTAGACAGAGTGGATCTGTGATCTGGCTACTCTGCGCCCCTGCAAAGCCTTATAAGGGCCATTGAAGCATGGGGTGCAACTCAGAGCTGTCATCAGAGTGGGCCTAGCTAGAGGCCACAGCCATTTCAGCTGGCACTGAATAGGGGAGGTACAAACTGCATTCCCTCTGCCTCTTTGCTGTTGCCAGCAATCCAGCTCACAGATAGCAGGGGCTTCAGGACAGGGACTAAGTCTCTAGGGTCTACAGTACAATGGGGTGCCAGTTCTGATTGGGGTCCCTGGCTACTACAGCAACATAAATATTTAATAATAAAGATAAGGGTCAGGAGATTTTTTTTGTCCAGGGACACTGAGGCAACTGTCTACTCTCCTGAAAAGCACCAAGGGATCTTTAACATCCATGCAAATAACACAATAGTTAGGGTTTTAAGTTCTCCTCTAACCCCATTAATGTCAACGTTAAATATTGATCATTTTTGTGTTTAGCACAAACCAGACGATTAAGTCGAGCCACACTCCCTGACTTGTATTAATGTGCTTTTTCTGTCCTAATAGAAGTTCATGGTATGATGGGAAAAATATATCAGCACTGACAGATCAGCTGACAGATCAATTTGGTACCTTGACATGATTTAGAAGACTGAAAATCACCCCATGAGGAGCCATTTTTTTTCAGAGCCACTTTTCTTCTCCCTGTTGGTCATGTCACAAGGACAAAAAGCCAGATTCTGACCTCAGTTATACCAGGGGATTAACGTTAGGGAGGGAGAGGAATTGTTTAAGTTTAGTACTAATATAGGTACGAGGACGAATGGGTACAAATTGGATATTAGGAAATTTAGACTTGAAATTAGACGAAGGTTTCTAACCATTAGGGGAGTGAAGTTCTGGAACAGCCTTCCGAGGGAAGTAGTGGGGGCAAATGACTTATCTGGCTTTAAGACTAAGCTTGATAAGTATATGGAGGGGATGTTATGATGGGATAGTTTAATTTGAGCAATTGATTTGGATTATCGGCAGATAAGTCTGCTCAATGGTCTGTGGGAATGTTGATGGGATGGGAACTGAATTACTGCAGGGAATTCCTTTTTGGGTGTTGGCTGGTGAGTCTTGCCCGCACGCTCGGGGTTTAGCTGATCGCCATATTTGGGGTCGGGAAGGAAATTTCCTCCGGGGCGGATTGGCGGAGGCCCCGGAGGTTTTTCGCCTTCCTCCGCAGCGTGGGGCATGGGTCGCTTGCTGGTGGATTCCCTGCAGTTTGAGGTCTTCAAATCTCACTTTTGAGGATTTCAATAACTCGGTCATGGGTTCGGGGTTGTTATAAATGTGTATGGGTAGGGTTTTGTGGCCTGCCTTGTGCGGGAGGTCAGACTAGATGATCATATTGGTCCCTTCTGACCTATGAGTCTATGAGTCTATGAGTCAGTGTAAATCCAGAGTGGCAGCACTGATGTCAATGTTGGGAGATCGGAATCTGGCCCAGATTTGGGGATCTAGAGAAGACAATAGAGATCAAAGTGAATGATCTATTTAATCTATTTTGTCTTTCCAGTGATGTCCCAGGTGGAACATCTTTAAAATAGCAACTTTCATGTACATCACCCATGATGTTTTCTTACACCCTATTTCAGTAGGATCCCATGGTCAAGTTAGGAGGAACAAACCATATTTTGCAATAAAGTAAGGTTAAACACAATGCATTGTTTAGGAGGTGTTTACTAATAATCGTGGAAGGAAGTAAAAGGTTGCGTGGACCAACCAAAATGTCATTTTAGAGCTGGGAAAATTCTTATCTTTGTGACACTGGGATTTACCAGCATAATGGAGATCAGAATCTCCCTTTACAGCTTTTATCTTAAATGTAAGAGCTGCACTCCAGCCACACCCTTGTCCGCGGTCATGCCCCAACACATACTCTACACTAATGCTAGGAGTCTGGGGTGACCTTGAGCTAGTTCTCTGGGCTTCGTTCTACCTGGAGTTTCCCCAACACTGGGGGATTTTCAAACAGCTAGTTACACTGGCTTTCCATCTCATGCACACTGCCAGAGTGGCACAAAGCAGGTGGATCAAGGACCCAAGCTCTGAACTTCTGCCTTCTTAATTTGTTGCAAAAGGCCAGCTTTTTAACTCCTGTTGAGAGGTAGATCCCTAGCTGCTTTTGAAAATCCCATTAGGCACCTATTTCCATCTTTAGGTACCTAAATATCTTTAAAAATCTGACCCAAAGTACCTGGCATGCCTTTGGGTGCTGTGTAAATAATAATAATTATTATTATACTGTTATGAGTTAGATGAAACCTTGTTATGGGTTGAGTTGAAACCTTGTTGAGATTGATGGGTGTGAATTCACGCTTCAATTAACATAACTGTAAGGATAAATTAATCACAATCCCCCACCTAAGAAAAAAGGGTTGTGTGTGTCCCTGCCCAAGAGTTTCAGACTGTGTGATCAGAAGGCTTTTTGCTGAGTATTATAAATCCAAGCAGAAGCCTGTAAGCACGGTATGGCCCTGAAAGAAGGTAGAGAGAGAGTTTTTGGGTGTGATGCTGGCTAAAGAGGTTTAGGGCTGTAAGCAATGAATCTATCCCCTCTTTTGGCTCTTCCTGTGTTTAGAGAAGCAAGACTTTGTATATTCCTTGTAAATAGACAAGATTGCATCAAAGAAACATCAAACTCTATCATCAGTTTTTCATCCCAACTGGAACATCGAAGGGCCCTGAACTTTGACTAGCCACTTGAGTCAAAATGGAGTAACACTACCAATCAGTGGGCTCCATTTCTTGACTTCATTGGGAGTTTTCCCTGGACAAGAACTGCAGGCCTGGGTTGTTACTTTTGTGTATTTATCTGTAGGTAACGTAGTCTGGCAGGCAGTTTGTTTGGTTTTGAAGTGATGACCTCTGGGAACTAAGACTGTGATCCAGTCCAGATCTTAGGGCCTAGGTGTTCACAACACAAACCCACCATCACAACTTGCATTAGTCTGCCTCACTGGGTGGAAAGGTTAAGGACTGAATGGACTTGAAGAGTGAGTTCTCTGTCTCTCCCATCATAAGGTGCAAATTTGTAACAATGGAACAACTTGCCTTGGGCCATGGTAGATTCTCCATGTTGTTTTCAAATCAAGACTGGATGTCTTTGTAAAAGAGCTACCCTGGCTCAAACAGAATTTATAGCCATGGTGCGGGGGTTAGTGGGTGCGGTTCTTTGGTCTGGCTGCTGCAGGAAGACAGACTGGATGATCATAATGGTCCTTTCTGACCTCAGAATCTATGAGTCCCTATGTGCAGTGTCTGCAGATCACAGCTGAGGCAAATGAGCAGTTTGCACAGTTGTTGATTGTGTTGTGCCAGCTCCATGGAGAGAGAATTTAATTCTCCAGGATTGTCAATCAGGCACTTTTTCCATCAACACCGCATTAGTTAAAAATCACAGCTATAAAAATGGTGACATCAGTACCCTCTGACTAGAGTTTTAGATACACCATGATTACGTGCCTCTCCTGGGAGCCCTTGAAACCACTTTAACTAAAGCTGGTTCTGCTTTCCCAGTATATGGTCCCTTGTTTTTACGGGGCTTGCAGCTTAGCTGTAAAAACTTCACACCTGGTTCACGCTCTTGGAGCACATTTATCAGAGAGCTGGGATGTCAACAGGATTGCGCTGGATCTCTGTGGAGACATTGCGTGGATATTTAGTATTTTAAAATGTATTTTCTCCTTCAACAACAGTGCAGAGGCAGTGTTGGGTAGTGGCTAGAGAAGGGGACTTTGAGTTAAGACTTTGAGTTACTTCTCAAGTGTAAATCAGAAATAACTCTGTTGGAGTCAGTGGAATCACATCATAGAACCAGTGTGTGAGGAGAATCAGGACTGTGGAATGCCTTGCTGCTCTGCCACTGACTCAGGGTGTGACCTTGGGCAAGACACATCATGGCTCTGTGCCTCAGTTTACCCTTCTGTAAATAGGATGTAATAATGTGTCTATACAGGTGTGTGATGAGGCTTATTGAACGCTGGTCTCTACTGCCCTTGGGGAGTTCTTTGGATGAGCAACACGACTCCCTGTTTAAAACTCCCATTTGTAAACTGGTGTTCCAGTGAGTTCATGGCGGTTAGGATCTGACTCCCCGCAGATTTGCACCTTGCGTACCCTTTTACACCTGTGCAAAGTGAGCGCCAAAAAAAGGGTGTACAATGCTGCCACTCTCTGCTGGTAACATTGTGGGCTCCCTGGGCACAGATGTGAACAACTAATAGAGGCAGGGGAGAATCAGGCCCTCTCACCCTTCAAGATGGGCCAGCAAGGCAGGTCCCATCAATCACCTGCTTCTCGTGTTCCCTCCTTAGGATCAGTTTGAGCTAAGCTTGAAGGCAAGAACTTGGGGAACTAAGAATTTGTGGCTTAAAGAGGAGCCCTTCGATGGGAACCTGTTTTAATTCTTTCCTATGCAGAGACCTTGAATTTGATTCTCTTCTCGGGCTGGTTTGTCAGGGAAGATACTCTCACATGACCAGACCCAGGCAATTTACTCCACGACCCCTTAATTCCTTCCGTTTCTCCATATTCCCCTGCAGATAAGGTGGCATTTGCTGCTGCCAGTTTATAGCTGCACCACGGGACCCAGTTTCTAATTAATTCATGGATGTATTTGTGTGCGTACATCACCTAGGTGGCTTTGAAGGCAGATGCTTACGAACTTAACACCAGCACAAATAACTGCCTGTGTTTCCCATGCTGAGGAACGTGATGGGCTCCTGTATGGATAAACAAAAGCAAAATCAGATCCCTCTCTCTGACTGCCTGGGCATTTTCCTAAAGAATCTCAAGTTCAAATCATTAAGGAAAATGCTGGCACGAATCATTAGTGCTTGTGAAAAGTGCCAGGTGGGCAGCCCTGGAGAATTAGTTCTTGTATTTATCCACAGCTGGGGTGGTGGGAACACAGGCGTGTCCCGACTGTCCTGCCAACGTGTTTCAGTCATGATCTGGGGGTAAGCCTGCAGTTTAGACTCCAATGGCCCATTCAGTGGTTGGACTACTGGCAAAGCTGTCATTGGGAGGGTGGCTTTTGCACTGAGTTATTAATAAAGCACTGCACCGCTGAGATCTCTAGACAGTTCTGATTCTGATGACTGGCAATTAGTGCCTAATGAAGTGGCAGTGGGAGCCCGGTCAGGTGGCCCAGCGGGTAGAGCACCTGCCTGCAGAGTCACGAGGTGGGGAATCTATTCTCATCTCTATCTTTAGCTCAATGGATGTCCTTGCATAGGCCGCTCCGTCTCGCTGTCCCCCCTCTGCCGTTGTACGGGGCTTGCAGATCTACAGCTAGAAAGTGCTAAGTGTGTAAATGATAACAGCCCCCCTTGTATTCTTCTCACACAGACACGCTGAGGAACATTCCCTTGGTGAGCCATGGTCCGCGCTCCTCCCCAGCCGAGCTAAGCAGCTCCAACCACCACCTGCTCCGAGAACGCAAGTCTTCAGCTCCTGTCCACTCCAGCCAACCTACCTTGTTCACTTTCGATTCACCTGCCAACCACATCCAAACCACTTTGTCCGCCAGCGCCCCACAGGACTATCTCTTCCTGCACCAGTGTATGAGCCGAAAATCAGAAAATACAAGGTACAGTGGGGGGGGTCTCCTATGGGCAAACGGGGGGTGCCCTATACCTCATCAGCAATGATATTCCCCCCTCAGAGCTATATCCAGAGGAAGCATTGGTGATTGGCTACCGCAAAGGCATTCGGGGGTCTACTTCCAGCTCTGCCACTGACTGGCTGTGTGACCTTGGGCAAGTCACTTAATCTGAGACGCCTATCGGTGAGAATGGTGCCTGGATCAAGGGTGTATGATGTCAGCCTTGGCACTTCAGTAAATCTAGACATCTGAAGAGAGGGTAATGATGGCTCTGAGCTATCTTTATGTTCCCCCAAGCCACCGGGTTGCTTTAGAGATGGTCTGGCCCATGGCATAACTTAGAGCAGCCTTGAGGCTCATCTACATTACATCCAGCTGTAAAGCTTTCCAGGGGGCTGTTCCAGCACTAGGGATTTCTAGCATACAGCTGAACAATGGCCACTCTCTCTCTCTGTGTCCATGACATGTGCCTCTATGCTGGAGTGGCTGAGAGGAGGCAACAAAGAGATGACTATGCTCGCCAGGGGTTCTTCCTCCCCTGAGGTGCCCAGCTTTCTAGCACCTCTCTACTGCCCATCATTTCCAGTTTTAACCTTTATTTCTGGACAAAATAACCATTTTTCCATTTCGAGAGACAGGTGGATTTGCCTGCTGCGATCCGTTTGACACTGTTCTGCCGTTTCATAGGATGACTGTGCAAACCCACCATAATGCAGACCTTGGTTTGCTTTTCAGTCATCTGACACATTCAGAGTCGCATTTATGGGAGAAGGGCAGCAATCCCACCTCCCAGCTGGAAGAGCTGCCTGAAACAGTGGAGAGCTGGTTTAGAGAGTGTAAGGAGGAGGGACCAAGGGGAGAGCAAGAGGGGCGTAAAGGTCACAGCACAGCTGGAATATTCTGAGATCAAGGGCTTCTCCTGAATTCGGACAGAATTTCCCTGCTGGATCTGTCTTTCACTAACAGTAAAAAAAATTAACTTCAGATGGAATTAATGAAACATTATAAATAACCCTCCCCATCTTCCAGCTGTTAGACACCCCTTAGAAACTAAAGACCATTCTGCACACATCCTCAGCAAGCCTGGTGACAGAGGAAGCTGAGACAAGGAAGAAAGATAACAAGGGATAAAACCTCCTTTTATGCCATCTACCTGGCCTAGGGCTGTGAAAATAGTGGATTTTTTAGTTCACTGGTAAGTCCTAAAAACTGGGGGGCAGGGTGGAATAGTTTCAGGTTGAAGTGAAAGCCTTTTTTTTTTTTTTTTTTAATTTTCAGTGAATCGAAAAGTAAAACATAAATGAGTTTGGGGTTGAACAAAATGTTTTGTTTTGATTTTGAGCCTTTTGAATTTTCTAAAATGAAATTAAAAGAAATTTCTAAACAAAAAATTGTTTCAAATTGAAAAATTGAAACATTTCATTTTGAACATGTTGAGATGGAACGTTTCCTGTTTTTCCGAATTTTGGGGTTTTTTTTTAAACAAAGAATTCAGCAAAGCTGACATGAATTAGCACCACGTTTTAAGTGTCGCCAAATCAGCATTTTTCCGCTGGAAAATGTCAGCTGAAAATTTTTTCCCCGCTTTAACCTGGACTCTATATAAATATTTCAAATGCCTAGAGCAGTAGCTGCAGGTACATTAAATAATAAGGGCTGACAACCTTCACATTTGAGGGCATCAGCTGATATCCAATAGGGATCTGAAATAAAATTCCTTCCCTGACATATAGTTACAGCCCAGAGCAAGCTGTCACGACTCCTTGGTTACTGTTCCCATATAACCTTTCTAGGTCTTACCCAGCTGTAAAATGGGGATAATAATAGTTATGTGGCAGTGGTGGGGGGGAAGTGGCTAATTAACCTTTGCAAAGTATTTTCAGATCCTCAGATGAAAGGCAATGCTTGGCTGTTCTTCTGGGGCATCTGGTTTAAGTCACTGTCAGGGTCAAAATATCAGACGGGGGACCAAATTGCAAGGTCTGAGCATGGGTTTGGTTAATTGAGCCTTGTCTTGTGATGCTTAGTCTTTGTCAGATGAGCCTATTTCTTAGCGCCATCTTGTGATGATTGGTGCGAACAGCAGCATCTTTATCTCCTCCCATTGTGGGAGACGAGCCTGGACCTTAACGTTAGGGTGACCAGATAGTAAGCTGGTCACCCTACTTAAACAGAAACAAAGTCATCCTGTCGCTGGCCCTTGCCCACCAAGTATTTAAAAGGTACATATCTGAGAAGCAGCTTGTAACTTGGACCAACGAACTAGTCAGCAGTTCTGCAGAAAAGGATCTGGGCATTACAGTGGATAAGAAGCTGGATATGAGTCAGCAGTGTGCCTGGTTGCCAAGAAGGCTAATGGCATATTGGGCTGCATTAGTAAGAGCATTGCCAGCAGATCACGGGAAGTGATTATTCCCCTCTATTCGGCATTGGTGAGGCTGCATTTGGAGTATTGTGTCCAGTTTTGGGCCCCCCACTACAAAAAGGATGTGGACAAGTTGGAGAGAGTCCAGCGGAAGGTAACAAAAATGATAAGGGGGCTGGAGCACAAGACTTATGAGGAGAAGCTGAAAGAACTAGGCCTGTTTAGTCTACAGAAGAGAAGAACGAGGGGGGATTGGATAGCAGCCTTTAACTACCTGAAAGGGGGTTCCAGGGAGGATGGAGCTAGGCTGTTCTCAATGGTGGCAGGTGACAGAACAAGGAGCAATGGTCTCAAGTTGCAGTGGGAGAGGTCTAGGTTGGACATTAGGAAAAGGTTTTTCACTAGGAGGGTGGTGAAGCATTGGAATGAGTTACCTAGGGAGGTGGTAGCATCTCCATCTTTAGAGGTTTTTAAGCTGAGGCTTGACAAAACTCTCACGGGGATGATTTAGCTGAGGATAGTCCTGCTTTGAGCAGGGGGTTGGACTAGATGACCTCCTGAGGTCCCTTCCAACTCTAATATTCTATGATTCTATGATTCTAACTTCCCTGTGTAATTTACTGCAGGCAAAATCTTCTCTGTAACACTATTTTTAGCGGCACAACAAGGCCATACAGGACCCTGGTGCAAGAAGAGGTTCGGGGCCCACTTCTCAATTCTGAAATATAAAATTTTGTTTGCCCTCAACCTACCCACCCCACCCCCAACATCCTCTCTCACCTCTACAATGCCCACAACTCACCCCACTACCCTAATATCTCTCACTCGCCTCCAACCCCTCATCCTGCAGCCCCTACTACTCCCCACTCACCCCATAGCCCACCAAATCCCCTCCTCCCAGCCCCTCACTCACCATCCCAGGATCTTCCGGGCCACACCCCTGCACCCTCCTCGCTCAGTGCTCTGCTCCCGACCTAGGCTAGGCCAACATCACCAAATCCCAGCCAGCCAGCAGTTCCACTCACTCCCATCATCTGCCCCATTCTCACGTGGCACGAGCCAAATCTGAGTGACCTCATGTGCCAATGCCATTCTCTCATATTTGGCCCGGTCATGCTGCTGGCTACAATATGGGGGGAAGAGGGGCCCTGAACCACACCTTAGTGCCCACATACCCAGTCACAGTGCCACTCAAATTCAACCTGGCCACCCTCCCGTGCAATGGAGGGATGGTGGGGCCAAGTTTGAGTGCATGGAAATGTGACCCTGCATGCCAGATGACGCGTTCGTGTCCCCTCCTTTGGTTAGGCCCACATAACCTCATAGGCCCTGGTGCAAATGCATCACTTATACCATCCTATTTATGCCACTGAATGTTATTTCCTCTGAACGTCTCTGTGGCTAATGCAATACAAGGCTATATGATGTCTACAGATATCAGGAAAATAACAGATGTAATTACACACACAGAGAAACTGTTAAAAGAAGGGTAAGGTGGCACGGTCAAGCACTGAAAAGTTAGGAAATGCCAGAATTACATAAGAACATAAGAATGGCCATCCTGGATCTGTGGTCCATCTAGCCCAGTATCCTGTCTTCACCCAGTGGCCATTGCCTGGTGCTTCAGAGGGAATGAACAGAACAGGGCAATTATTGAGTGAACCATCCCGTTGTCCACTCCCAGCGTCTGGCTAGGGATACCCAGAGCATGGGGTTGCATCCCTGATCATCCTGGCTAATAGCCATTGATGGACCTATTCTCCACAAACTTATCTAATTCTTTTTTGAACCCAGTTATAGTTTTGGCCTTCACAACATCCCCAGGCAATGAGTACCACAGGTTGACTGTGCTGTGTGAAGTAGTACTTCCTTTTGTTTGTTTTAAACCTGCTGCCTATTAACTTCATTGGTTGACCCCTGGTTCTTCTGTTATGTGAAGGTGTAAATAAATTAAAGGTGCCCACACAGACAAGTGCTGAAAGCACAAGAGAGACCATCTCCCAGCTCTCAGTTCTGCTTCCGCAGCCACTGAAGTTTGGCAAAGTTATAAAACATGCAAATAGAGTTTTATAATGGAAAGCTTTGTGGAGTCTTATCTATAGGCAGTGCCCTCAGCTTTCCCCCTGGTTTGGGGTGATGTTATGAAAGTATTGTCTAGCTCTAGTGTTGATGCTGGTGCAGCTTAAACTGATAGTGTATAGTGATGACAGAAGCAACTCAAACCCACAGCACCCAATCACAATCCCACAAGCATCTGGATGCATAGATCAGCTGCTCTGCCTCCAGTATGGAATGTCCCAGATGGTGGAGCTTCCAGCCATTCTCTCTGTAGACTATCCAGATCCTACGGATCAGGCAGGTTATGTTTCCCAGTATCCAGCCTATATTTTCTTTTGCCAAATTTCATCCCTTTTCTTCTAGTTGCACCATCTTAGACCACCCTAAATAACTCCTCTCCTTCTTTGGGGCTTACACCCTGCAGATATTTGTTGGTTTTTAGTTACATTGCTTGCACACCCTTGTTTGTCCCGTCGCCAAGTTATACAGAATTGGGCCAGAGTCTCAGAGGATGTAAACTGGTGTAACTCCGCTGAAATCCAAGGCATAGGAGGATTGGCGTTCTACCGGATGCTGCCATTGAGTTCAGCATGACCTAGCATGCCATGCAACACAGCAAAGTGACAACCAAGGAGCCCTCTATGACCACCAGATTGGCTGTGTATTTATTATTTTGAAGACTTGTGTCTTTAGCACAGCAGATTTGCACAGTGCTCTGCAAGCCCCACTAAAGGCATCTTGCTTTCAAGAGCTCTCAATCTAAGTTTTACAAAATAAACAAAAGCAAGTATAGGTGAGGGAGAGCAACAGAGTTAAGGATGATGAGAAGAAGGTAGAGATTGTTTGCAAGCTGAAGAGTATTGTAAGGAAAGATTAAAAAGGAAGAGAAGTTGCTTAATAGAACAGACCAGGGAGGCTGTGGAAGACATAAGGTTGGCATGATAAAATAACTAACCTGACCTGAAATGCATTGCTAGGTATATGCTGTTTGCAAGTTACAATACAAAGTCATCTACAAGTGGGAAGTACATGTAACTTATGTGTCCTTTTTAACCCCATTACATTTGCAAAAGGCACAGTCAAGATGCAGTTCTGTGTATGTTACTTTGATAGGATGTTGCACAGACTTTCTGTTTAGCCTCTCATGATAATAGGCATTTAGCATGAAAAAATCTATAAGTGCTAACGCCTAAAGCACCAACAGTCAGCCTTCAATTCCCCTAGGCTTTTCTCATAAAATAGTGAAAGGCATGTAATAGAATCAGTTGCTGTTAAAGACACACAGTCCTTTCATAGATCCATAGATTACAAGGCCAGAAGAGACTGTTGTGAACATCTAGTTGGACCTCCTGTATGACACAGGCCAGAGAATCCCACCCAGGAAATTCCTGCAGCTAGCCCCACAATTTGTGGATGAGCTAGACCATGTCTTTTCAAAAGGCACCTGAAACGGTCTTTCATGCAGACAGCTAGGAGTTGCGAGCAGAAGCCCATTCTGACATACACCTTTTAGCAACCTATTTATGCGAGCAGGTAGCCGGATAGTTTATTAAATATAGTATTTATAATTTTTATTAGCATTAGTAGTAAAGTTATGGTCACATCTCAGGGGTCAACTGAAAATGGGGTCACATGATGTGCTGAGCGCTGTTCAAAGTGAAAGACCCTACCCCAAGTGCTTACCACCTAAAGAACCCAGACAGACACAGGCTGGGGTAAGGGGTTAGAACATATGAGTGGAATGAACAATGATGCTTTGTAAATGTCGTGTTATTTCCACGGTTTGGGGTGGGTTTCTCTTAGGGGCAGGAATGGTTGGTGAATTTATTTTTATTTTAATTCTTTGGGTGTGGCTTTGTTAGTCTGGGATTAGCCAAACAGACGGACAAAGGAAGAGAATAGCCCTAGAATCCTGTTTTTTAGATGGGATCCTCTTTTGCCCTTCTGTATCCTGTGTGTGGGAATAGGAGAAAATACATTTTTTACTTTCAGCTTTCTTTTTATTATTGTTAAAGGGATACTGTCCCTTGACTGTTTGAAACTGACTAGTCTCTGATAGAGCGCCCTTTGAGTCATGTGTCCTGGTGGTTTTTTAAATCCTTTACAAATAATAGTAATAACAATAATCATTAATGTTTTTTCTGCTCCTTTGCTGATATTAATAGAGGTGTTTTCAGCACAGGAGAAATTGACTAAGGTCCCAGTTCTGCAACCTTTACAAACATGTGCTGAACTTTACTCATGTGAGTAGTTATATTGAATTCAATGGGGCTATTCACAGTAGAAAATCAACACACAACACTTAAGTGTTGGCAGAACCTGAGCCTATAGGTACACAGTGCCTAGCACCACAATGAGACCTTGACCCTGATGGGGGCCTCTAGGCTGTACCACAATACAAACTAAATAGTTATTAATAGTGATGGTGCCTAAGGATAATACAACATCTGTCATCCAAGAAGTGCTAAATCATGCAGACAATTCTCCTCACACCTCTGGGGAGCTAGATGTTATTAACCCCATTTTACAGATAGAGAAACTGAGGCAGAGAGAGGGTAATTCAGCTCCTTAAGACTATGCAAACAGGCAGGGCCCAACAGCACATGAGTTCTGGGTTTTCCTCCAACAACTCTCTCTCCCTACACCCAACATAATATATAAAACATTTACATGGGATTTTTAAAAGGCAGCACTGCACAATAGTCACCAGAGAGAAAACACCACCCAAAATAGGAAAGAAAAATCCCAACCTCTTCCACCCTTAACTTCTGACAATCTCAGCTGTAAAAGAAACAAAATCGTCTATTACACTGTCTGCCGCAAAGGCTAAAATAACAAGCAACCAGTGTTGTCACTGAAGTCCGATGGGAAGTCACGGGGGGAGAAAAGAGCCTTTTACAAGGTAGGACCTGAACACCTGGATTGTCGCTGGGGCCAGGAGAAACACGAGTTGCAGGTCTGTGAGTTCAGCCTCTTTGATACTGACTGCAGCCTGAGAGCTGCAATGGTAGCTGGACTTCCTAAACCATCCCTTCTGCTCCCAGGTGTGAAGAAAGAGCTTGTGGTTTCTATTTAAAATGGCAGGAGCACAGGTTGGCTTGCAAGCACCTCAGAGCAGACACATGAATGGCCCTAATTATAAAAGGAGGATCACAGAACTGTTACTTTTTCCCCACCACTAGTGTGTGATTGCTTGTAACAGCTACTGGATCATAGGGCTTGCTATGGATCCCCTACAGGTGTTCTGTCAGCAGGGGCTACAGACCTGACTAAACAATCCCATTCGCTGGTGGATTTCTGGTGGAGCTAGCAGTAAATTCCTCTGGAGTCTCTTCCCTCCTCCTCCCTCAACATTTCCACAGCAATAGTGGGTGACTTGTTCCTCCTTAGCACTGGTATTTGGTGCTCGAACTCCCCAGGACTCAAAGCACCTGCATTTCCCAAAAAGGATTTGAGAACGGTCTCAAACACGCTTGTAGGTGACCCCATGAGAATGAGCCTCTCTCACTGTTTGGTTTCCTTTCCACTCAGAACCTCACAGTGATTGCTCGCATTTCCCTGCCAGTGGAGTCAAATCATCCAGTTAGAGACAGACAAAGCCCCTTATAAATGTTGACTTCATGTGCTTAAAATTGAGCTTGAGCTTGTGTGCCTTGCTGGGTCACAGCCTTTGTTTCCCAAGATCCTTAGAGCCCTGCCTTGGGTCTTTTTCATCATGCCAAAGTTGCCCTTCTGGGACAGTCACTAATTGAATTAAGGGACTGATCTAGCTGAGCTAAGGAGCTGCTTCACGCACCGAACCACCCATCAGAGCCAATGGGCGTCCCATGCATGGCCACATGCTGTAAGAAAGGCAGAGGTTAAGGACTGTGCGTAGGCATTTGTGAGATCCGGCAATAAAGACGACGCCCTGCCTGTGCCTCTGCCATTGCTGTAGGGCTGGAACCAGGAACAGAACCAGAAACAGGAAAATGGGCCAGTGCTTCTGTGACAGGGTGCAGGGGCACCACCAGCTACCCAGCAAGGATTTTGAACCATTGTGACACACTAGGGGACAATCCAGATTAGTGAGTAGCGGTGTCACCCCTGCCTTTTAACCTGGGGGTGCTCTTTACCATGCCTTGCTGCTGTAACCTCCATCCAGGACTGCTCACAAAGAGCCTCCAGCATGTAAATCACGCCCAGCTATGTCTGTCTGTGCTGCAGCCAGCCAAGCAGCCTTAAAGATCACCACAGGGTGACACTAACACATAACAGTCCCAGATTCCCCCCCAGAAATGTATGTCCTGTACTACTCAGCCCTCTCCTGGGCCGTACAGATATATTAAGTCTGTTATTCCTTTAAGGGAATAATATGCACACAACTTTTTGCTCCCAATGGAGTTATCCAGACACTTCAGCTTGAACACACTGGATTAGATACAACAATAAAACAAGTTTATTAACTACAAAGGGAGAGATTGTAAGTGAGGACAAGCGATGAAGCATAAAAGCAGAAATGGTTACAAGAAAAATCAAGATAAAATGTTCACTGGTAGCTAATTTAACAATCTATATTAGTCAACGCCAAGTTTTCTCATCACATGCTTTCAGGGCCCAAGCACTGTTTTCGGGCCCAGTACAAATTTGAAACACGGCCTCCCCCTCCCCCCCCCACATATCACAATCCTTCATCCCATACATACAATCTCATGAGCCATGAATTTTTTTCCCTCATGGTAATGGGGCTGGCAGCCTGGGCTGGGCCCTTCAGGGCCTCCAGGCTTCAATAAAGTGTACCCTTTCCCCCCCCATGTGGGGGCCCTGCATGTTTTTCAGCAGTCTTACTGATCAAATTCTTTAGGTCAGGACTCCTCCCCCCGAGTCCAACGGCTGTTTCCTTTGTCTCTTCAGGTGCAGTGAATGCACTGGGCAGGGGAGAGAGGGATTCCTTGGGGTGTTTGTCCCTCCTCTTTATAGCTTCAGTTGCACTCTTGAAAAACATTTCCAGCTGAGACCAAGGTGACAGTTTATCTGGAAGGCTATTCCCTCCTGGGTTATTTTCATCTGTTTGAACTTCCTTTGTTTTCCCTCCCAATTTGATGACTCTGTTTACTGCTGAAATGCAAATTAAGCAGAGTACTCATGCCTTTGTTGAGGACAGACCTGTTTGCCAACTTCTGTTTGGGCAAGGCTGTGGGGTTTGGGCCACATGTTAACAACACCATAAAGGAAAGTGTTATAATTTCACATGCAATGTTACCACACGTATTTTCTCAGGACAATTCTGACCAGCAAATTATGCGTTTTCAAACGATACCTTTACAAGGCCTACTTTGTACAAAAATTATTAGAGTAGTGTGTAGGGTGTGCACACAGGGGTCCATTCTGTCACAAGCAAATCATTTCTTACGCAGGGAAGGGCTCTGAATCGTACTATCAGGGAGGTGGAGTTTGCCCAACACTAGTACACAGCCAGGGGCCTGGCCACCTACACCTCAGATACCAGGTTAACCATGAAGGCTCTGTGCCTCTGGATTCCCTTCCCTCTCCCCTCTTGTTGCTATCCACCCCCCAGGTTTCCCCTCACAGGGTTTCGCTCTGTGGTGGAGCCAAGTGAGGCATATATCCTTATCCCCTTGTACAGGTCAGGGAGGCACAGAGAGGGTAGCACATGCCTTGCCTGTGGTCACCCCCCACTTCAGTGGCAGATCTGGGAACAGAAGCCAGCTCTTCTGCCACCAAGACCCCTGCTGTAGCCATTGGACATGCTGCCTCGGAGAGCTAAACCACACCCTTTCATCTTTCCTAGGAGTGCCAGTTTCTCCCAAGCCACAAGGTCCTCATTCTTCATGAGGAGCGACACGGCCGTTCAGAAACTCTCCCAGGGCAACGGACACTGCATGAACGGCGTTGGCGGGCAAGTCCATGGATTCTACAGTTTGCCAAAGCCCAGCAGACACAATTCGGAGCTCAGGGACAGCGCCTACGACCTCCCGCGGAGCTTCGGCTCTTACACACACACCAAATCCAGCCTCACGGGCTCTGACACAGATAACGAGGAGGTCTATACCTTTAAGACTCCCAACAACACGCTTTGCAAGGAGTTTGGGGAGCTCTCCACGGAATCCTATGACATCCCAGTCACCCCTCTCTCCGTTTACCAGATCCCAAGGACATTCACGCTGGACAAGAACCACAACACGCTGGCCGTGGCCTCCAGTGATTCGTCGGCTGCTCCCCCACCTCGGCCCCCTAAGCCAGGGCAGATGGAGACACGGTGGGGCAGCCCCCAGCAGCGCCCTCAGAATGGTGAAAGCATAGGCCTGGTCTCCATGGCTGCTACCATTCCCAGGAGGAACACGTTACCGGCAGTGGAGAACAGCAGGCTCCACCGAGGTAAGTGTTACATTTCAATGGGGGTGTGGTGAGGCAATGCAAGTTGTACAGTACAGTCCAAGATTAGAGAAACGTTGGGTCAGATGAAATCTCATCTGAAATCAGTGGAGCTGCACTGGTTTATTCCAACTGAGGCACTGGTGCTATCTTTTTAGGGGATCGGCTGTGGCATATATGAACACCCCTGAATTTTGGGGGTGTCCAAACTCTGCAGCTGGTTCCTAGCTGAACCAAAACCCCAGCTTCAATCACCCCCACGGTTTGGGGAAGTTTTGATTTAGATTGAAACACTGCCCATATTTTTTGCAGCTCCAGTCTGTGCATTTGACATTTAATTCAACTTATGGCCAAAGTTTTCAAAAGTTGCCACTGATTTTGTATGCCTTGAATTTTGGGCACCCAACCTGAGTCACCTGAAAGTAACAAAAAGTGGGAGTGTGTTAATTAAGTTTGTGGATGACACAAAGTTGGGAGGTATTGCCAATACAGAGAAGGATGGGGATATCATACAGCAAGATGTGGATGACCTTGTAAACTGGAGTAAAAGAAATAGGATGAAATTTAATAGTGAAAGTGCAAGGTCATGCATTTAGGGACTAATAACAAGAACTTTTGCTATAAGCTGGGGACATATCAGTTGGAAATGACAGAGGAAGAGAAGGACCGGAGCGCACTGGTTGATCGCAGGATGACTATGCGCCGCCAATGTGATGTGGCCGTGAAAAAAGCTAATGCGGTCCTAGGATGCCTCAGGTGAGGTAATTCCAGTAGAGGTAGGGAGGTCTTAGTACCATTATACAAGGTATTGGTCAGAACTCATCTGGAATACCATGTGCAGTTCTAATCTCCCATGTTTAAGAAAGATTAATTCAAACTGGAACAGGTGTGGAGAAGGGCTACCAGGATGAACTGAAGAATGGAAAACATGCCTTATGAGAGGAGACTCAAAGAGCTTGGCTTGTTTAGCCTAACCAAAAAAGATTGAGGGGAGATATGATTGCACTCTATAAATACATCAGAGGGATAAATACCAGGGAGGGAGAGGAGTTATTTAAGTTCAGCACCAGTGTGAACACAAGAACAAATGGATATAAACTGGCCATCAGGAAGTTTAGACTTGAAATTAGATGAAATTTCTAACCATCAGGGGAGTGAAGTTCTAGAACAGCCTTACAAGGGGAGCAGTGGGGGCAAAAAACCTATCTGGCTTCAAGACTGAGCTTGATAAATTTATGGAAGGGATGGTATGATGGGACAGCCTAATTTGGCAATTGACTGATCATAGATTACTAGCGGTAAATATGTCCAATGGCCTTTGAAGGGATGTTAGATGGGTGGGTTCTGAGTTACTCCAGAGAATTCTTTCTGGGTGTCTAGCTGGTGAGTCTTGCCCACATGCTCAGGGTTTAACTGATCACCCCATTTAGAGTTGGGAAGGAATTTTCCCTAAGGGCAGATTAGCAGAGGCCCTGGGGGGGTTTTGCCTTCCTCTGTAGCATGGGGCACGGCTCACTTGTTGGTGGATTCTCTGTACCTTGAAATCTTTAAATCATTATTTGGGGACTTCAATAACTCAGTCTTAGGTTATAGATCTGTTACAGGAATGGGTGAGTGAAGGTCTGTGGCCTGCGTTGTGCAAGAGGTCAGACTAGATGATCATAATGGTCCCTTCTGATTTTATAGTCTATGAGTCTATGATAATTTTCAGCACGCTTCAGGACTAGGACTGATTTGCAGAGCTCCAGAGCAGCTGCGGCTCCTGTTGACTTTGACTGGAGCTGTAGTTCTTCAGCTGAAAATCAGTCAGGCCTTCTCGAGCGGCACACACAAATGAACATACACTTTCAAATGTTTAGTTTCAAGCTGCAAGGAACTGACTGGCCGAAAATAATAAATGAAAGGGGGAGGGGGACTTTCCTCTGTAGGACACCTTTTCCATTCTGAGCCAGGTCAACTGTAGCCAAACGTTACTGCCCTCATTAGCCATCATTGAACATAAATGACTGAAATGGCTGTGGAGAACTTAGACCAAGCTGTTTGAGATGTGCTAGAAAAAAGAGCGAGAAGGCTCACGCATCTTCAGAACTCCTTGCCCAGCTGTCCACGCTCTACTACCTAAATACCAGTACACGTCATTTACTGTATAGCAATAATCAGCGCTAGTTAAAGGTGAGCTGTTAACATTGTCTGGGCCCGTGGCTCCATTTCTGAGGGCTACGCGTGTCTGGGGCATGGAGAGGAGTAGCAAGCAGGCACAGTGTGTATTGTGAACCCGTGATTGTGTTTCAGCCTCTTCCTGTGAGACTTACGACTACCCACAGCCTGATGGCAGCAGCACAGTTCAGTCAGCAGAGTCTGCGAATGACGGGTTCAACTCGTATCTGGTAAGTTGGTGCTGCTGTCACCCACTCGTCAGTGTGTGTTCTGTGTCCCCCTCCCCCTCTGCAGTGGTGTGCCATTCAGGGGTGCAGCGCCCGCATTGCATGCCCCAGGACTGTCTGTCCATCCGGCCCCTGCGTGTGCATGGAGGACCCCGTTTTGTTCTACAAAATGGTATCCCCGCAATGTAACATTGCACATACCGTGCATGCAGGGTCATGCCTTCCAGGCAAGTGTAGATTCACATGCCTTACTGCGAATGTCACAGAACTCCACCAGGAGAGCTGCAGTGGCTAGTTTGGGGACCAAGGGCTTGAACCGGCTCCATGGACTCAATGGGGGTTTTGCTTTGACGTCACTGAAAGCAGGATTGATGCCTTAGTCCTTCTGCTCAGCCCTGGTGATGACCAACATAACAGTTGTTTACTAGTAGCTAGTGAAGCTCACACCATTCAGAGCCGAGATTTTACTTGGACGCAGGTGTGTGCACAAGGGGGGCAAGCAGGGGCCCCTCCGAAAGTGGCCAAATTTTTGTTCCTATTCATGCTCGTTTGGATGGTTACAAAAACTGCATCTGATGAGCGCTTCGGCTCAGAGAAGCACGGAAGACTTTGGATACTTGTTGAAACATCCTGAGTTTTAACCATTTGAACAAACTAACAAGGGAAGTGGTGGATTCGCCATCTCTTGATAAGACTGATGTCAAAGATGTGCTTTATCCAAACACAAGTTATGCAGGCATAACTGGGTGAAATTTAAGGGCCGGTGATATACAGGGGGTCAGACTAGATGATTTAATGGTCTTTTCTGGCCATATAATTGATGAATTTATTAATATGAATCAGTCTGCAGAGCTGGGCTGGAAATGCTGCCAGCCCAGGCTTTATCATGAGAATTCTGATATTTCCTGCTTCTCTTTGAATTGGAAATACCATGAAACCAGGCTTTCACGCTGCATTTCTGTCACGGCTGGAGCCAGCATGTGCAGAGCTGCATGAGAAACAGTTAGTAGAGCTATTTTCTAACCTCCAAGAAGGTTCAGTGCAGCTTGAGGTTTGCATGAGTTTATCTGGATGGATTCCACCATCCCATCTTTAGTCCACGCCCTGAACTCAGCGTTCAGCGACAAGCTTTCATAAAGATTGTTATCAGAGCGGTGTGCAAAATTCACAGCGGAAATGAAAAAGCTCCTTTTTCAGAGCTTCTGCAATCATGCACTGAGGCCACAGGAAGGGGTCCAGATCTGAGGATTCAAACCATCCTCCCAGGCCAAGATGCATGTGAGACTCAGAGCCCAAGAACAGCATCTTGAAAAGCCAAAGTTTCTGAGCTGGAGGAATTGAGAGAAGCAGAATTATTTTCAGAGATATTAGAGGACACTGTAAAGCCAGCCCACCTCAGAGCAGGCTGCCCCAATCATCCATATGAGAAAGTCAGTGTCATGATGGGAGGAGACCAAGGTGGGAGGGAGGAGCCAATGGATGGGACCTGCCTTCCAGAAGAGGCAGAGGTAACTGATCATTCCTCATGAACTGAGGCCACATCAGGAGATTGGATAGAGTTGTGAGATACAGAAAGGTTGTGGTGGTAGGAGATGTGGTCATTATAAATTACTGATGGCTGATTTATTTGCCTACTGGCTGTGAAGTTGGGTCTCCATGGACATCTGGACAAACGTCATAGAGAGCTGAGGAGGGTCCTGTGGTTGTGGTACATATTGATACAAATGACATAGGGAGGCATAGGAAGGAGGTCTTGGAAGCTAAATTAGGTTTCTGGGGGAAGGCCTTAGTCCAGGTCCTCCGTGACAGTCGCCTCTGAAATCCCATAAATTGTACACCTGGGCCAGCTAGACAGGAAACCATCAGGGTCGCAACACAAGGATGAGAAGATGTTGCAGAGGGGAGGAGTAAATTTACTGGGGACTCCTTCGTGAAAGGAGGAGACCTGATACCAAAGGGATGGGCTTCACCTAACCCAAGTGGAAACTAGCACAGAAAAATGACATGGTTCAGGGGGATTATTTAAACCAGGAGCTGGGGGAACACTGTCAGATGCTAAGGAGCACTTGGGTGGGGCAAAGACACCTGCTAAGGAGGAGAGTAACTGTCAGCTCCTTGGGGTAGGGATTATTTCCTTCTCTCTTTGGAAAGTGCCTAGCGCGCCTTAAGCAATGCTGCAAATCAGTTGTGATATTAAATGTAATTCTGCTAGCACAGAAATTCCTGCTCAGCTGGAGCAGAGAGCGGCTGAGCATCAAGCACCAGAAGTCCCCTGAACTGGGGACTGTTTGAAGTTCAGATCCAAATATAAATGTCTGTTCATTGTGATGGGAAGGGCTTAAACTCTGGTGTCTAGACCACCGTGAATAATTCTGATTATTGCTGCTCATGTACCATTCCGCGCTAAATGTCCTCTTGACCCCTGGCCTCCCCTGTGCTTTCCAGCAAGCCCGAGCTGCAGTGTCACGCTCCAACAGTGCTGACTCCGAGGACAATTACGTCCCAATGAACCCAGGCTCCTCGTCCCTGCTGAACATGGAGAAAGCGAACGACAATTCCCAGAATCTCTACATCCCAATGAGCCCTGGGCCGCATCATTTTGACCTGCTGGGATTGTCCTCGACTACCCTCCCACTCCATAAAGGAGGAGCCATTTCCCAGTGCCACAGACGGCTGAGCGAAATCCAACCCCCTCCGGTCAACCGCAACCTCAAACCCGACCGGAAAGGTAAGACCAGTTCCTTGGACAAAAACACGGGTGCTTGAAAGGAATCTTCACAGGAGCCCTCCTGTGACTAGTTATAATCAAGGTTAAGATTCTGTCACAGGTATTTTTAGTAAAAGTCAAGGACAGGTCGTGGGCAATAAACAAAAATTCACTGTGTCCTGTCCCTGACTTTTACTAAAAATACCTGGGGAATCGGGGGGGAGGACATCGCTGCCATGGTTTGTAGAACACTCCCTCACGCAGCCCTGAGTGAGGCACAGCTCCCTGCCCCAGTATAGCCAGCCAACTGCACTGGCCGCTATTAGAGCAAGTCGCAAGATTACCTACAGAACAGGTTTCCATCAGAAAATGCAGTGTTGTCAAAATCTAAATGTTTTGTGGAAATGTCTGTTTCAATGAAATTTTCAGTGGGAAAAAGTTGCAGGTATTTTTGTTCTGGCTTTCTCATTTCATTTCTGTAATGTTGACACCTTTTGGTTCAATAAGGTAAAATCCTTGTGTTGCCATATAATCATTTTCATTCATTTTTTTAGACACTCATATTCTTTTTAAATATAGTTTATTTAGCACTAAATATCATAACCATAATTATAGTGTTACATTTACTCTTTTAATAGAGTATAAACTTCTAATAAAAATGAATTGACGTTACCAAAATTAAGCTGTTTAACCATTTTTTCCAAATCAAAATTTTGGGGGAATATTTGTTCTTTCAGAAATTTTAGCTTTTCATTCTGATTCGGGTGGGGGAGGGAAGGAGGGAAACAAAAATTCCAGATTTTGAGCAGCTGCAGCCAGGGTCTATGCACAAAGCCCTAGCCCCAAACCCAGCCCCTTCTTACTCCTCTTCCACCTTCAGGATGAAACAGCCTTCATAGCTCTTATGCGCAATAAGTGGAATTCTTCCTGGCCTTTATGCAAGGCTATATAAGGGGGAAGGTCTTCACCCCTCATTTATCCTTTAAGGAACAGAAGAAATCTGTCCCATAGCTAGTAATCTGTACACCAAAAATGTACTTTCAGATCAGCTACTTGACACACCGGTCATTGTCTCACTAGGAGCCTGATAACATCCTCATTGTCTTCAAAGGGGGTTGGGTCAGCACTGCCCTTCCGGCCATGCGTGGTCTCTCACCAGAACCTGCCATTATCTTGAGAGGTTGCAGCAGAAAACACAGAGCTCCATCCTCCTCATGTAGACTAGGCCACTAGGCAGCACTGCTGTTGCTGGGAGGAAGGTAGTATTGTGGCGACTGTCAGGCACTGTAGGTTCAAGCCCTGATTCTGCCTGAGGCTCCCTGTGCGACCTTGGGTAAGTCTCTTCATCCCCCTCTGTAAAATGGGGATAGCAGTTCTGGTTAGACTGTCAGCAGTTTGCAGCAGGGACTTTCTTGCTAGAGATACGTCCACTCTTTGAGGTGGTAGGGTGATTTCCGGCATGAGGAGACATACCCACAGTAGCTCTGACTGAGCGAGCCCACTAAAAATAAAACATAGCCATGGCAGCAAAAGCAGGGCAGGGGGTGGCTGCCCGAGTACATACCCAGCCTAGAGGCCAGGTATTTATTTAGGCAGCAAGCCGCAGTGGCTACATTCTACTTTTAGCGCGCTAGCTCGATCACAGCTATGTTTCCTTGTTCTGGAAATTACACCTCCAGCTCCATGTGTAGACGTACACTATGGGTATGTACAGCGCCTAGCACCATCTCTGTTGCCACCACCATAACACCAACCATAATAATCTGAGTTCAGAAAACAGCAGGAGACCTTGAAAGCTGTCAAATTGTTAAATTATCGTAATTGATTAATTAAACATTAGCTTAAATTCACCATTTTCAAAATAAAATAGACTGGAATTCAGAGCAACTTAGGAAGTCTTCTGGTTTCTCACACATTCAGATGGAATTTGCTGCCTGGGTGTTGTAAAGTCCCGTGCTGTGGAGATGAAACGCAGGAATCTCTGGGTAAATTATCTGGCCTATGTTACGCAGGCATTCAGACTAGGTGATCTAATGGGCCCTGTTGGCCTTCAAAGCCATGGTTCTGTGAGATACTGATTGTATGAGAATGCTGTTCAACAGGCAGGAGGTGCCCAGGCCCTGACAGGATTAGGCCATTAGTCTGTGTTTTAAGAACATATGAACAGCTGTACTGGGTCAGACCAATGGTCCATCTAGCTCAGTATCCTGTCTTCTGACAATGGCCAGGGCCTGATGATTCAGAGGGAATGAACAGAACAAGGCACTTATTGAGCGATCCATCCCCATGTACTGTCATCCAGCCCCAGCTTCTGGCAGTCAGAAATTTAGGGACACCCAAAGCATGGACTTGCATCCCTGACCATCTTGGCTAATAGCCATTGATGGACCTATCCTCCATGAACTTATCTAGTTCTTTTTTTAACCCAGTTATACTTTTGACCTTCACAACATCCCATGGCAAGGAGTTCCACAGGTTGACTGTGCATTGCATGAAGAAATACTGCCTTATGTTTGTTTTAAACCTGCTGCTCATTAATTTCACTGAGTGACCTCTGGTTCTTGTGTTATGTGAAGGGGTAAACAACACTTCCCTATGCACTTTCTCCACGCCATTCAAGATTTTATAGACCTCTATCATATCCCCGTTAGTCATCTCTTTTCACACTATCAAAATGGTGGCTGCCTATGGTTGCAAAGTGCTATATTTACTTTTAGCCATTCCTGTTCTTTCCTCTCCTCTCCTTTGCAATGAGCTACAGTGACTAGGACAGCTTTCATGCTACCGGACAGATTTCCTTTTAACATCCTTCATAGAAAACCTGGTCAGAGCCCATTGTTATTAAGTGGCAGGCTGATAATGTTCATTTCTGGCTGACAATCACTAGAGGGAGCCTTTTCCAAGTCTAATGGGCATCAGTGTTTCTTTAATAAGCCACTCCTACATGCTGTCCTTCCGGGCATTTTTGGACTCATGTCATTCCCATAAAAGACATTTTCACCTCTCCGAGGCCCATACAACAGAACTCCCCCTTAGAGCCAGCGGGAGTGGTGTGTGCTCGTGGGAGGGATGAATTCTGCTCTGGTTTTCTATGACCCTTGCATGAATGAATGCAGGAGCGTTGTGGCTGGGAATGCCGCTCAACAGCATGGGGTGCGGGGTGGGGAGGGTTGACTAATTCAATGCTGACGGAATAAAACTGAGGTTTCTCAGGACAAGCACGGTTATCATCCCTGTGGTTGTTGGAGGCCTTTGCATTTTCCTTTTTTTTAAGCCGTGATTTCATGTGATCACTGTTAGGGAGAGTTTAAAGAGCATGTTCACTGATGAATGAATCCTTCTTCTGCAGCAGCAAAGCCGACGCCTCTGGACCTGAGGAACAACACCGTTATCGATGAGCTTCCCTTCAAATCGCCGGTCACTAAATCCTGGTCCAGACCAACGTGAGTACATGGAGAGAGTCTTAACTCCTGTAACACCATCATGGGCCAAACTCAGGCCATGTCCACATTAGCTGAACCATTCTCCTTGCTTTACTTAGCTTTAGGGCATTGCTAATGCCTTTTGCTAATGCACCAGGAGCCACATTCTATTCTCGGTAACATCTGTGTCGTTCTGGAGCACAGTATGTCCACTGCAGTCAATGGAAATTTACATCACTGTGACTGTGCGACGAGAGTGACTTTAGATCCCCAGTACAGGCAGCACCAAAACGCGGCTTCAGGTTCTTGTTCTGCTGGTCTCTTTAATGTCTGTTGCTGCTAAAGGGATGTGTCTTCTACCGAGCGAGACTTGCATTTTGATTCTGAGATGGGCACCAGCTGCAAAATCTGGAGCCAGGTTTGCACTTCCCTAAAAGCTTGAGGATGTCTGGATTCAGGGTTTTGGCTTGGGCCATTTTATAAGCAGGGGTCGGCTGCGAAGTTTCAGTCTGGATCAGACTTTCTCGAAGCCTGGAGATGTTCAGATCTGACATTCGGGTCTCAGCCTCAGTTCTAACCCATCCAAATTTCATGAGAAATGCATCAGCATTTGCTAATTTTCTAACTGATGGTGTGATGATAGAACTCTGTGAATACAGAAGAGTTGCCTCAAATTCCACATTGAACTCCAGTGCATTACAAGGCGCTAATTATCAACTAAAAGTCCCAATGGTTAACCTCACTTGGAGATAGTTGTCTTTTTCAGAACTGTGTATAACCCAAACCTTGCCATAGTCCGGTAGTTTGGGTCCAAACTCAGAGCAAGGGTGGTCTTTGGCTGGCTCAGGTTCACAAAACCTTTGAGTGAACCCAAACTCGCTGAACCTGGAGTCAATATTTGGTTTCATATCAAAACCACCTGAAACCCACAGTGTCTATGCAAAACAGGACAGCACTCAGACTAGGTTTTGACGGAGTTTTGCTTTGAGTGCCCTTAAGGCAAAGGTCAGCTATGGGGAACTCTGCAAACTGAAACTAAAGAGCTTCATACCGAACCCTCTAAACCAAAAGTGCCGGGATTCACACAACTCCAGTGCTGCCACTAATTCGTAGTCTGACATTGTCCAATATGAGGCTAGTGGCTGTTATGACTGTTCTGATCAATTGGATTGTTTGGAGACTGGCTACAGGGCAGGAGACCTGTGTGCTCAGATCACTACATTAGGAATTATACAGAGTTGGGGTTTTGATTGACAGGACACTTGACCCCTTAGAAGCTAATGGATTTTTCTCTTATCGACTAATCTTATGACCCCTTCTTTTCTGCAAGGCAACCAATGGCATTGAAGTGGGACCTTCAATACCAGACTCTGATTACATTAAGTTATTCTTTGTAATTAGATCTGGCCGACACAAAACAAGATGACGCCTTCAAGGTTTAGCCTTCCATCCAAATGCGAGTAGGCTACTGCACAGTAAACACAAGCCTGAAGCTGTGATTAGTCTGGAGGTGAAATGGTGTGAGAAGCCTGCTGCAGCTCTGGGGCTCTATGTGCTGTCCTAAGGAGATTGCAATTTAACACATCCTGTGGGAGAAAAGAGTTTTATGGAGCCTGGATTTTAGTAATAGGATAGCAGGAGAATTGAGGCTGCATAAAGACACAAGATGATATTAAACAGAAATGAGCTAGAGCTAGAATCCACCCTGAACTACGGGAAGGTTGGGCTGTGGAGACAACCTTTGCAAATGATCCTTCTTAGGCAGCTCCAGAACCCTGGATCTGAACATCCATGAGCTTCAGGGAAGTTCAGATTTGGATCCCAGCTCTGCAGCTCTACCGCATCCCTACTCTATGGGGAGCAGCGGAGTCCCGGGGCTGTGACTAACCCAGCGGCACCTCTCATTACAGCCAGACTTTCAACTCCAGCTCCTCCCAGCACTGCCGCCCTGTCTCCACCCAGAGCATCACCAGCACGGACTCAGGAGACAGCGAGGAAAACTACGTGGCCATGGTAAGTCCTGTTCAGATTGACGAGCTACCTACAACGAGCTGGGCTCTATAAATGCAAAGCACAGGTAGGGACAGCAGTGCTAGAGATACTCAGCTCTATGGTGATAAGGACAGTATAGATCCTTATATGGATGACTGGGTGGTTGTCTGGAACAGGGCACTCTAACATACATCTATAGTAAAGTTCCAGAGGGGTGGCTGTGCTCGTCTGTATGCAGCAAAAACAACGAGAGGCCTGTGAATGGGCCTCATCTGCTCTAACTGAACTGACTTTGTTAGCACTTGCCCTCCCCTTTGTTGTTTCTTACCCTTGGATGTATATATAATACCTCCTATCTGTGATTTTCATTTCATGCATCTGACAAAGTGGGTTGCAGCCCACGAAAGCTTATGCCCGCAGAAATGTTAGTCTTTAAGGTGCTACAGGACTCTTTATGTTTAATATAGTTTAAAAAAAAAAACTTTTGGTTTTTAATTGTTGTTTTTTGTTCTGGGAGCAGAGAAAGCGGACACAGACACACCATGGGCTTCTCCCTCCCTCACCAGAAAATGATCGCCTCCCTGGAAGTCCCTCCCTTTACTAAGTACCCCGTCCAACATATGGTGGTCCTCTCTAGGAACTGGAGGACCAAGAGCTCTATTCTTTTAATTCTGTGCCACATTTTATTGTACCTGTTTATTTTTAGATTGATTTTTAGACCCTGCTCCCACAGGGAGTGTTGGAATTCTCTGATTGTATGTGGACCAGGTGCCATCAATACAGCCCCAACCACAAAAAGGCAGGTTTCAAGCTGCTAGAATCAGTGGCATTCATGAAAGAGACAGGAGAATGTATGTCTCTTACAAAGCTGCTACCCCATGGCCTATTATTAATCAGTTGTATTTAAGCTTATACAGAGCTCTTTGTCATGCTGGGAAATGTATTCACAGTGTGTACACATTTCTCAGACTTGAAGAAGAGCTCTGTGTAAGTTCGAAAGCTTGTCTCTCTCACCAACAGAAGTTGGTCCAATAAAAGATATGATCTCATCCACCTTCTCTCTGATATCCTGAGAGCAACACGACTACAGCACACTGCATTCAGCTGTATTTAACACAGTAGATTAAATCTACGTGCAATGCAGAGTAGCAAAGTGTAAGAATGATTCTGCCTCCAATTCCAACCATGCTATGGCCTCGTTCCAGCAAAGCACTTAAGCATATGTTTAAGCGTGTGAGTAGTTCCAGTCAATGAAACTGCTCAAGTGCATCAAGTTAAGCATATGTTGAAAGGATTCCTTTGATTGGGGTCATAGGACCCCACTGAACTCAGTTCACTGTGCTATTCTCATGGCTCCTGACCCAGATTGCAAAAGGGTAAGTAAGGGGAAAATTCAAGCCAGGCTCTCATTTAAAGTGCTACCAACGTACCTTAATGCTGGATTTTAGTTTTAGGTTCCTTATAGTCTCCTTGTTTTATCAACCATTTTTTCTCTCTTCTCTTTCCTACATTAGCAAAATCCAGTTTCTGCTTCTCCGGTTCCTAGTGGCACCAACAGTCCAGCCCCAAAAAAGAGTTCAGGGAGTGTGGATTACCTAGCCCTGGATTTCCAGCCAAACTCTCCTGGGCCACACAGAAAGGTATCTCAGGTTCTTAAAAAATATTTTAATTAAATATTGTGTATTTTTCAGGGTTTAAAATCAGCTCAACAAACAACATAGGCCCGATCCTCAGTTGGGATAAGAAGGCTTCTATTTAATCCATTTGAGGATCTGTCCCTGCATATTATTCTAGGCCAGATTCCACCCATGCTCACACACCCATAGCCTCCCTAAAGGTGTAACTAAGACAAGTGGAGGCAATGGGTTTGCATGACTGTAAACGAGAGCAGAATTTGGCGCACCTACTGTAGATCCTAATTCAGTGTCCACTGAAGTCAACAGGAAAAGGCCCGTTTCTATGAGAGCTGGATCAGGGCCCCTCATTTCTTTCTTACCTCTCCAGATGCAGGATCTCCAAAGTGTCCTGGCCTAAATTTTCCAAAATGACTGGAGATTTTGGGTGCCCAACTTGAAACACCGTGAAGAGGACTGCTTTTTAGAAAGGGCTGAGCACCAACCACTGAAAATCAGGCTGCCCTTAAGGTGCATCAAGTTGGGCAGCAAAATTACAAGTCGCTTTTGAAAAATGAAGTCCCTATCTCTGAGCCAAATTCTGCTGAGTCAATGAAGATGCTGCCAAATGAGGACTAGCCTGCTCCAAAATGAGGAGCAAAATGGCTTCTAGATAACATGAAATGGAGTTAGTGACTCTTCAGTATGTTCAAATTTGTATCTTAAATATAATGCAACTGTATGGTATATAGTGTCTTCCATGCCAACTGTATTCCTACGTGCACCGAATTGCACAGAGTGAAACTATACACATACTACAGAGCTATATAAAACCACAAAAATCTAATCTGAATCCAGTTGAGATTTTCCAAGCCTTCAAAGTTTGGATCTGAGATTTTGGATTGTGTTTCTCTAAAATAATTAAATAAACAACTGCACAGGGACAAGAAAATTAAAGTACTCTGAAAACTGACTATGTGAAAATAGCATCTTCTCACTCAGCAGATCTGCTCCCTCTGTGAATTTGCCACGCCTGCTTCTTTTAGTGACAAAAATAATCTTTTACTCCTATTAGCCCTGCAGAGTCAACACAGCTAAGAGAAGGGTGGGGGCTGGATTCTAGTCTTTCTCCTGTGCCACTAATAGAGTTGCTTATTGAGAAGGAAATATAACCCAGCTGGACTCTCAGCTCCAAGGCTAATTTTGCAGTGCTAGCAGGTAGAAACAATGTTGTTGTGCTTGTAAACTGAGTACGTTTGACACAGAGTCATTGAGAGACAAAGAAGTTGGAAGCCAGGTTACCATTTTTACACTCCTCTGTCAGAACAAACTCTCACTTTGGACCTGATCCAAAGCCCATTAAGTCAATCGTATGGAGTATTGTGTCCAGTTTTGGGCCCCCCACTACAAAAAGGATGTGGACAATTCGGAGAGAGTCCAGGGGAGGGCAACAAAAATTATTAGGGGGCTGGAGCATAAGACTTATGAGGAGAGGCTGAAAGAACTAGGCCTGTTTAGTCTGCAGAAGAGAAGAATGAGAGGGGATTTAATAGCAGCCTTTAACTACCTGAAAGGTGGTTCCAGAGAGGATGGAGCTAGGCTGTTTTCAGTGGTAATAGATGACAGAACAAGGAGCAATGGTTTCAAGTTGCAGTGGGGGAGGTCTAGGTTGAACATTAGGAAAAAGTTTTTCACTAGGAGGGTGGTGAAGCACTGGAATGGGTTACCTAGGGAGGTGGTGGCATCTCCATCTTTAGAGGTTTTTAAGCTGGGGCTTGACAAAACCCTCACCAGGATGATTTAGCTGAGGATAGTCCTGCTTTGAGCAGGGGGTTGGACTAGATGACCTCCTGAGGTCCCTTCCAACTCTAATCTTCTAGGATTCCATGAATAGGAGTCTTTTAATCAAGGCTTCATTAAAAGACAAGAGGGATATTAAGAAGGGATTTACAAGTAATGTGAACGAAGAGCTATTGAGGCTGAGGTATAGGCAGGTGGCTCCAGGTAGCAGGAGCTGAGGAGGAGAAGGTTCTTGCGATATTGGTGGTGCAATTGTGTGGAAGGACCGAGATGAGGCCAGCAGAAGCAGCGGAGTGAGCTAGAAGTTCTATCAGCACGTCACTCTGTGTTCTCCTCCCCTGTACCCAGCCCTCCACGTCGTCCGTCGCCTCAGACGAGAAGGTCGATTACGTGCAGGTTGACAAAGAGAAGACGCAAGCCCTGCAAAACACCATGCAGGAGTGGACCGATGTCCGGCAGTCAGCAGAGCCCATTAAGAGCATGAAGCAGTAATGGACGGGGGCAGATGAGGACAGCCATCCAGACAGGCAAATGTCCAATGGGTTTTCCCAGGCTGGGGCTCCCACGCGGGAATGCCAGCTCGCTTTGGGGCGGCATTTCTACTAGGACTGTTGTTTGGGGTCTTTTTTTTTTTTTTTTAAGAAACCAAATTTCAGGGGAAGACTTGGCAGATATTGTTTGCCAGTGACAAAGACCAACTACTTGCAGTGGCTGGGTTTGTGCTCTTACTTTAGCTGCTGGATATACTGTTCAGGAACTTAAAACTTAGCAATACTGGGATCACCAATGCCCTGCATGTCTTCTGCTTACAGCTGTTATTAAAGCCACCTTGTACCTGCCAACACTGTATTATTGCTCTCAGACTTCTTCCGTACTGTACACCAGAACTGTGCCAAACGTGTACTGGTTTGGTGGCTTCCTTCACAGGACATGGATTCCCACTACACATCATATGGCGGCCCTGACCCCTTCAACCGCTTCCAAACCGACGGGCCACCGCCAGCTCTAATTTGTATTTGTTTGATTACCGAATCGCCTGTAAATAACGATCGACGTGTGTTTGCAAACTGCAGGGGTGCTTCTCCGTCAAGCAGCATGGCTTGCGTGCCAACACCTGTGGCCATTTGATAGCTTTCAAAGCGCCCAGACTGACCGACTGTTTAAGACAAACTTAGACCGCCAGGGCTGACCTCCATTCCCTCACACCACACACGCAATGTATCAAACAGGAAGATTTACTGAGGTGCCTCTTCTTTTTAAAATGATGTAGTTGATGGGAGGGTTTTAAAGCTCCCAAAAATGGAGAGGCTGGAGCGATTGGCTTGGGAAAGCAGAATTAAAGGGCTAGAGGCTTGAACCCAATGGGAGTACTTTCACTGACTTCGGTAGACTCTGGATTGGGCCCTGAGGGCCAATTTCTGCCTTGGGTGGCAGCATTGCAGCCCCATTTGGAGACAATCCTGCTCCCAGGGAAGTCAGTGAAAGCTTTGCCATTGATTACAATAGGAGCAGGAAAAGGTTCCCCTGAGTCCAAGTAAGGAATTAGGCTCATGTGTGTCTTGTATGGCTTAATGACGAGTAAGGGGAATGGGATATGAGACTGTCGACAAGTATCTGGAGACCACAGATCCTGCACCAAGGAGGATGTGGAATTGTTTAAGAGGCCGAAGGGAGAAATCTCGGAGTAATGGAATGGAGCTGAGTGAAGAAAATGTAGTCTAACAGTGGGATCTTCAATCAGGGAACAGTAAAACTGGCTTAAATAAAGCAATGAAGAAAGAGCTGTAGGGAACAACTGTGCACTGGGCCCTGAGAACTGACCTATGCCTTTTCCCCTCATCTCTAGTTGCTATAGTCCTGTGGTTTGCACACTGTGGAGCCTCAACACTACAGTAGCAATCGGTGTTGATGAAGTTAATGATCCTCAGCTCTAATTATCAATGAGCATCTATTTTACATAGAGCGATGAGCTTCGAAGTCTTGACTTTGTTTTCATCGTTTTCTAAGCAGTTGCCCCTCTGGAAGGACTGAGAAGGAAGGGAGAATCTATTGCCTCGATAATAATCTGTAAATGCATGGATCAGAATCCATGAGCCCATAACGATATGACGGAACAACAATCAACATTTAACGGTCTGATTGCCAGGCAGAATGCTAGAAAGACTAAGCGTTGATTTAGACAAACAGCATTGTTATATGCGAAGAGTTAACAGAAGGATAAACACAGAGGTTAGAATAATAAATACAATGATTAAAAAACTCACAGTATCTATTCTGTCCCTACTCCCCCATCCCATTGGCGGCAGGATGACAAAGGGTGAGATGTTCAAAGGGGCCTAAACAACAACTGGCCAGAAAATGTAAATCCATCCCCATGAAAAATGTCTTTTGTTTTTTTTTAATTGGACTTTTCATCCCAATTCAGAACAAAATGACATTATCACAGGAAGGGATTTTCAGGAAAATACCTTTTGGGAGGAAACCGAAAATGGCATTTTTCAGCTTCCCAACTGCCCGCCAGGAAGGCTTTTGTCAATTTCACTTCCTCCTTACATGGGGGAAACAAAACAGCAAGAGCCTTCCAGGCCCACAGCCAGGAAAGCAGCATTTTGATTTTTCCAAATGGAAAATTGAAATGTTTTGGTAAAATTGAAATCTTCTCACCAAAAAAAATTGTGATTTTTGCAAAAAGGGCATTTTCCACTGGAAAATCATTCTGATGGAAAATTCCACACCAGCTCTGTTAGGCACCCGGTGCCCGCTGAATGTCCTAATTCTGACTGAACACCATTTGGGGGGACAATATATATTGTGTTGCATTGACGCCAAAGCAGTAGAATAGTGAACATTGCAAGGCTGGTTCTAAAATCTCACCAGTGCCAATCCTGGTTCTTTGACATGTCCTGTGCATAAATAATAGTTGTGCATTTCCTAGCAGCTTCACACTCATTTAACTGCCAAGCTGCATGTGTTTTGAACCAAAGCCACAAACAGACACCGCCATCAGCAGCAAGGGAGAATGCTGAACTGTCAGCAACAAAAACACAAGTCCCTACCACTGGAGCGAAAGGAGTTACCCCCATTAATAGTAAGTAGCTGGCTGCTGTAGTCTCTGGGGCTAGCTACAGGAGGGAGGCATGCTCACACATGCACGTGCACACGCACACGCACGGCCAGTGTATTACACAGGCATAGTGGTACTGTGATATTTTCAAACACTTTCAAATTGTAATGCCAAGATACAGAATGAAATATCCAAGAGAACAACACAGCCCAAGCTGACGATATAAACAACGTCATTTATTTCTTCAGTGCCTTCATTACCTATTGCACAGGCATTTATCTTAATTGTATAACTCCTGTTGCAGTCCTAGAAGCCTCATTATGAAAGACACAAGGCAGAATGAAATGTATCACCTGGTACTCTGGGGCCTTTAGGTGCTCCCACCATATGCATAGCAAACATAGGAAGGCTGAAAACCCCCTGATCTCCAGGATATGGTTGAGGTCTGTTGGTAGGATGGCATGGGGGTAAACCTGTGCCACAGCCCATGCTGTTCCTGGCCTGTGCATCCACTGAGAATGTTTATGTCCAAGGCTGAACAGATAGTGCCTTTTAACAGACATTACAGATAGAAAGCTGGCTAGGTCATCGGGCTCAACGGGTAGTGATCAACAGCTCCATGTCTAGTTGGCAGCCTGTAACAAACGGAGTGCTCCAGGGGTCAGTGCTGGTTTTCTTCAACATTTTCATTAATGATCTGGAGGACGGAGTAGATTGCACTCTCAGCAAGTTCGCAGCTGACACTAAGCTGGAGGAAGTGGTAGATACGCTGGAGGGTAGGGACCGAGACAAATTGGGCCAAACAAAATCTGTTGTGGTTCAACAAGGACAAGTGTAGAGTGCACTTAGGATGAAGAATCCCATGCACAGCTACAGACTGGAGACCACATGGCTAAGCAGCAGTTCTGCAAAAAAAGACCTGTGGGTTACAGTGGACAAGAAGCTGGATATGAATCAGCAGTGTGGCCTTATTGCCAAGAAGGCTAACGGCATATTGGGCTGCATTAGTAGGAGCATTGCCAGCAGATCGAGGGAAATTATTATTCCCCTCTATTTGGCACTGGTGAGGCTACATTTGGAGTACTGTGCCCAGTTTTGGGCCCCCCACTACTGAAAAGATGTGGGCAAATTGAAGGGAATTCAGAGGAGGGAATTCAGAGGGGGCTGGAGCACATGACTTATGAGGCAAGGTTTAGGGAACGGGGCTTATTTAGTCTCCAGAAAAGAAGAGTGAGGGGGGATTTGATAGCAGCCTTCAACTACCTGAAGGGGGGTTCCAAAGAGGATGAAGCGAGGCTGTCTGTGGTAGTAGATATAGACCAAGGAGCAATGGTCTCAAGTTGCAGTGGGGGAGGTCTTGGTTGGATATTAGGAAAAAGTTTTTCACTAGAAAGGTGGTGAAGCCCTGGAATGGGTTATCTACAGAAGTGGTGGAATCTCCATCCCTAGAGGTTTTTAAGATGAGGTTTGACAAATCCCTGACTGAGATGATTTAGTTAGGGTTGGTCCTGCTGGGAGCGGGGGGTCCCTTTGAATCCTCATCTTCTATGATTCTATGATTAATTTATTTGCCCTGAGCCCACATTGACTTATTCACATTTAGTATTTTCTCCAAAATGGGTGGCAAACAGTATCAAGCTCTCTTCAGATATTCAGTGGGAAGAGCAGCATTGCCAATGAGTTTGTTCTTTTTCAGTTTTTAAATAAAGTTCTGTCAGCATCAACAAGAAAAAAAAGTAATTACTGTTTATTATTATTGTTTGGGCATTAACACTTCGTCTGGATCTTGTCTCCCCCCCTCCCACCCCACTCTCAAACCTCATCCTGCAATGTACTGCATGACCCAAATGGATCGTGTTGATCATATTGGTCCCTTCTGACCTATGAGTCTATGAGTCTATGAGTCTATAAGCTGCTGCTCCTTGAAAACATTATGCTGTCTTGCAGAACTGTCCTGAAAATTTACTAGCCTGGGCATGTATTTTTCTCTCCTGGCTTTTACCATGAAAAGGGCTGATGATCATGAAAACACTATAAGGAACTTTTGCAAGGCTGCCATGATGGTATTTTACAGGAAAAATAAAGCGGGTGTCATAATGTTCCTGATTAAAAAAACCAAAACTCACCACTGCTGTTTTGCTGGAAAAAGCTAATAGCTGGGTCTCTGTTAGATCTCTGTTTTCCATAGGTCCATGAGTGATTTATTGCCGGCAAGCTACACTAGCCTGTGTACAGTGTCTGGGTCTTTTTGTAGTAAGATAATACCAGACGAGCACAATATTTTGCATTTCTATAGCCCCTTTTGTCATAGGAGCTTCGTGGCTCATACCCACTGGGCCTGATCCAAAGTCCACAGAAGTCAGTGTAAAGACTCCCATTAAATTCAGTGGTCTCATTAAAAGGATATTGCCAACCCTTGTAGTCTAAGCATTGCAGCGCTAGGCTAGTGCACGAGAAGTGGAAATAAATGGAAACAAAAGCAAAACTGATTCAGCTCTTCTCACTTGCCCAGTTGAGGGGATTTGCAAAATGAAAAAAAAAATGGGATACGCATTGTGAAACAAACATCATTTTTAAAATTCTTTCTTGTTTTAAGCCTCTAAAATATTATCATTAACACAGATAAAGCTCTTTTTTAACTGGATCTGAATATTGTCCTCCCTTTAATTTATTATCCCTTTGGAAGTATTTAGGTTCATTTCACCCACTACTGGAAAGCAGCCACCTGTGATGTGCTGCAGCAGCTATTTTAACAGCATACAGCAGTGCCACCCCACATTTTAGGACAGGAAGGCCTCTCTCAAAAAAATGCAATTATTATAGAGATTAAACTGAAGCCAGTTTAAGCGAGACACTTACAAAACGTTGGGTCTGATCCAAAGCCCACTGAAGTCAATGGAAGGACTCCTATTGACTTGAACGTTTGTTGGAGCAGGTTCTGTGCTCATAGTAAATTGACACACTCCCTGCCTGCCTGACGTGTATTCTGCATGCAGATATGCTAAGTTCTTTGGGAACACACCAGAAGATGCATGATCGGAAATTCATTTTCTCTTCACATCTTTCAGGCTGGAGAGAAGTTGAACAAGCCAAATTTCCACATATTAGTAGGATGCTACTGTAGATATTGAAAGCCAGGGAGCTGAAAAAGGAAGAGGCTGGACATTTTGTTACTGATGCCAGTGGCACAATGAATACAATAGCATATGCAATGTTCTGTGTGGCAGTCCCATTGAGCAAGTATTTGCTTTAATGCCACACTAGAACATTCGGTCAAATGCAAAAATCCCTAATGTAACACTGCTGTGACTGGAAAAAAATTCTTGAGGTTGATAATCAAAGTTTCCCACCCTGTCCATGTAGCTTTTTAGTGCATGTGTGTGATGTTTTGATTTACTTTTTAAGCCAGCTACTGACCTCCTGGAAATAAGAAAACCCATTCATGTAGCTGGCTTCTTACATAGGTGTCTGTATTTTTCACCCCTTCCCCCATGTTGGATGCTTTTTCCTGCATGGCTAAAAATAGCGGATCTCTCAGTTTTGGACTGAAGATTTCCCTCGGCCTCTGCTGCCTGTTCCCTCGCCTTTGAGAAACGGCACAGCTGGCACATCTGCATGATGCCTCTATAAAGCATTATGCAATTGCTCCCCCAGCCTAAGCATCCTTCCCGTGTTTGTCAGTGCACTGTGGTGTGGGCTTGTGCCTTTAGCATGCCGCAAGGGTGCACCTCACCTGCTCACTGTACGCTGACAATATTCCAAACAGTCAGCTGCGCTGGCTGCATTAAAGGTCACCCTGTGGATGGTCCAGAGATGCATCTCAGACATGTCTGGGACATAGCATAGCTCTCTCCAGGGATGCTGCATGTGTATCCTATATAGAAGAGTATGTATATTAGAGTCTGTTGAGATTAATATGCCGTTGCTGTCTGCTCAATTCTGGCTACCTGTTTGCTTCCAGTTTCAATGCAGGGCGGGTGGGAGGTTAGTTATGATTGTTAAAGCCCTGTATGGTGTTGGAGGGAGACCCTCTCTTCCTCCATGTCCTGCCACGGGGGTAAAGACCCACCAAGTTGCGGTCCCCATCTCTCCCTAGGATTGATTCAGTCAGGGTTAGTCCTGCTTTGAGCAGAGGGTTTGTGTAGACGACATCCTGAGGTCCCTTCCAGCCCTCATCTTCTATGATTCTGATTTACTTGTCCAAGCCTCTCTGTTGGAGGCTGTTGCCCATAGTCCCTGTTCCCTCCCACAGACCATGAGAGCCCCACTTGGGTAGTGTCCAAGACTCAGCATAAGGGACGGTGCTCTTGAGTCCCACATTAACACGTGTTGTTATACTGTGGAATGGTTAGTGTGAGAGTTGCCATGGCTTTGATCGCGGTATAAGAAGCTAGATATATTCATACAGAAGCATCTTTGAGCAAAGAAAGCATCTTTCTGTGCTGCAGCAGTGACAAGCACAACAACAAAGCAGCTCCTACCCCTAGCCTGGATCACCTTCCTTAGTGATTCCCCAATCCCCGCTAACTCTCCCTACCCTTTAACAAGCCAGAGTTCCCACCATGACTGCCTGGGCCTGGCCCTTTAAATTTGGCAGAGCTAAGGAGCCCTGGCTCTAAAGGGACCATTTTGCAACTGCCCAAGCTGCTGGTTGCATCTCCTGCTCTGCTAGCTGGTGAGTACTCCTTATGTTCTCCCTTTGGCGTTGTTCAGGAAGCTGGCACGTTTCTTGCACCGCACTATGCACGTAGTCAGTACGTACTAGATAAGAATCTGCAGGCTCGGTGCATTATGGTGCTCTGCCTTGAAAGAAAGGTACCTTCGGGGCCTATGAATGTTGGCCTGCAAATCCCTCAGAGGGAGATGATGATGTAAGTGCCAGCTGTGACTAAAGAACTCCTCCTGGTTCTCCAATACCTAGTGAATGTTTGTGCAGCATTTCTTCTTAGCCCAGTGAGAACCAACAGCTTTAAATGCATAGGGCACTGATGACATTGCACAGAGGGAAATAGTGTCTTGTATCCCAACTGCACTGGGGCAGCCAAGGCAGAGTGGCCTCTTTGTCCGCGCTTTGTAGATTATTTTAGGAAGCCCAATGCATTGCAAATGATTAAACTTCAATGCAAATGAAAGGCTGGGCCTGATTCCCAGGCCAAGGCCTCCCATCTTCACCATCCGTCTAGAAAACTGTATGTGTGTTGATAAAGAGAGGTTGCATTTTTGTCAAGCACTCTGCCATTTTCCTTATGTTATGATGTAACAAGATCATGGCATAAAACCCCAGCCATACATGCTAAGCAGATATATTTTAAGGTAGCATGTATCCAGCAGCATGTAAGTTACTAACGATGAGCTATCCACAGCATTTAAATGTCTGAGCTGCTGGTAGTTGATTTGTTTAGAGTTGACTTTCACTGTTGGGTGGGAAATGAATTGCCTGGTGCTGATTCCAGAGTTAAGCTTGCACTGAGGTAGGAGAAAGAAACTGAGTGGGTATATTGCACAGGGGAGAAGTGGAGCGATTCACAGACAGAGCCCAGCTCTTGCTCAGTACAGTTGGTTGCTGTCAGCTGGGGTTTGGGATGATTTAAGGCAAGCCAGATAAATTTAGAAAGCTGTGCTTAGTTAAGGACACCAGCCATTTAAAGGGTTCCCTAGGTTATCTTTCTGGGGAGCTATATAAGAGGCGAAGTGAGTCCTAATAGTCGGAGAATAGGGCTGGCTATTAGGCCGGTCCTGGTCCTGACACTTAACCCCTTCCTTTGGGTACCCCTCTGCCTGAGTTTCCCCCATGAATAATAAGGGGTTAGCAAAAGCTACCTGGCTCACAAGGATGTGGTGAGGCTTGCTAACGAGTTAAAGCCCTTTGAAAATCCAGGTCTTGACAATTCCAGGGACTGAGCACTCTCAGCTGTACCATTTTCCATGGGCAGCTGCACTTGCTTGGCATCTTGCAAGTTTAGCCCTGAACAGCTGTGGGCCCTTATCCCAGGTGAGCTGTCACCAGCTGTAAACAAGAGCACACTTCGGACCAGCAGGGAATGCCAGCCGGGGGCGGGAGGGGACTCTCACCAGTACACAGCATGGCACCGAGGTGCAGACAAAGGAGATCTTCAGCGGTGCTTTAGAATAGGGATAAACAGCTGCCCCAGCAACTGTCTGTGCATGTTGGAGCATTTTCGGTGATCCCGTTTCTCTGTGCCCTCTCCCTCTGTGAGGAGACAACATGGCTGAGATTCGGTATGTGGCTCCAGGCCGAAAGGGGCTCTTCTCACTCTGTCCACTCTCCTGGTAGGAAAGAGGCCAGAATCAGTGCGATTCCTCCCCAGCCTTCCAAGCAGCTGAGATGCAGAGGAGCCCTCCCATCAGTCAGCCCTCGGGGCGGAGAAGCCCCAGTTGGCACAAGGGGAGCTGCCCCACAATACCTCGTGGGGTGCCACCTCCTGACATCGCTTTATTATGTCTGCATCAGCAAGACGAGCAGGGATTTGGAGTCAGGAGAGCTGGAGTCTCCTCTCAGTTGAGCCAGCCGGTTGCTGTGGCCTTGAGCAAGTCTCTTAGGGGACGTCTACAAGGCGATAAAAAACCCACGGCACCGAGTCAGCTGACCCAGGCTTGGGCCGTGGGGTGAAAAATAGCAGTGTAGACATCTTGGCGCAGGCTGCAGCCTGGGCTCTGAGACCCCCTCCCGCCACTTGCGAGGTCTCAGAACCCAGGCTCCAGCCCAAGCCTGAATGTCTACACTGCAATTCAACAGTCCCACAGCCAGAGCCCCACAGGCCTGTGTTGGCTGCTCCAGGCCAGCTGCGGCCCTGCCGCAGAGTATTTACTGCAGTGTAGACGCACCCTAACTCTCTCTCTGCTTCAGTTGCCTGCCGGTGTAAAATGCACGTCTGCCCGTGCAGCTCAGTGTCCTTCGTGAAACTTATGTGCACATTATTGTTATTTATTGATCACATACTGCATCAATAGCTGATGTGTTGTGAGCAGGCAACATCAGGAAGTGGAGCCACAATTATTTCGTGTCTCCCTGCAGCTCCGTTCGGTTACAAGCATGTTCCCCAGTACGTGGAAACCAGATGTTTAGAGCCAGGTGTTAGTGTCTCTTGCTGTAAAGGGTTTTGGTGCTTTAAAATAAGCCAGAGAAATCTCCCAAATCTCTAGGGCATCCCTCTGCCCCAAGAGCAAGAAAACCGGCTGGCTGGTTTCCGCAGAGGTGGAATTTACATGTTCCCGTAGTGTCTTACTGCTGGTATGCCATTTTATGATATAGCTAATCCACTAAAAGGATGAAGTTCAGACTCGGGTGTTGAGAGTTTTACTTCCACATAATAGCGGTTACTTTTGGCTGATACATTGGGTGCTTCAGAGGTGAATGTGGGCTGGAACACCCCCAAAGAGGGCAGAGACTGTAATGTGTTGCAAAGATCCCATCCCTGCTCCTGACCAGGCTTTTGGATCAACTCAATAAAAAGTCAGCTCCAGAGATTCCTACCCAGCTTTCATACAGAGACAAGTGCATGCTGGAAAGGACTTGGGGTCTGCGGTGTGATTCCCATATCAGGTCTGATCACTAAGGCTTCATTTAACCTACCTCCAGTGTTTAATGTCTGCCAGGGCTTGGCACCTCTGGCTTGTTGTGTCAATTATGAAAGTAAAAATATTGCTTAGGCCCCAGCACCCCTTTCATTACAAAAAAGCGCCGCATACCTCACAATGAAGCCTGCGTGCTTTGTTTTAAGGCGCTCCCAAGGGAGGGACAGAAAGGAGTGGAGATTCCCCACTAACTATAGGTGTATCTGAGCTGCGTTTAGAATCATCCGAAAGTCACCCCGGGCATGTGTAGCGTGCCTTATTAGGGCTCTTCGGTATAACACGTGTGAACCAGAAACAATTCTCGGTAGCCATCGCTTTGATGGGAGAAAATTCTGACCTACCCACTCCCAAATCACAGGGACCAGGTAAATTTGAGTTTGTACATTTGAAGTCTGATGGCTCCAGTGTGCCCCAGTTTGCTGCCCCAATAGCAACCACTTCCTTACTGCGACTGCAGTGTTTCCTTTCAGTGCTCTCTCCTGCCCTATGTTTGTTCAAGTACTTTGGATCACAGTTGCAAAGTATTAAGACGCTGTTATTTATGCACTGATGATATGACTGTAAATGATATTCCCACAGCTAGACAGCTGTACTTTTATAAAATTATTTCTTCTATGGCCGGGCGGCATCCTTCCCGCTGTTAGTCTGTCCTGCGTCTCCTGTCCATCTCATTGTCTTTTGCTCTGCAATTCGGGGGGGTTGTTCAGAAGGTCACTACAGCTCTAGTTTCCATGGGGAAGACCCACTGTTTAAGTCTTGCAGGGCTATGTCACCACCTTGTAACATTCCCATGTGCATGGAGATTACATTATCACCAGCTGCAACACAAACAAGCAGCATCAGGGAGAAAACCCAGGCTGACCAGTGCTATCATTGAGGAAAATCAGATTCTCTGTTGACTCATTAGCAGTGGTAGGGTTCTTCTATTCTGTATGGCCACTCATTAATAGGCAGTAGTGCACAAAAAAATTGGAGTGTGCACTCCAGTCCAGAGGGCTGATCATGAGACAAGGCTGACAAGTCATGAGTTCTCAGGCGAGCTCTTCTGCTGCCTCCCTCTCTGGCTTTGGGTGAGTGAGTCACTTAACCTCCCTGGATCTCACTTCCTTTTCCATTTGTAAAAGGAGGGTAGTAGTACTTATTTCCATACCTCACAAGGGTGTTGTGAGAGTTCGTTAGTTAATGTCTGGAGATGCGAAGTGCTGTCAGTAGTCTGTACATTACAGCATCACTACACGATGATAATGATGCGCCCTGGTGTTACGGTACCAAATGTCACAGTGTCATCATGGAACCAGGATGCCCTGCTGGATAAAACCTGTTAAAAGTGCTAATCCTAAATTGTGCAGGTAAAGAAAGGTGGTGGGGGAAAAGTTCTGATGTCATATCATTTAAGAAAATGCCTACCATTTTAATGAGCAATTAAGAACTCCTGGCTGCAGAGCAATGAGTACAGGGAACGTAACTAGGGACTTAATCCTGCATCCACTGGAATCAATGGAAATTCTGCTGTTGACTTCAGTAAATTCAGGCTCAGATCCTTTGAATAATCTGTAAAACCCAATCCAATTTCCATTGAATCCAACAGACTCCCACTGACTTCAGTGGTACTTAGATTGCACCCCACCCATATAAATTAAGATAACTTTTTTTAACTGCTGTGGATCACGTCTGATTGGCAGTTTTGAAGTTGTTGAATCTGCAGCATATGTTCAGTGATATTGTGTGTGTTCCAAATTGTGTGACTTGTTCTGAAACAGGATTGTGGGGTATTTTCTTCCATTTGTAGAAGTCAGAAAGGACAAAAATAATCAATGGCAAAATGTACAGTCTGTGTCTCGTTGTGTCGCTGTTTGAGTAGGTTATTAATTTTTCAAATCACTGTGGACAACTAATCACTTAAGTTATTAATTTATTCATGGGTTTTTTTCTTAAAAAAATAAATAAATAATTTGAAACAGTTATTTATCCTGTGAATTGATCTGGAGATTAACCTAGAGAATACGTTTTTGCTGTTAATAAACATGGTACATGTCTGAAGCAAAGTTGATCGTGTTTTTAACTATTGTATCACAGCAGAAAAGCAACAGGAAAATAAATAAATAAATAGCCAACCACAATTCCTGAGTTGTAACGTTGTTTGGATCTGAGGATAAAGTCATCCGTTGGCGGACAAATGGATTCAGGCACCATCTTTGACCTTTTATAGAATCATTTGAGTTGGAAGAAGCTTCTTAGCGGTTATCCTGCACCAGGGCAGGAAGGAGACAGCTTTGGGCCTTTGGTGAGACACAGTCATCCAGTTCTCCAGCTAGAGTAAATTGGCGTGGTTCTGTTTTGCTTAATGGAGATATGCTGCTTTCTACCAGCTCAAGATCTGGTCCAGGACTGGCTGTCAGAAGCTTTACTGTTTTGAGTTGGGGCACCCCACTTAATATCTCGGGCCATCTAGGAGAATGTCTTGGTGATGGCTGCTCCATTGTTGAAGCAGCAAGGCCCATTTTGCTTAAATGGATTGTAAACTCTGATGCTGGTACTGTATCAGTCTGTGGGGAGTGTATTGAAACTACCCTGATAGACCAACACGCCATCTTAGAACGCTAATACTCAAACTGCATTTTGGGGTACAGGTCAGCATTTCTCACCAAGCGAGCACCCCACACGTTGGTCACACAGATTTCTCCCCTGTAAAACGAGGCTCACACTGCTCTCACAGGGGAGGAGTATGATGTTAAGTGTGCGCACTGGGAGCACAGGCTAGTGTACAAAAGCATTCTCAGCAGGGGAATGGTGCAGTGAGTCCCAACCAAGCCAGTTTCCCAGCATGCCAAAACACGGCCTGGTCCCTGCCATTGCATCCCATCTGGAAGACCAATCCTCAGGGTAATAAATAACTCGTGGCTGGCCATTGGCCTCAGGGGTCATGTGCCTTTGCCTTCATGCTACATTTTTAGGAGATCTTGTCAACATGTGAATCATTTTCTCTCTTCTACAACCAGATTTTTTTTTCCTTCTCATTTTGTTTGCACTTTTCCCCTCTGTCGCATTCCTATTAAACAGAGCTCAGCATGTCTCAACTGTGGGGAGGGCTATTTTGGCCTGAGACACCAGAGCAAAGCCCTGTTCTTAGGAAAGGGGTCACAGTGGCATAAAAGATGAAATGGGGAGGTGGGTGCGGAAGTATTTTCCAAAACTCTGACTGCTTTTCATATCAAAATGAAACAGTGTTGAATGATAATTATTGTTTTCCTTAAAGCCTAAACTCCTGGAGTGAAATGGCTAAGTGATTTTGGCCTTCATTCTTAATGAATAAATAAGTTTCTAGCCCTAGTGGCTGTGGAGGAAACTTCAAAATGGGACTCGAGTGCACCCTAAAGGCTCAAAAAGCAGAAGGTAAATAAAAAGAACACCAAATCTATTATTTTTACATAATCTCCTGATTTTAAAGCCAATCTTATGATTTCGAGTGTGATTTCAACTCAGGGGGGTTGGCAGTGCTGAGGAAATGCCACTCACAGCAGTTTAGTACAGCCCTTTATCATACAGTTGCCTTTAGTCTTCTGTGCATGCTGCCATGGCTGCCAAATGCCATTTGGACAGGGGAGCATTTTACAGTCACTTGGTACAAAGGTAAATAGAAACACAAGACACCAGGCAGTTCAGAGTCTGGGCCTACAGGTCCCACTGACTTCAACTGGAGTTGTGGGTACTTGACACTCCTGAAAATCAGGCCTTTTTATCTTTTTGTGGGTATGACCCTCTGAGCAGAATGGGCCAGTGCAGAGAGAGAAGCTATTTAAGAACCCCTTCCCATCACAAGCCTTGTCCTCACTACTAAAAATGGCGTGTTTTTACCTCCGAGTAACTAACGTGCATGAGCTATCCTCTAAAATAAAGATAAAATAAGCTAAAAATACAGGGAAGACCAGGCACGTTGGCCTTGTCTTTACTGCTATAAAAGGGTATGTTTTTAATGTGAGAGAGCTAACACAGGTGAGCTGTCCTGAGGCAAAAACATGCGACAAGGCGCTTTACTGTGAAGTAACTAGCCAAGGCCAGCCCTATACCCCCATTTGGGAGTGATGTCACCTAAATTACCATGCAAAAAAGCTGAAGTGCCCGGTCTTCCCTGTATTTTTACTTCAGGATAGCTCATGTACGTTAGTTACTTTGAGGTAAAAACACACTTTTTTGGCAGTGAAGACAAGGCCAGAGAGAGAGTGAGGGAGAGCTGGAACATATATTTTGGCTGTTCAGTTACTCTTTGAGTGAACTGTTAATGTAAGCCACTAGTTATTACATCTCCTCTGTGCCCAATCTACAGAGGATGGGCATCTGTTACACCCCACACAACTAGAAAGCCTGGCTCATTAGCTCTGAAGGGTCCTCAGTTCAATCTTTGTGTTGACCAACATGGTGGTCATCAAATAAAGGGGGGGCTTTTCCAGAATCTGAATTGTTGTGGTCCTCTGGCTTTGGGACAAGCATTACCCATCATTGTGTATTACGTATTCAAGATGGCAGCCATCACAAACCCTAAAATGGAGCAGTTCTGTGTCTAACAATCTCATACAGTATGCATGTCTCATGCAATAGGTTTAATGTTAGGCCGAATCCTGAGGTCCAAGATGGGATTTAGCACAAGGTAACAGTGGAAGACAGTTATGATTAGTGTAATAAGCACCAGTCACAGTAAAATCTTCAGAACTCATCCTCAATGTCTTTAAAGTGCAGAAGCAACATTATGAAGAAGAGGACAATTGCCACACACTTCTCTATTTCACAGGTCTTTCAAAAAATCCAGAGCAGTTTGTAATAATAGTATGTTTCAAACAAGCCTTTAAAATAATAAATCAGCAACTGATATGGACACAAAACAGTGGGATATGATAATCTACTGTATAAAACAATGAACAATCATTAAGATGGATCCTTAATTCTATTTAACACCTTAATAATTCTAATTTTGTCTTCAAATCAACATCCTATATGAAAGGAGTAAAAGTTCCTTTGGGTTTGAATTGCATATGGAATGATTAAATCAGATATGTATCCTTCCTTCCTTAGTCAGACACAAACCAGTGAGATGTTGGAGTTTAGCAGATGCCTTGCAAATATTTAAACACACTAGGCATACATCCGTAAGATGTAAGTTTCAAATATGCCGGTGAAGGACTGTAGGGGTGTTTGGGGTATGTGGGATTCTGCCTCTGGGTATCAGAGAGAAGACTCTTTCTCTTGTTAAAGTGAATCTATTATTGGTGAAATATGTCCTGGAGATGCTCTGCAGAAAGGTTACGACATGGGCAGACCCAGTGCAAATTTCCCCACGCTCTCCCACAAGCATTCATCAGCTTTTGCCATCACGAACCACGTCTGAGATATGAGTGTAGCTCAGTCTTCGTTCCCCAGAGAGTCACTGGCCCATCTCTTGAGAGTGAAAACAAGGGGTGGGGGGTGGGGGTAATCGGGAGGTGGGTCCTGGGACATGGACTACGCGATTGAACCCAGCAAGTCAGCAATAAATACAATGTATAAGGGCATCTTTCTTCCATGATTAAAAACCTTCTTTACTGTAGTAAGAGACTGCCGCAGGGTAAGCCCTCCCTGTCACCCCTGGTGGGAAGTTCAAGGGGATAATGAGGGGAATGGGGCACGCCCCACAAATGCAGTAGACAAAACTGTGTCCCCTCAGCCCTGAGTCCTGCAGGTCCAAGGCCTATCAGCTGGCTCCAGTGATGGGTAACATGGCCTAGCGGCCAGGGTCAATAGTCACCCTTGAGTCAGGGCGGTACGGCTTAGCGACAAGGGTCAATAGTCGCCCTCGGGTCAGGGCAGCGTGCTTTGGCAGTCTGTTGGGGCAGTGGGGTGCCCCCTTTGGGGGGGTGCCTGGGGTAGGTGGGTTCAGTCCCTCCCTGCTTCTCTGAGCCCCACTCAGGGCACTGTTGGTGTCGGGGTAGCCTGATACCAGGTCAGCAGGAACCCTCCCGAAATACACGGAGCGGTGCCTCTCTCTACCCTCAGTTACACCGCGCCAGCCCCCAGGCCACTTCCTACCCGGTCATCGCTGAGGTCGTCCCTTGTGCCTCCAGGTTTCTCTTTCTGCTCAGCTGCTGCCCGCGTCTCCCCTGGGTTGTGAAGCCCCCTGGCGAAGGTGTCTCTTTGGGTATCTGGCTCCAGGCAGCCAGTGAAGGGTGGCTAGTCTCTGGCAAGGTCTCCGGGGTTCCTGGCTCCCACCGTCAGGGGCTGAAGCGGCTCCTGGCTCAAAGTCTCCTGCATGTCTCCTCCCTCCTGGGTGGTCAGTCTAGAATGAGCTGGGCTGCTCCTTTTTATACTAGGGCAACAGCTGGAGCATGCCCAGCAGAGTCTGGGGTTGGGACTTACCCCGCACTGAAGTTGTTAAGCCAACTCTATGGGCAGCAGAAGTCCACCCTGTCACGAGGATGTTTTGGAAGTTACTTCCTACCCACTCTTAGAGAGGAAGGGTGGCTCTGGCCGGTGAGTCTCTGCAGCAGGACTGCAGTGATCTGTGTTTAATTCCTAGCTGTGCCACAGATCCCCTGTTTGACTGTGGACAAGTCACTTAGGCCTTGTCTACACTAGAAAATTAGGTTGCTTTAACCACATTGGTCAGGGTGTGAAAAATCCGCACCCCTGAGCAGCGTAGCTAAACCGACTTCAATCCCTGTGTAGCCAGTGCTAGGTCCACAGGGAGAATTCTTCCATTGACCAAGCTACCACCTCTTGGGGAGTGGAGGACCTATATCAATGGGAGAAGCCCTCCCGTCAATGAAACGCTACAATGGCGCAGTTGTACGACCGAAGCATTTTTAGGACCTTGACCACTGTAGCACTTATGCTGGCAAAACTTTTGTCGCTCAGGGGTGTGGAAACCCAACCCCCCACACCCACTCCCTGAGCAACATATATTTTGTCAGCATAAGCCCTCGTGTGGACAGCGCTATGTCAGTGGGAGATGATCTCCTACCCACATAGCTACCACCACTCGTTAGGTGGTTTTATTAGGTCGGCGGGAGAACACTCTTCCGCTGACATATCGTGGCTACACAAGCACTCTGATAGCAGCACAGCTGTACAGATACAGGTGTGCCGCTGTAAGTTCTAAATGTAGACTAGCCCTAAGTGTAAACAAGCCCTTAATTGCTGTGTCTCAGTTCCCCATCTGCTAATGGGGATAATAATATTTCATTTCTTCCACCCTGTTGTCTGTCTTGCCTATGTAGATTGTAAACTGTTCAGAGCAGAGACTGTCCCTTACAGTGTGTATGTACAGCACCTAGCACAACGGGTCTCAGATGAGTGCTAAGTGCTACTGTAAGGCAAATAATAATGTGAAGTTTAGTAGAAGTCAAACATTCGCCATTCCCCCATGATCAGAAGCGTTACACTATAGGTTGGTAATACCAGATATTACTGTACTTTTTAATTGTGTTTCTATTAAACTATATAATTAGAGTTTGGGCCATATTCTGATCAGATTTACACCATTACAAATGAGGAGTAATTCCACTAAAATCAATGGTTGCTCTTAACCAGTGGCCTTGGCAGGGCAATCCGCTAGATTTAAAACAGTGTAATTTGGAGCACAATTTTTCCACGGGATTTAACTTGGTGCAGTTACTAATTAATTTAGTATGAATTCAATTCTTATTTTTGCATGTCATTAATTTCTGTTATGACATATATAAAAGTAGGGGAGCAGAGATCCTTTTTTTCAGCTTGTGTGTCATTTACAGCTGTTTATTCGAAGCTCTTCCTCTCCGTCCCAATTGCTTGCCAAATATAACTTTGTAAAGAGCAAGGGGAAAGCGGGGGAAATTGTTAATTTCTCAATATTACGAAATAGACAAAGCTGTCTGCATAGTGATTTGGAAGAGAGAGAGGACACAGACACATATCAGCAATAATCCAATCGGAAAGACCTAGTCAGTTTGTAGCAGAATTGTGAGGACGGTGGTTATAGTCCTCTGTTCTGTGTCTTTTCATGTTTTTTAATCTATCTCTATATAGATATACATAAAAAAGAAAACAACTGACTATAGATGCTCAGATGCGCAGCCTGAGTTTAATAATGACCTTTCTTTTGTGCCCTGGTGTTTCAAAGGATGAGACACATCTGTCCTCCTAAGGCTGCAAATTGCCATCTCTGTATCGTGCCTGCCCGCCGTGTTGCTAAGTTATCAAATGATTGCCCAGAGCTATTTGGAGTGTACAGCCTTCATCCAAGGCTTCGATGCTGTCAGCAGGCTAGGGCAGGTTGATGCTACTGGCTGGTGTTACTGGATGGGTAGTGCCAGCTGGGAAATTTGAGTGCGAAAATAGATTCAGATTAACTCTTAGGGCAATGTGATCAGTTTCTTCTGCACTGAGGTATCAAATGCTAATGTAGTCCAAGGCCATCAGGCCCTCAGCCTCCCCCACCATGAAAGCCCACTTCCTGTTCCCTCCCCACAACAAAATGACACCTCCATAGACCCCCAACTGCCAAAAGTAGGCCCTGTTTCAGAGGACAGAAACTTGTGTAGCCCCTGTGCAGAGCAGGGAATTGTCTTCACTTAAAACACACCACATGCGCCGCTGGACTGCTTCAGCGTAGAACTACCTCTGCCAACAGGAGGGTTTCTGTCATTGGCATAGGTAACCCACCTCCTTGAGAGATGGTAGCTAGGCTGACAGAAGAAGTCTTCACTTCAAAGTTAAGTCAACCCAGCTATGTCGCTACACGGCTATGAAAAAGCCAGATCCCTGAGTGACATACGTAAGCCGACCTAACCCGCAGTGTAGGCAGTCATAGGTCAATGGAAGAATTCTTCCATCGACTTAGCTACCGCCTCTCAGAAAGGTGGATTATCTGTGCCAACAGAAGAACCCCTTCTGTCAGTGCAGGTAGTGTATCTACGGAGGTACTCCAGGGGCCCAGTTGCAGAACTGAGACACTACATGGCATAGTCACAAAATGGCATAGTCACTTAAGAGCTTCATAAGAACGGCCAAAGGTTCCTCTAGCCCAGTATCCTGTCTTCTAACAATGGCCAGTGCCAGGTACTTCAGAGCGAATGAACAGAATGGGGCAATTATCGACTGATTCATCCCGTCATCCCCCCACAGCTTCTGGCAGTCAGAGGCTAAGGAGACCCAGAGCATGGGATTGCATTCCTGACCATCTTGGCTAATAGCCATCGATGGACCGATCCTCCATGAGCTTATGTAATTTTATTTTAACCCAGTTATAGTTTTAGCCTTCACAACATCCCCTGGCAATGAGTTCCACAGGTTGACTCTGTGTTGTGTGAAGAAGGCTCATTGAAAGTCAATATCTTAAATGGGACTTGGGCTCCTAAGTCACTTACAGCCAGATTTACAAAAGTATTTAGGCACATAAATGTGCAGGCAGGCCCTAGAGCTAGCTCCCCAAAGGGATGTAGGTGTGAAACTGCTGTTTAGGCACCTACATCCACAACTAAGATCCTCACAAGCCCTGCTCAGCTGTCGCTTAACTCTTTAGGCATCTACAGTCCCTAGGTGCCTACGTTGCTGCTGGAAGGCCCCCAAATGCCTAAAAAAGCCACCTCTGGGCATGCATCAATCTAGGCACCCAGGTGCCCAGCTCACACCTAAGCCCCAGCAGGGTCCTCAAACAGGGCCCTCCCCTGCCTAGCTTGCTTGTGGGACCTGATTGGATGGGCATGCTCAGAAGCCACCTTTTGACTCGGTCCTGTACAAAACGATGCGGGAGCCAGAGGGGGTGGGGTTTTCTGGGCAAAGTCTCTCTCTCAGTCTCCTCTGTTGAAGCTGTCCCATGGAGTATAACTGATTAAATATGCATTGGAGCAGGGGGATCGGACCATGGGCCACCCACTAATGGGGTGAATGCTCAATCGCTGGGCTAAACAGAAGGGTGGAGACTAGTACCTCTACCACGTCCCCATCATATGAGAAAGGGCTTCGGCCCCTAACTGCACAAGAGGCTTTGTGGCTGGCTTTGTGGATTCCAGTCTTAGGTGCCTACCTCTCCCCGCATATTCTATAGGGAGCCCGGGCACCTAACCAAGGGCTGTGGCTTCCACTAGATGGCAGGGTATTGTGATGGGGTGTGTCCCCCACACAAGCCCTGGGTGAGTTAATGTGGGCCAGGAAGGGCCAGTTACCCTTAGGCACCTCCACCTGGAGGGGAACCAGGGATTGATAAAGCCTAATGGCAGACGAAGCCCAGCTGGGGAAGGATAAAGCCAGGAAGTGAGCAGGAGTGTGCACAAGAGGGGGCAAGCAGGGGCATGCTCTTTCCCCCCCCCCACCAAATCTCCATGTGTCCCTTCAGCCTAGGGAGGGAGGAAGCAGAGCTCCTCCTCCCCCCAGGGGTGCCATGTAGGGAGGGCAGGGGGCACCTGTCCATCCCCCAGTTTCGTACCGGAGGAGAGCTCCCATAGCACACCCTAGCCCCAGACAGAGCTCTTACCTGTGGTCAGCTCCCCCCTGCACTAGCTCACCCATTCCGCCCCGTGTCGTCTGCCTCCATCAGACAGCAGCAGAGACGATCTGGAGGGACAATCCTCCTAAGCACTAGTAGCGTTCTTTTACCCAGGACAGCCACCCCCACTGGGGTAACAAGGTAGGTGACCAGATAGCAAGTGTGAAAAATCAGGATGGGAGGGAGAGGTAATAGGAGCCTATATAAGAAAAAGTCCTGCCCCCAAACATCGGGATTGTCCCTACAAAATCAGGCCATCTGGTCACTCTATTAACAAAAGCCAGTGACCACCTGCCCCACGGCCAGGGCAACGCACAGCGAGAAAAGCTTTCAGCTGGCCGTGCTGTCTGTGTCCCCAGGGCCTCTGGAGGTGGGGCAGCAAGGAAGGGGTCAGTTGGGGAGCACAGGGTCCCCAATGGTAGTGGGGAAGCGAGAGATGAGGGCATAGGGCTGTGCCCTGAGGCAGGGGGGCAATGAGTGTGGGAGGGGGAACGGTCCTTGGGGAGAGGGAGCTGAAGAAGGGTGTGGGGGGGCTAGGAGCAGCTACATGGGTCTTGGGGCCCTTTGCCCTCAGAGAAGCAGGGAGCACTCTCACATCTCCCTGGGAAGAGACGGGACAGATCCTTCTGATCCAGAGCCGTCATGTCCGCTAGTGGGTGCAGCTTCCAGGACGGGTGTGTGCTGTGCTGCAAATTCTAGCTGGGTGTGTTTAAGGTGCCCCTCCCAAAGCAGTCAGAGCTACTGGCGGTCAGAGACGGTAGCGGCTGCAGGGAGGGTGTCTGCAGTCACTGTCTGGGAGCAGAGAGGTGGTGACGAGCATATCTAAGGGGTGACCAAGCCCTGAAAGAAGGGACATCCCAGAGAACTTGCAGGGAAGAACGTCTGAGAAAGGCTGGGTAGGACAAAGCCAGCAAGGAATAGGACAATGCAGACCTTGGCTTCTGGTTATAGGGGCCCTGGCCTGGAACCAAGTGTAGAGAGAAAAGTGGCCCAAGACCTGGAAAGATGGAACGGAGACCGTCTGAGGCAGCATGTAGCCAGGTGGGTCAGGGGGACTTTGTTACCCAGCAAGAGGGGAACTATATAGTGACCTGGCCGGAGGGCTGAGTCACAAAGAGAGCGTGCCCTGAGCTGTGAAGAGCGGGATGGGCCACCGTGTGAGTAACCAACAGCGGGGGGAGCCAGGTAGGGCGAGAGCTAATTTCCAGGCCTCACGATAGAGGTGGATCTGTGGTGAGTGGAACCCCCTTAAAAGGTACCTAAAGGTTAGGTGTTGCAGTGCTGAGCTTGTCCCCTTTGTAGATCTAGCCCCTACGGGGAAATTTCAACCTGCCCGAGCAGGTCAGTTGTCTAACTCGCACTGATTGCAGCAGCTACCTTTGAACACTACCCCAAATATAAGAGTTTCACGAGTCAAGCCTAATTAGCTTCCCATTATTTCCTGCCCTTACTCCCCAGGACCATGAGCTCTGATGTAGCGAAATGGTGTGAATGTCCTGAATGGTTTCTAGGAAGCTTGAGATTTTCCTACTATGCATCAGCCAATATCTTCAAAAGTGGCCACTGGTTTTTGGTGTCTCGATTTGTTCAGGTGCCCATCTGAAAACTCAATTTTTGTATTTAGTTAGTTAGTTAGCTATTTAGAAGGACTGAGCACCAGCAGCTCCCGCTGATTTCAGCTGGAGTTGTGCATGATCAGGCCCACAGCTGGGCACCCAAAATGAAAATTGTCACTATTGTTTTACTCCACTGTAAGTTCCTTTCACTGAGGTCAGATGCCCATTAGATGCTGCATTCAATGGGAGTTGCCATCTCCACTCTGCTGCTCTTCAAGATGAACAAAGAAGTTGCCACTAGGCCACTGAGCAAAGACTACCGAGGAATCCTGGGTTCTTGATCTTCCACTGTGTCTAAAGAAGAGCTAGCTAAGTCTTGCTACAGTTGCACCCAGCAAGAAGTGAAGAGGTGCTGCTCTTACTAAAGCTTTCTCTTCCTGGGAATTAGCATATATGTATGGGGGAGGAGGGATTTCAGAGGCATCCTGCACTTCCCAGAGCCCCCTTGCAATTGCAACTGCAGTGGTCCTACTACCACAAGGTGAAAGGGAGGAGATACTTTGCCAGACTGGCCCTTTTCTCTTCTCGTGCAATTCTCTCATGGTGGGACAAACATGCGCACACTTCACTACAGAAAGATGCCACAGCCTAACTTGAATGGGAGCTTTGCCGGCAGAAGAGCCCTGGAATGGGACTGTGCATCTGCTGATCCTTCATTGTAGCCCCAGCTAGGGCTTTTTCCTGGTTAGAAGTGAGAGGAAATTGTGCTGGTGATGGACAGTACTAATTAGAACTGAACACATAACTCTCCTTCCATAATTTATCTGCTGAACTTAGCCTCTCATAGATTTCCTGTTTTTGTCATTTAAATTTAATTTGGGATTCAGCTTTTTTTTAAATTCTATAGATACACAGCAGTCACACACCCCCCAGCCTGCTCTAGGAATTGAACCCAGGACCTCTGGATGAAAAGCACACGGGCAGCCCCCTCGCACCCTAGGAGTCATCCCTTTAGGAGATGAGAAAGCAGCAGACTAGAAGAGTTGTTGGGGACCAGCCACTCCAGAGAGCGATGATCACAGACACTGGGCGCCAATGGATTAGAATGGCACCCCGCGCTCCATCTTGAATCAAGTTGCCTGGCTGCCAGGTTTAAGATGGAGCTTTGGGTTCTGTCCTTGGTGATCTCAACAAGCCAAGATTTCTAGAAGTGACTAGCAATCTTAGGCACCTCTGTTTTTGGGTGTCCAACATGGGATGCCTTAAAGGGAGCCCAATTTTCTGAGGGCTGGTATTCAACACTTCCTGAAAACCATGCTCCTTTAAGATATGACAAGTTGAGCACCCAAAACACGAGGCAGTTGAAAATCACTAGCCCCTTCAGGAAAATCTTGGCCACAGATACCATTTGCGTGTGGAAGATTTGGGCTCTGCATTTGTCTCACTGATGCCATGCTTGGTTTCTCCCGAAAGTGTCCTGTTCCCTTTCACCTCTCCGTGCTCCCATCCTGATCGATGGTTCACCTGGCAGGCAAGATGATGCTACAATTAAGCAAAATGGCACTTCTCACTTCTCCTAGTTATCAGTGAGTATCTTGTCACCACAGAGCTCAGCAGCTACTAATATTATTTTAAGGCGTTTAGACCAAGTACATAGAAAGCAATGGGAATCTCCATGGGCCAGTGATTAATTCCAGCCGGCAAATGTATTCCCTGAATTGGCCGTGAGTCCTTCTACTTAGACAGGCCTCAGGGCCAAACTCCTCTCCTTGGTTACACTGACTTAAGTGGAGATGAGCGGAGACTCTGGCCTCTGTGGGCCCAAACGCTTGGCCAGAAATGAAGTTGAAGCTTCTTGCTTGTTGGTTATAGTTAGTGTTTGGGTTCAATGGCATCTTTAGAAGACTAGTCCATGAAATGAGCCTGAGCCCCCACCTCCAGCAGCTGGACCGCAGCCCCCAGAGGAGCCTTCGTCATCCTTGTCCCCATCAAAGTCTCTCCACCACAGAGGGGATTTGGGCAAAGTTGAAATGTAGGCAGCTCTGTTCCTGGCTTCCTTTTCTTGCTCCTGGGAGGAAGGAAAAAAAAAAACAAGCCAGGCCTGTTTATCTGAAGTCTAGTGATTCAAGTGTTTCAGAGGAAGGTGTGTGAGAAAGCTGCTCCCAGAGAGAGAGGCCCAGGGCTCGTCCCTGAGACTAGGCTCTTACCAGCAAACTTGTTCTAGTCTCTAGTGGATACAGCATGAAACATGGAAGTGGGACTGGTAGGTTCAGAGTGACAGGGGGAGGCAACAGCTGACAGTTTTAGGGAGGGTCTGATTGAGATGGCGAGGTGGTCCAGACCACCATCGATGCCTATTACAGAACTCATGGCTGGCAGAAGGGAAACAAACACAGATCGAGTCACATCCTCCCTGATCATGCAAGGTGCGGAAGGTCCTCGACTCCTGTTTGAAGTCAGCTGGAGCTGACGAAGTTCAGTGTCTGGCAGGCTTGGGTCCTAGAAACCCGACTGTCTGCTTTTAGAAGCCTGTACAATGTGTGAAGTCCTGGGGGTCATTCCTCAACCAAGACCTCCTGTGTGTGTCTGTACCTTCAAGATAGATAAGAAAGGTATGTCCTTTCTTCCGACTGTTCTAGAGATTGTCGCTCAGCTATCTCTGTGCGTGAAGCACCACAGCAATGAGGCAGGGTGGGGGGAAACCCCAGACATAATGGAACATGAATGAAAAGCAGTCATTATTTCATACCACAATAGCAGACAGAGAACAAGTAACAACAGGGACCACTGTAGCCTATGGCAAGGGACCATGGTAGCCTATGGCAAGTCTCTTAAGTGAGTAAAGGGAGGAATTCCCTTCCCATTTGGTGGTTCTCTTAGAATGCATCCTGTTATTTCTGATGGCATATTCCTGCTGCTTAGGAAGTTTTAAACTCACACTGTTAAGGAAGTTTGTCTATTCTCAGTTCATACATCTTCTTCCTTCTTGGAGAACATGAGGGTCAGATCCACGGCTGCTGTAAGTTGGCGCAGCTGATTTCAATCAGACTAACAGATTTGACAGCAGCTGAGGAACTGGCCCTAAAAGCACAAGACCACTCTTCTGTTACGTGTTCTCAGGAAAGTCGCCACAGTTCCCCCGATGAGCCTAAATGTCTCTCTTTACATTACCCCACAGAGCAACAAGGAAAAGTTGTTGCTGACCCTGGGGGAAGGGAGAGAGGCAACATCATGCTATGTAGAGACCTGCCATTACATCAGGAGTGGGCACTGATGACAAATGGACACAGGGGATCAAACCTTACCCTGTCCTGGGTGGTTAATACCCCTGCCTCTGACAGGGGACTGCCTATTCCTTCCACTGTGGCAACACTTGCCTGGCTTGTCCTGGCAGTAGAATCTCATTGAATTGGTCTATAGACAAGGGCTCACACCCCCCCAAGCCACCCTCACATCACCTCTGTATAGTCAGTCTCAGCAGAGAGGCTGGATAGAGGGTGACTGACCCTGCCATAGTGCAGAGCGTGCCAGCGCACATCCCTGCCTACCACTCAAGCTTCCATAGGACCACTCCATCTGCGCGAGCTTGGAGACTGAATTCACCTCCCATCCTCAGCTGTGATCAGGAGGGATCGGCCCTGAGACATTATTACGGCAGGAGGAGAGGACGCTGTCGGCTGCTGCTACCCCTGCTGTAGCCGTTGCGTGCACAAGAGAGGCGTTCAGGCTGAAGGGCTGTAAGGACAGTACCTTGAAGGGGGACTAAGGTCACTCAAACACTTAAATGAAGCCATGCCAAAACCTTCTGTACAGCACAGGCCAGGTCAACACCACTCTTGGCAGTGCAGGAAATCTGCTGTTATTCATAGAAACCAACTGGCATCTGGCTATAAAAGTACAGATCGTACTTAGAGGAAACCAGAAAACTCAAGCAAGGTGGGCCTGAGAGGGAGCAAAATCCATGCAGCTGGTTGGAATGACTCTCCCCAAATAGCCAGAGGGCTGTAGCCACACTAAGCCAATGAGTCCTTATGTTCTGTGTGGTATAAAAAACACGACGCACACTATAGTGATGGGTGGAATGTGCTTATGGCATAAGGAGGCAGGAAATGAGTGTTCTCTTGTGTGACTCTGGGCAAGTCACTTCACCTCTCTGTGCCTCAGTTTCCCTATCTTTAAATGAGAATAATCCTTACTATACAGGGATGTTGAAGGGCTTATTTCAGCGCTGTTGGCAATGCACTCAGACTCAATGGTGCTGGGTGAAAATGCCTGCCATCATATGTGTCCGTAGCTCCCTTCACTGAAGTCCCAGGCACTCACTGTATCAAGGCCAGTTGAAAGCAACATATAGGACAGGCCCCTGGGTTAGGATCCACAAGATCTGGGTTCTAATCCTGGCTCTACCACCAACTGCTGTGACTTTGGGCAAGTCACTTCCCCTCTCTGGGCCTATTTCTCCCATCCTTTGTCTTGTCTGTTTAGACTGTAAGCTCTTCAAGATAGGGACTGTCTGACTCTGTGCATTGCCTGGTGCAATGGGGCCCTGATCTCAGTTGGAGCTATTGTTAATAAATAATAAGGAAACTCTTTACATTTGGGTTTCAAAGGGAGATGAGATTCAGCTTTTGGGAGCCAACTGTGTAACCTACAGGCCTGTTCCCATTGAAGCCAAGAGAAAAGCTGACACTGATTTGGATGGAAGCAGAATGAGTCCCTAAAATGTCATGCTGAAGGTAAATGGAGTTACCTGCAAATACAGGATGTTATCTTTGGAAATGGCTTCCATCAAGTCTTTGTTGGGAGAAGGTTCACCATGCAGCCGGACTGCATCTGGAAGGGCCTCGTGCACAGTACAGCTCGGCTTGCATGGCCTCTGCCTGTAGAAGAGCACATAGGCAGTGTCTTTGGGGAAGAACGAAGTCACATTGCTGACTGATTCGAAGGAGGAAAAGGAAATCCTGGTGTCATTGAAGAGGTACCACTGGATTTCAAAGTCCAACTGCTTGTCTGAGGTGCTTTTCTGTGCCCCGTCCCTTGGCTGGCTTCTGGCTCTAGCATCGGCACACTCTCTAGCATAACAATAGTAATGGCCACTCTCTGACGAGACTCCGGAATGAACCACCACGCTACAGAGATCATACACCACGGACACAAATCCATTGCATGAGGCAGCCCTGTCATTCCTGTTCTGGCAAACTTCACTCGATTCTTCCGAGGCACCCAGGACCGGCAGCTTCAGCACCAGTGGAATTGAGATATTATCCAAGATCTTCTTCCTCTTCATGGTCCTCAGGTCAAAGGAGAACCTCAGCAGGGTGAGGACGAGGTAGTGTGGCCCCTCCGTCAGCTCGGCCACTTTCTCCGCATCTTGCAGAGAAGCGCACTTCTCGCAGTGATATTTATTCTCGGATGTCAGCACCTCCGGTGATAAGAAATAGTTGATCAAGTCCGGGACAGATCTGGAGTCCTCTGAGCCACTGTTCTGTTCTGCAAAAGCCAACAGTGGATCTTTCGCTGCCTCCAAGATGACGTGATCTCTGCTGGGTCTCAAGCTGAAAGGAGTTTCTTGTCCTCCTGGTTCTTGGAACCCTACTGTTTCTATTGGTAAGAGCTGGACGGGATGTTCTCCAGACACGGGGTGTTTCCTTTGCCTCCTGGGAGATTCCGTGACCTGACTTTGTGGTTTTATGGGTGGCTCAATAATCTGCGGACCGATTTCTTCCACCGGTAAAACTGCTGTGTGGCTCTGCCGAGGTGTATGTCTGTTGGATGGTGGGAAAGCCAAAGACAGGTCTGTGAAGGCTTCTTCTCGGGAGGAGACGTTCAGACACTTCAGACAGCGGATTTTTGTCGTCATCTTCCCCCCGAACATTTTCTCAATTAATGTCTTGTTTAGGTAGTGGCACTCCTCAGCCTGAGACATCAAGTTGGACTCTTTGAGCTTTTGGTAAATTCTTTTCCCAGTCTTCTCTTCTTCATGCAGCCTTTGGTGGGGAGGGAAAAACCTGTGTTAGAAATCACCCAACAGACCAGTAATCTCCAATGTCTGGTCCCTCAACCACATACAGCCTTTCACTACTTATTTTCTTCACACTCAACCCCCGAGGAGGTTGAGATGCTTTCAGCTTCTCAACGCTTTCAGCCAAAGACTGGCAATCTATGGAGGTTCATCTCATTGGGCTCAGCACCGCTGGTGGCGCCCCACATTGTAAAGCTTGGCAGCTCCATCCCATGTGGGCACAGAGGAGTCTGCCTGCTGTGGTTCTTCTGTATGAGCGTGGAGGGATGGGATGGGATTTGGGGAGCACACACGCCCCGTTTCTGCTGCAGCTCCTTGGCATGGCCCACCTGCAGCGGGGATTTGGAAGGGGCCTGTGGCTTTGGAGCTACAGAAAGAAAGCTACAGAAACTTTAGACCAAAGCCAAAATTTCGAAGTGGGGGTGTGTGATTTTTTTTTTTTTGGTCATTCAAAAATAGTCAGATTTGCCCCCCAAAACTTGGCAGAGACAGTCCCCTTTGCCTTCAGGATGAATGTGGCAGTTTTCGGGCTGAACTCTTTTTTCCAAGCCAAAGTTTATACACAGGAGAGCCGAAAGTAGCGCTTTATAACTGAAGGCGTGCCTAGAACCCTTGTCTTTCTGCTCCAAACACACCGTGCTCCAGCCTTAGGCCCTAGCTGACATTACTAGCTTCCTTATCGCCTTGGTCGCCCAGCCTCTCTAGGATAACATCACTCACTCAGCCCCACAACGCCAGTACATTACTCCCCTGTGAGTCAATCCCATGTTAGAAAGCCTTGGAAATGAACCTGGATATTAGTTGTCCAAAATCATAAAAACCTTCCAACTTTCTCTCCGGGGAACAACCCCCTGTTGGTACGGGATGAGCACAATGACCCAGGAGAACAGCTGTTAGCATCTCTGTTATGGTTTATGATGATGTTTAGGAGGCCCTGTGGTGGAGTAGGACTTAATCATGCTCCGCCTTGTACAAACACAGAACAAAGAGGCTGCCTCTTGCCCCAAAGAACTCTCCCCCAACACGTGTATGGAGCTCTGAAAGTGCCGAGGTTGCCACTCACCGATCGAGCAAGTACTTCAGATATTCAGAACAGTCCTGCTGAGCGCCAGGGCTAAACCAAGGAGGCCAGGATGCCGAGAGGAAGCTTTCAGGTGAGATAGCCGGTCGCTGGCAGCAACAAAACGAGAGGAAGAGAAGCATTTAAGGCCAGATCCCACTCCCATTTGGCAGTTGAATCAGGCCCCTGAAGAGACAGGCAGTGAAACCTGTTGGGAGGTTCATCAGAGAATGTCTGGGTTAGGCGTACCTGTGCCTTGTCCCTTTAAGGGTTGACGGTCTGCTGAGGGGTCCAAAGGGGACAGCGCTGGTTGCAGCAGAGTGGTGTGTGCTCTGAAGGGACTGAGCAGCAATGGGGCTTGTGGAAGCTGTGTTTGGGGGTTTTTGATACTTAGTTTAATAAAACTCCATTTTTAAAACTGTCCCTGGGGTGTAACAAGAGCAGGACTATGAAAAGATTTCTTTTTAACCCCTAGAATGCTAGGACACTGCAAACGGGGGAGTAAGGGGGCCACTGGAGATAGGACATCCCCACTCCCGCCGGCGTTCTCCCCACATGCGGAAACGTTAGCTGGTGGAACCTGTACCGAAACGTCGCCACATTTAAAATGTCCAGCTTGTTACTCAATGTTATAGTAAAAGGCTAATTCGGATTTTTTGGGCCAGTTTGACAAAGCAACAGCCTGCGAACCCTGCATTCAGTTCAGTGTATGATTACACAAAACGGAATGAAAAATTACAACAGAACTCAGAAGTGTCTCCATAAAATACAGTGTTCATTTGTGTGTAGGAAACAATGTGACAATTGTAAAGACAGTTAGGCTGAAGCAGATTGTGTGGTGTGCCTAATTCACAGAATACCATAAACCTTAATTGGGGTCTGCACTTTTGCCCATCCCAGGCCTCCTTCAGAAGTTCTTTATTTTTAAGAAACTCTGAGTACATATTCTGGCATTCCCCTGTTAAATTGACACATATGTGGAGCTCCACTTTCACAGTCTCTGCATCCAGCCTATTCCTTTCATTTCTCCAAGCTGCGGTCATCAGAGAGAAAACTCTCCGTGTGAGCATTCTGCATGGTACTGAAGAGATGTAACAGTTGATTTTCTTTAAGTTCTTGAAGTTGCCCTGTGCTTTGGTCAGCATTTTCAGATACCACTCTTCACTAGGCAGGCAATCCTTTCATACAGGAGACGAAATTAGGCTTTCTACCATGCCAAATTCTGTATCTTTTCATGATGCAAATGCAAACAGCTTCAGAAAATTCTTCAGAGCCGATGGGTTTTTCAAGAGCTAACTTGGATACTTCGCTGTGAAGGCAAAATGAAGTCAGGCTTGTCATACAGATGTGTCTTTGCTCCTTCATAAAAGGTCATGAAGCCCTTTTTACAGGAATATCTTGAATAAGTTCCTTGATCTTAGAATTCACATGTAGCCAAAGAACTTGTCCCTAACCCTTCTCTCCAGTTTCATATTCAGTCCACTCATGAGCTCACGCACTGAAAGAATACTAAAGCACTTACTTCTAAAGCCTCAATCCAGTCCATGTTTAGCTTCAGAGCATGGCTGAGAAAGAGAGAGAATAGTTCAGTCACCTTACCGGTAACTCCCTTGTCCCCAAAGCATTTCCAAATTACGTTGGGACACACCTCCTCTCCTAAACACTGGAAATGACTAGTTAGTGGGTTGCAGCTCTTCAGCGATCTATCGCCTGCTGGCAAAGAGCAGCCATCTGGTAACAAAGCATCTCAATAGATTGCACTCTTCAATTTCACAGTCAGAAATCTCCTTTAATTGTTCTGTCTCAGTCGCAGGAACGCTGAAGCGGAAATAAACCTTTAGAATTAAATGTTCTATATTGACAATGTTTTTCTGCAGCATCTTTCTTGTGCTGTGAAGAATGTGCACTAAGCAACTGACTGGTATAGTGTCCCCAACTGGCATTTTTCAATTTCTGGTAGATGTTGTTTCCTGTAATTTACACTGACATTATCTGCTGCCTACACTGACAGTTTTTGCAAACTCAGGTCAAAAGCCTTGCGTTTTCCAAATATTTCTGTGGCAACGGCTTGCACAGTATCCTGACTGTCACTGTTAAATCCAGGAGACAGGGCTGAATCTCTTTTTCAAAACTGAAATACCTTCAAACTAAAGGAAAACACTTTGCTGCTCTCTTATTTAAAGTGTCAGTGGCCAAATGGAAATATAGATCATTACTCTTAATGTATTCTAAATGCTTCTGAACTGAATATGGGGCTAAAATGTCCTCACTCAATGCTTTTTGCCTTGGTTTTTTCACAAGCCAAGTCGTTAGCTACAGTTGAGTCATGGTAAATAGTTTTATTAACTTTTACACTACAGTTGATGCCTCATTAAGAATGGCGATGCGTTACAGCATGGCCCACTTTGCAACGGTCAGCAGCAGTCATGTTAGTGTCATGAGGCGACATGCTTGCTTTGAACTTCTGTATATTAGCTGAAGTAGCCGCACTACACGAGTTCTGTTTGTGCTTCTCAGAAGAAATGCATTGATTCAGATCTCCTTTTCCACGATTGCTGACATGCACAGGCTGTGAGATGCACTGCACTCTCCATTCCTGCTCTCAGCAATGAACTCATGTTCTTTTGGCCATTCGGGATTAAACGGTGTCTTACGTTTCAGCACGATGCCTATAAACAAACGCCAAGATGACGTTGCCTTTCTCGACCACAGCGGAGAACTGCTCGTGAATCAGAGTTTGAGGGAATAAGCTATCTGTACAAACAGTGGTGTAATCAGCCTAATCATGGAGATTATTAATTTTTCACCAGGGATCAAGATTTTTTAATGACTCAGATTTCCCATGGCTCAAGTAGACTGACAGGTGTTCCCATGCTATTGTGATGGCACAGGCACAATATGAGAACTCAGAGCCCAATACCAAAAGCCCTAGCAGGGTACATGGAAGACGCTTCTTTTTGACTCATGTATGCAAAATATTGGCTTCCATGACGTTCACACCTGCTTATCCCATATCTGAATCTGACCCTCTGCTCTACGTGAAGGCGCACAGGTTAGCAAAGCTAGAATCCCCCAGTCCTCTGGCTCTGTCGCTACTTGCTACCCTTTTCTGCAATGAAGCAGCTACCTGTGGGGCCCACTGAGCATGGGCACAGGGTATAAGAGGCTAGGGGAGACTAAGCCTCCTTAAACAGGATGTGGTGCACCTCCATTTGGTGGCACGCTGCCCGACTGCTGATGCTGAAAGGGTGCCTGGATCATGGCCCCATGCACACTCCAGCCTGAGGCCCTGCTCCCCCTTGTCCTCTTCCCCCGTGGCCCCTCCCTCGCTCCACCTCTTCCTCGAAGGCCGTTCTGGCCTGCCACTTGCTCCTTTCTGCCCTTTCCTCCCTCCACCCTTCACCCTCCATGACAAGGTGAGAGGGGGAGGTGAGACAGATGCAATGGCCTCAAGGGAGGGGGCAGAGAGGCACACACAGGGGCCGTGAGAGAGGATGCAGTAGGAGTGTTGGGGCAGGGGCAGAGCAGGGGCGGGACCTTAGGAGAGGAGGCCAAGTGGGGATGAAGCCATGGTCCAGGCACCGATGCTCCAGCCCCCCTCACTTGTAAGGAGCCTTCAGCACTCACGTGCAGCCTCCTCAAATGCAGGAGTCACGCACCACCCGTGAGGTGATCCTAACACGAGCTGGCATTCCCGCTGCTTTTGAATGGCCTCAGAAATATGCACTTAAGGTAAATGGGTTCTTCTGCGATCCAGCCACGCGCTACAATGTGCTGCTTCCACCACTGCTCTGCCTAGGTACAGAGGCAGCGATGCCACCCAAGTGCTGACAGCAGGTGCAAAAGTTTTGCTAGAAAGCGTTTTCGCCCACTGTTTTCGGATAAGCCCCCATGGCACCGTTCGAGAGAGACTGGTTGGTTGGTGGCTGCTTATCCAGACCAGATGTTGGCTGTAAGCCTGATACATTTCTCCTCTGTTTGGGGCATGAGCATCACGAATGTGTTTGATTAAACACAAAGCAGCAAGGCGGCCATGACAGAGCCACAGGTTCTGCTTGGGAGAGTCAAGTATGGCGGGCTCTGAAGCAGGGGTTTAAGAGCCTTTTTTAAAGCACACTGTCTGTCACTGTTTCATTCACACCGTTTACTGGTGCACTACCAGAGAGAGACAGACAGTGGGTCATTACTCTTTCAAATGAAACCTGAAGTGAAGGTGTCAGCCACACATATACCTTGAAATCTCACAGCACATTTTGCATGAGCGTTTTAACAGCAGAGTCCTGGCTACATTTCATCTTGTATGTTGTTCTGCCAATCTAAAGGCTCAAGTGGAAGTGGAAATTCTTCACATTTCAACTCAGCCTCCTCTTTATTCTTAGGAGCATAGGAGTTGTGGTAATGGACAGGTCAGTGTGTCCAGCTGGTGCTGTATCATCTCCCACAGGGACCAGCACCTGCTGCTTCTGAAGAAGAAATCCTGCAGTAGGAGATTACAGGATAACCTGGCCAGAGGGAGAATTTACTTCTAATCCCCAAAATCTAACTGTGTATACCCTGAAGTACAAGGGTAACTCTGGATGTGCCTGTTGTCCATATAAATGCCTAAGCCCCTTTCTGAATCCCAAACTGTTGCCCTTCTGGTACTTTGTGGCAAAGAGTTCCACAGGCTAATTGTGCATTATATGGAAAAGTATTTCCTTTTATCAATTTTGAATTGGCTACCTTTCAATTTTCTTGAATGTCCCCTTGCTCTTGGGAGCATGAATTCAACCAATCTATCTTCTCTAGCCCACTCATTATTTTATGTGTTTTCTTCGTGTGCCCTTTTGTTCATCTCATCCTTCCATGTTTAAACTATTTATATACTGATACAGAGACTTCCACTTAATTCATTTACCAGTTCATTTGATCATCCATTAAATTTGATCCAAATCTCTGGCATCAACTCTTTTTATAAAAATGAAGACCTTCTACCCATTATTCCGATCACTGTAGGCAGGAACTATATTACTGGACAACGTAACTAATGCTGTGAGGACGAATCTGTCTAATTAATATGGGAAGGGACATAGCTCTTCGTGAGAAGAGATTTTTAAAGAGCCGACAGATCAACATAAGAAGAGACAATAAGTAGAAGCCGTTAGGGACACAGTGTGTGTGAGATTGACCATATAAGCTCTCCCGCGTGACAGACCCTCCCTCCCCGAGGGCCAGTTGGATAACAAGGGTAAACCCGTATTTTAGCCAATAGCAATACAGCTGACTGAATGAGATTGAAGACCGTATGAAGCAGCCAACACTTTGGCAAGTGTGACAGCATTAGCTGTTATCCAGCATTGACAGAACAACTGGGGTTCTCTCCTACGCTGGAGGTTCTCAAGTGTTTTCAAAGCATGACCACATTTTTAGTACCCATTGGTTTGTGGACACCACCCTTCCCCTGCAGTTGTGTGGAACACAAGCCCTTCTGTTCAGAACTGAGCAGATCACCGCCTCTCCCACTAGCCACTGAGCACCACCCCCTGTGGCAATGACAGCAATTGCTGGGATAGAAAAGCAACAGCAGAAAAGTACGGATGCATTCTCATCTTCTTTCAATGTAACTGGAAATGAGGAGGAGTCAGCTCTCTGCTGACCATGGCTTGGGAATGAGTATCCGTTGCCCATCAGTGGCACCTCTAAGAGGCGTCAGATTGGGCATCCAAAGTGGAAGCACCCAAAATCATTAGTCAGTCACTTTTGAAAATCTTGGCCTTGAACCTTTATGCTTGTGAAGATGACCTTCAAACTCTGAACCATGTTTCATCACTACTGTGATGTCTGCCTGAGTCTGCAGGCAGCCTGAAACAAGAATGCCAAGAGCTGTTAACTCATTCATCTCTGAAACTTATTAATCTAATGAATATTTAAATGTTCATGTGAACTATTACACGGACCAAACCAGGGGAGAATATAATCTGCAGATTGCCCATTCTCATAAGTGACAAGAGTTTGGGAGAGCCCATCACTTATATTTTTCCAAATCTGGACCCATAATTACTCTTGGAGGAATTCTGCACAAAAAAATTTAAAATTCTGCCAAATTCTGGTATTTTGTTAAAACAATATAATCAGTCCAGTTTCAATTATTTGGATAATTTATTTCAAAATGCCTCTCAATGAGTATTAAACAATACAAACACCAAAAAAAGATTTCCCCAAGAGTAGAGAATTAAAGAAACCTCGAAGACCACCCAATTCTAGTTGCGGAGTGCTGGAGGGGGCTGCATGGGGCCCCCCAGAACCCAAAACACCCACACACCCACCCTAGAGCTCAGCCACAGGGCATCTCCAGAGCCCAGACGCGCGCGCGCGCACACACACACACAGCCTTATTTCCTCCTCCCCCGTCCCCCCCATTTCTTTATTAGCCCACCAGGGGACATAATCCGATGCAACCCTGGCCTTCCACACCCTTTGCCAGAATCAGGTCTTCTTTCCCTCTTCCATCCCCAGGCAAATGAGGATCAAGCCGGGCAGCCAGAGCAGGCAGAGCTCCGTCCCCACCGGACAGGGTGCTCTGCTGACTGTAAGCCGGACAACCAGACTCTGAAGAATACAGCGGCCCCTACTGGCAGCCAGCAGCTTTGCAGCCCCAGTTCTGAAGGGGAAAGATGAAATTCTGCACAAAACGTTAATTCTGTGCAAATTCTGCATGGTGCAGTAGCACAGAATTCCCCCAGAAGTACCTAGTAGCAAAAGAATTGGGCACTTTATAAACTGCACCAAGACGCACAGGCCGCTTAGCAGCTGAACCAAGCAGGGCATAGCGCCTAGATGAGCCTTTCTGTTACCAACAGTACAAACTAATAATTGGAACATGCAATAATTACCTGACTGTGCTCCAGAAATGCAAAAAGCCACTGGAGTTTTGTCATCAGGGGCTGAGAGTTGCTTTCAGTTAAATTCAGCACTGAATGCCTAAAGCTTTAAAAGCAAATCAAAAACAGAGGAAAATTAGCGATTGGAGAAACTCAATTTCTTCAACAGACAAACTCACAGCACTGTCAATAGAGGGGAGAGAATGGAAACCTACTCCGAGGCCATGAAAAGAGCCTGAATGATACTGTTCATGTAGCAGGTGTTCCCCAGGTTAATTAAACCAATCTTCCCTGTGTCGGATTTGGAAGCCAGACGTGGGTAGAAACAGGCCAGCTCATTCTTCTGGGAGGTCCAAGCATTTTGTCCCAGTAAATGTTTAATTCGGTCTTCATTTGGAATTGGGAGAGCCTTAGAAACAACCAGAGATCTTTGTCAAAATTCATTTTACTTCTTGTGGGGTGATATAGAATCGCTAACAGGTACCAGTGGAACTCCTCAACACAGCTTCAGTGGGAAATTCGTGTCTTTGGAAACTCATAGGGGGCAGTATCAACTCCCCATTATTGACTTGCTTAGGCATAGTATAACCTCTTCTATTTTATTTGGATTACCTGGTGGTTAGAAGCAACAATTGTGGCCAGAGCCCAACAGTGCTAGAAGCCGCACAGACACATAGTAAGAGATGGTCAGCCCCCCAAAGACGGGGCCATGTTGCCAAAATAAGATCCAGATTCAAAACCTGAGCACCTTCTTCCCCCAGAGTGAGGAGAGCTCAGATGAGAGACTTTGGTTCAGGCCAATCTCTAATGATGAGAAGGTTCCTCTGTTCTGAACAACAAACTAAAGATAGTCTACGTGTGATTAGTAGGAGTAGACTGCATGTCTTACTTTGACTGCCTCCACGACCGGCTCATACAGATCTGGAAATCCTGAAAACCGGAAGAACATACAATGGATCAGCTCAGCCAGCTGTTCCAGGCAGCTTGTTGCTGAATTGGAGTCTTCCCTGTTCAGAGAGGCCACCAGTCTGGGAATGTGGGGAAGAAGCTAAAAGAGCAAAGTAAATTCATTTACATACGGTTCAGGCTAGTTATGCACCTACACCATACCCAGCGCCCTGGATTAAGGTATCTGTGTGAAATTCACCCCATCCAGAGTGGGGACCAGCACCCAAGGCCTGTTCATCACTTCAGTCCCACTTAGGTCTTGACCTTGAATCTATTGAGGTCAACAACAAAACTGCCATGGTCTTCAGGGGCGCAGGATCAGGGCCTTAAACCTTATTTTGAGGGCTTAACTGGGACTTAAGTGCATTGCCTAGGCCTTGTCGTGGGGTGAATTTTACCCTCTCTTAGTCTGTGCTATCTGTCCAAACACACTGACTCGGCAACGCAATGTTGCATGCTGGAATGGAGCACTAAATAGCTTAACTTTAAACGAGGAGCTACATATATTGTTAATTGAACCTATTGATTAATCCGTGGTTTGTACCATTTTCTTGCAATCTCTATAAACTATACGACAGTTGTTACAGCCTGATGGGTGAGAAGAGATGTGCAAATAGTCAAGTGATTATTTTGTTTTTAAAACCCACTCTATCTAGAAATTAAAGCAAAAAAACAGCTCTTATTTTACAGGCTTCAAATCCAAAAGCATTGTACACAAGTGCCCCCTGCTGGCTCTGTAGCAGTACTAAACTAAAATATTGTTCCCAAAATGTACAAATGGGCAAGACCCTGGTTTAAAAATTCACACAACATTTCTCACTAAATTTGTTTCCTGTGATTTCACTTCATCTGCCCTGAATTACTATTTTTGAATGATGTTATCTCTAAGCTCACCTCTGCCTTGTAAAAGAGTTTCATGCTTCTTTCATTTCAAGCATGAATCTTTTTTTGCTAACCTGTGACAATTTCATTAAGTAAGAAAAATGGCAAATTCTGTTCAGGAAGGAAACAACCCCTTTTTGTGATCAATAGTTTCCTGACCTCTGGCATGAACATTTCTCAGACCTCCTCCAAGACATACATTCCAATATAAACAGATAGGGGACAAACCCGTCTGGGTTCCTATGTTTGCCAAGCAGAAGAAGGGAAATAAAGGCCAGGAGGAGTTGTCAGCAAGAAGGCAGGAACCTGTTCCAATCCTCAGCCCCAGTCTCTGCTGTATCATGGTTGCTTGGTCCCTTGCAAACAACTCCTTTTTGGCTCAGAACGCCACAAATAGATCAGCTCTGCTTCCCCTGGTGCCACCATCGATCTGCTGTAGAGATGGATGCAAAAGGTTCTGAGGAGCTGCTGAGGATGGACCGGCTCTGGGGGCAGATTCGTGTCAAAGCATTAAAACAGTCTTGAGAACATCTGGCCACAGAAGATGATTTTCTAGTGTCTTTGCGCTACCTTTGCTATGACGTTCATCATACTGGTGTGTGATGTGTTCAGTAGGGTGCACTTGTTGAGGTCTGGATTTAGCCTTACCAAGTGGAATGCTTCATGCGAGTGCTGGAAACTGAGCAGCATGTACAGCAGAACCGACAATGCTCCTTCCCTCACAATGGGGTACAGCAACTTGGAAAAGACCTATGGAGGGGAAAGGCACATGAGACGGCAGAAGTGCAAGGTGCACACACTACCAAGGCACCAGATTAAACATGGTGGCTTCAGGTCTTCTTAAGATTGGTGGTAACCCCTCTGCATGGCTCAGGAAATTCTCTGATCTGCTCTTACAAACCAAGCAGGGCGAGGTCTGGTCGGTGCCTGGATGGGAGTGCCATGGCATACAGCTTGCGTCTGCATAGGATCAAATAACAGCATAGGGAGAGGGACGTTTTGGAGGCACAGGCCAGGAAGATTAGAGATATTTCCAGTTTGGGGATGAAGACGGACCACAACCCAAACTGAGACCTCGGGCTACTTGCTGCTAAGACAATCCCTGCCCTGAAGAGCTGACACTATAAATGGGCACGGTATGTACGTGCTGCCCCAGCACTGCAAACCTAAGCCCGGGATGGAGGAGAATTGGGGGGGAAGGGGTTGGAGAGCAAGCCCGCCCTGCACGCAGCCAGCAGCAAGAGCTCCTGTTGTGCGGAGCTGGGCCCGGCTCACCGCTCTGGGCGTTGCGACCTGGCACATGGGAATCGCAGAGCCTACTCGCGTTTGGCCTAGCCAACCCTCCCTCATGAATGGGGGGTGAGGAGGAGAGGCAGGGCCAAATCTGAGTGAGTAGTGTTGTGACCAAGTGCCAACCTCTGGCTGGGCCAAACCTGCGTGGTGCTGTGACCCTGTGCGCCAGGCCACAATGTCTGGAGAGAGAAGTGGGGCCCTGCCTCATGGGGCAGGAGCCATCACTGTCAGGTGAGTGCAGGGCAGGCTGGCTGTCCAAACCCCTCCACCCCACAGCCTCCCCTCTGCACTGACCTATATTTGCCTAGGCCGGTGCCCTGTGATGGGTTAATCCAGCTCTGGACATGGCAACTCATGTAGAACCTTCCCCCGACCCGTGGGTGGGTCGGGACCCACTGTCTGGGAAATATTGTCACAGGGAGTCCATAGCAGCGCCACAAACACAGCCCAGAACTCCTGGCTTAACCCCGAGAGCCCCCTTCTTCTCCAGATGGCAGCAGCTGCAGAGCAGAAGGCCTTTGCCCCAGCAGAACTCATCAGAGGCCAATATTAGGAAAGTGAAAACAGAGACAAGGCCCAGGAGGGAGATTGGAGAGTTGAAAAAAATAATCAAGACCACAGTTCTGACATGCGGCCCTCTCTGCATGTGAGAAGTGGGCAGCAGCAGCTTGGGGAGCCAGGGAGAGACCATGAGAGGAGACGAAGGTACAAACGGTAACTGCAGCACAGGTGGAATAAAAGGCACTTTACAGAGCAGAGCTCTCATTAAGGTGGCTCCCAGCTCATCTCCCTGGGTACAGTAATTAATCCCAGAGGAAACTGCTTCTGTTCCCTGCACCCTGCAGCTTCCTACTCCTGTGGGAGCAAGTCCTGAAGTCAACTTCAAGTGTATTTATAGCAGACGCAGCCTTGCCAGCACCCCCCGCTTAGTCCCAAGTGCTTCGATTCCATGCGTGCCGGATGATTGCAGCTGGGTGAGAGGAGACGGGGGCTGCTGCTGCGCCTTACGGGGCTCGCTCGGCTCAGCAGCGACAAAGCAAGGAGCACAGAGCAGAGGCGAGAGGGCAGTTTCTTTATCCTTCTTTCTGCGAGACAGAGGCTGAATCCCACAGACCCAAGCTTCAGCATCTCTCTGCCACACCAGAGGCCAGTCTGTGCCCTGCCTTCCTTTCCCAAGACATTTCCATAGCCCCTTGTGTCTCTCACCAGTACCAGACAGGGAATGGGTCAGTTGGCATGCATCTGAATGGGGGAAAGGAGGGGAGGAGCATGTACTGGTACTGCAGAGAGAGACCCTCCAATGCTGATGATCCCAGAGGGGAGCGAGGTACAGGGCAAGAGAAGGGAAGGTCTAGGTAGCAGGGCTTCTTGTCATCAGGGCCTAAGTTGGGTATGCTTAGTGGGAAGGGATGTTCCTCAGACAAGCCCCTCCCCTGCTCCTGGGGTTGCCAGGAGGGACACTGCACGACAACAGATTCGACGGGATGTCAGGGCAGGGGCAAAGAGAGATCTCCTGGAGGTTTTCACATTTGGCGAGGGATTCCTCACCACAATGACGTTGTAATGAGCCTATGGTTATAGCACATGCGTGAGAGTGAGGAGATCCAAGTTCTATGCCTGGCTCTGCATGAACTCCAACAAGTCCTCAGACCTCTCTGTGCCTGGAACGTCGCTCTCTGTAAAGGGAGGGTAGCAGTGTCCCAGCTCACAGGTGTCTTTGTAGGCTCAACACTTGATGAGGTGCTGACCCTGTTACTTGGGATGCCAAACGTAACGGTTTCACTTGTGCATTGCCCTGCCCTCCGTAGTCAGCTGTGTGCACTTGCTTTGTTTCTCTACACCCCCCAAATTGGGAGCTTTTTGGGGCAGAGACTCTTGGTTGCATGTGTGTAGTGTGCCTCGCACAATCCCTCAGGAAGGCTGCAGCCGCTGCCACAATGCCAAGATGATTTGAGATCCTCAGTTGGGATGCGCTAAACGAGTGCAAAGCGATGTTATCTTTTCTAAATTATTCCCCGCTTTCTTTGCCGTGATGTTTCAAATGTCATCAAGCCCATCAGACAAATCAATGGAGGCCTGCGCTCTGAAAGCAGAGGGGGCTAGTAACCATATCCTCCTCTTTCAAGATCAACAGCTCACAAGATAATGGGCAAAAGAATGCCAACAGCAAACACACCAGAAGCTGATTTATTACCCATCACTACCATAATGCCAGAAGCTAAATGCATCACAAGCAAATTTTAAATTGCCGTCAGGTCTGTTTCTAATGGATTAACAGTGGAAGGAAAGAACAAAAGCAGCAGCAGGAGAAATAATACTCCCTTCACACTCTCCGTTTGGTTCATTCAAGAGGTCCTTGCAGTTAACAATGACGCTTTACATGTGTATAGTGCCTTTCATGTCTTATTCTCAAAAAAGACTTGCCTATTGTGCAAATGGGGAGACTGAGGCAGAGAGATGAGAGGCGATATTTTCTAAAGTGGCCACTGATTTTGGGTACCCCGCCTTGAGACACTCAGGGCCTGATTTTCATACTGTGCTGAGCATCCGCCACAACAGTTGGAGTCACCTACGGAGGCTTGGCACGTCTGAAAATCAGGTGCTGGTTGTCTCAAGTTGGGTACTTCAATAGCGGGGCACCCAAAATCCACAGTCACTCTAGCGGTGGCTGTAATTGACTTGTCTGAGGCAACTCACTGAGCTCATGAGAATCAGTCTCCTGCTCTAATGATTAGACAGCTCTGTCTCTCATTTTTATATGTCCATTGTACGTGGAGGCAAGAACTGCTAGCTGGAAAGCCTTACAAGGCAGATCCCAGTCTACCAGTCCTGTAGATATTAAGAGAAGGTTGATACAAACTGCAGTTGGTACAAGCCAATAGCGATGCCCTTCCACAGCTCCAATGCACTGTATATCCAAGTCTACAGTGACCCCTTTAATCACCTGGTTGCAGCAGTAATGTCAATACACGTCTCAGTCAAATTTGGCTGAAAGGCAAGACAGAGATGCTCGAGTTCTAAAGGGGGAGGAGGGACTCTGGCTGCAGCCATGTCTGAAGGGCACACTGACCTTTTCAATTTTCAAAAGAGTGACTTCAATCAAGATGCTGAACTTTTTCACTGCAGCCAAACCTTTCAGCAGAGCGATGATCCATTTGTCTATGTTCTTCCCTAAGGGCCAGGACACCCAATCAACCATCCTACAATGGAAAACAAATATTTGGAATAATGACTTACCATGAGCGTTATAATATCAATGATGGGCAACCCCGTCCCTTCCAAAATCATGGCCAGGAGCTTGGGACAACCCCAGAAGGAACCGCTCCCAAATCAACCATCCCAGGTTTTACACCAAGCCCCATGACTGCTGGATTAGGATTTTGGTAATTCGACCAGCACTACATAGCTATTAACAAGGCCTGCTCCAAAGCCCATTAAAGTGGAGAGGGAGTCTTTCCACTTGTGATTGCATAGAATTCTAGAACCACAGGATTAGAAGAGACCGCCAAGGTCATCTAATCTACCCCCCTGCCAAGATACAGGATTTGTATCTATCCAAGACAGATGATGTAGCAAGGCGCTGGGGCCTTTCTCAGAGCCTGGGCCCAAGGAAGGGTCACGATGCCCCTGCTGGGCAGATCAGAGCCCTGCAGCCCAGTTACCCTGGGAGCAGAAGGGCGGAGCCAGGACAGGAAGGGGAAGTATAAAAGGCCGGCCTAGCAGCTCAAAGAGGAGGAAGTTGCTGTTGGAGAAGGATGTGCCTTCCCTGAGGCTGTTGTTTGAGCCTGACAAGGCCCCACGGCTGTGTGGAACAAACACTCCACTGACCGGAGCCTCCAAGGCCTCCCTGGGCTGCCAGGCCCTAGTGACTGGATAGGGCTACCCGAGACCACTGGCTGGGAGAAACCCCCCGAGGCTAGCCCTGACCTAGAGGAGCTGCCCATTGCCGGGGACCCACTGGAGGTACCTGAGCCCAGTGTGCCAGAGGACCCAGTGGGACTCTGTGACCTGGAGGAACTCCAATCCGCTGATGACCCCGAAGAGTTCCCGAACCTGCCCCAGCCAATGAAGGACTAGTAGGACTCCCGCTAGCGGTCTACCCCAGTGACTCAGAGGAAGACTCTTGGATAGCCGAATTCAGTTTGGCTGAGGTCGAACCAGTCAGCGCGTTGCGGCTGGAGCCCCGCTGACTCAGTGGCAAACCACTTTGCCACCGATAGGGCCCTGGGCAGAGACGCAGTAGAGTTGGGTGGGCCTGCGGCCCCCTCCATGCTTCCCTTGCCACCCCGGGAGTGCTTGGCACCTCTGAATTTGCCTGCCAGAGGATACCAAGCTTTAACAGCCCCGCCCAGCAGCCTCACCGTGGCAGGGTTTCCAGGCTTCCTGCCATGCAGCTCTGCGTTCTGCCCCTAGATTCACAACATGGAGCCAAAACACCCTGAGCGTCTGCCGCCCTCCTTTGAGCAGCAGTAAATTTCAGTCAGCAGCCTGTCCGGGGAGCACATTTTGTTCCAGAAACACCCTGTATCTGTGGTTCTGATATGAATTTTTTTTTAAATTTCCCACAAATCAGAAATGCCAAGTTTCAGCCAGTTTTAGATATAACTCCATCTAATTCTTAGATAGCACTTTTCATCGGTAGATCTTGAAGCACTTTACAAAGGAGCTCAGGATTATAAGCCTCATTTTACAGATGGGACTAAATACAGTGCCACTGGAATGCAGCCACACAGAAATACTTATATGGACAGAGAGATAGAAATGATCCACTGAACTGCATCGTATAACCAGAGAAGCAAAAGTTATAGAGGCATAGGACTAACCCCAACTAAATCATCCCAGCCAGGATTTTGTCAAGCTGAGCCTTAAAAACCTCTAAAGATGGAGATTCCACCACTTCCCTACGTAACCCAGTCCAGTGCTTCTTAGAAGTACTGAAGATCCAAGGACAATTTTTGTAAGAGGCATTCGTCTCTTGGCCAAAATATCCTACCCCTTGCGCCCCTTGCAGCTGTTGTACTGTGTGCTGATTATCCCCGAGCAACAACCTCCTCATCTTAGAGGTAGCTGCCTTCAGCCACCACTGAAAGATTTTTTTCTATGTATGTAGTTTCTAAAGCATTCTGAGATGAAAGGCCCTGTACCCACATGCAAACTATTACTATATTTGCTATGGTTCCATGCACAAAAATAAAACCCCTTTATGTGACTTTCAAAATAATCCCACTTAGAAGAAAAGAATGATGGTAATGTAACAGTCTGGAGCACCATCAGTTTATAAGCGCTCCACCAAAACTTCCGCCTGGCTCCTAAGTGAGCCTAATTACATTTCATGAGCTCTGCTTAATGTTTCAGCAGCAATGAGTAATCATTTACTCATCATTCATTGTAACAGAGGAGTTTAAAAGGAAAGATGCAATTGATTTTGTGACAGCTATTTTTGGAAGCTGGAGCTCTTAGTGGAATTATCGATTAGAGTCCACAGCCGCATCTGGGATTTGCTCCCCGTGAAAAGAAGAACATGGGGGGTGGAAGTGGCACTGGAATACAAATATGCTGAGCCTCAGCTCACTTTAGACTGAAGATAAATCCCACCCCAAAGTCAAAGAGAACTTTGTGCTGGTGAAAAGGATGTATACGGGGAAGCCTTATTTATTTAGCCATGCCAGTGAATAATGCTAGCTCCCCACATGTAAACCGGGATGGGGTGTACACACCCTGCACTAAAACTGGTAGGGAAGGGGTTAACGCCCCACGTAGGGAACCAGGGAGAGGACTCGGTTTGCTTGCGGGAACCTGCCAGCCTCCCATTGATGGAGGAGTGTGTACTTGGGCTCATGAGAGCACACACTTAAACCGGAGGAGAAGGTGGATGTGGGGGTCAAAGGAAAGCAGGAAATGGCCCATCTGAGGATGAAGCTTCTCCTAGGCCAAGCCCTACTCAAGGAACTGGGGAGAGGGAGGGGTTTGGGGACTCAGACACAGGCCTGCAGAGGAGGCTGGTGGCCCCAGGGAGGAGACTGTATCCCAAGCCTGACCTTGAAGGACTGCCTCTAGCATGTCAAGCGGTTGGTCAGCTCTATTAGCTGTTCCTGTTTGCTAGTTCCTCTGGTGGCTAAGGGGCTGGCTCTTTAAACCTCTGTTCTCCCTAAGTAATCCCGTCCCCTGGTGAAGGGTTAATGGGTGCTAAAGCAATTAAGGATCAAATCATTCACTCCTTGGCATCTCCATTGAGTCTGCTACCAAGGGGGCTAGCTTGGGTGTGACTCCAAGATCTGCACCAAGACCACCATGCTCATTTCACACAGGCCAATCACCATGAGATGGCAGCTAATTTCCATCTCACCGAGGTAAGACAAATTTGAACCACTGTCCTGCAGGAGAGGTTCTCTGGCTCTTTGTTCCAGTAGCGGAATGAAGGGGGACTGGATGGGTAACCAAAAGAGATAGCGCTGCCGTTCTAGGATAAGAGATCTATTAGGCTGCACATGGAGTGGCTAAACCCTACCACGTAACCAGCAAACTCGAGGTTAAAAACATGTCCCAGGCAACATGGAGGGAAGTAAGTTCTAGCCTTTGTTATTTTGAACCTTGGCTGCTGTAAGCCTTATGCTACATACAGACTTTGGCTGAAGGGAGCCTTGAATCTATTTCAGGAATAAACGAAGCTAGGAAGATTGATTTAGTTTTTCCCCTTATGCGACTAGCTGCTGAGCCAACTGGCCTGGATATAGGCAGATACCGTAAGTGCTTCTGCAGAGCTGGGATGCTGAGTGAATATTGGACATCAATTAGAGAGAGAATCTGAGAGACCAGAGATGCACCCTTGCATGCAGGCTGGAATCAGCAAAAAAAAGCCATGTGGGGCTCAGCTGCAACCATGAAATAGGAGACAGTACCCCTTTGCTTTTCTTTAGAACCTCTCTCTAGCTAGGTAATTCTAATGCATCCATCAGGGTGGGGTCTGGGTGCCACACGGTATCTGAGCTATGTCACCAACTGATCACTAAACAGTGCACCACCTTCCATAGTTCCTCCATACCCCAAGCTCTCTCGGCATTTCAGTTCCCTGTTCTACAGCTGTGACTTTCAGAGGAACTGGACAGCTGCTCCAGAAGCCAGTCAGTTGTGCCTTATTAGACACCAGCACCAACAGCTATGCTGCCCCCCTCCTGGTAGCCCCCATAAGGAAAACAGCAGCTCTGAGTTTAGGGTGAAGCCACTTTTTTAGCCAGGGTGAGAGTGGGGTTACATCACCCAGTTAAAAAAAGATCCACTGAAAAACCAGGGGTAGTTGCACTCACCTGGGCCAAGATTTTCAGAAGTGCCTAGTGATTTTGGGTGCCTCCACTGTGGGTGCCCAACGTGAGACACCTTAAAAAGGACCTGATTTTCAGAGGGCAGGTTCTCAGAACTTTCTGAAAATGGGACCCCCTTAAATTGTCTCAAGTGGAGAACCTAAAAAAAATAATCACAAGTCACTAGTGAAAAATCTTGATCTTTATTCCCAGAGTCCTGCATGCTTTGAGGGCAGCGAGGCGGGATAGCAAAATTCTCCTGTCCCCGCACCCCTCAAACCTCAATGCTAGAGCTGCGGAGGATATCAGCCAAAGAATGTTCTGCTCCTCAGCCTTAGTCCTGGGATGAAATTTGCTAGGAAGGTCAGGTCTTTTTCTGGACTGAGGCTGCACAGCAAGAATCTTTCCAGGGTGTTCAGCAATCGGTACCTCTTCACATCTCCTACCTACTGATTGCGGTCATCATCTGCATGTCAGTTATGCTGTCGTCATTCGTTAGGTTTCTTATGACGCCATCCATGAGCTCCAGTGGAACATACTGGACCACGCTAGCCAAGGCATTCGATGGGGCTTCCGGATCCTCTGTAAGATATTAGTAAGAACAGAAAGCGTTAAAGCTGATAGTCGCTGGGAACCCCGGTTTACATCATCATGTCTCTGCTGCAAAGGTTGAGTCGTTTCTCGCTACACAAAGGGCCTGCTCCTCCACTAGTGTAAACGGCGTCACGCCATTGACGCAACACTCATCTGTTCTGGGATGGCTGCTCCTACGTTCTTAACAGACCCAAGGCAAGTGAGCATGACAGGAGCCCTAGGTGTTTTGTGAGGGACGCAGCTGAAAGAGAGGCAGGAACCGCCCCTGGAGTGTGCTATTGCTTTTCTGACTGTTGATTAGTTAGCACCCACCCCTAGGCAAGCAAATTCCTTCTCTGTGCTCACTTCACGCTAATCATGCTCTATAAGCCCCAAAGGGATGATCCTGGATGTTTACACCCAGATGCAATGCTGTAAGGCACAAGGCTGAGGGTGAGGTTCCAAAGGCACCCAGGGCAGAGAGGTGCCCAGCTCTCACTGCAGTTTGTGGGAGCGCAGAATAGGCATTGACCTGCCCACAGGGAGTCGGGTGCCTCACTGCCCCTTGAAATTCTCCTCCAAGTGCTTTGGTAACAACTCGGGCAGCCACAAGCATTGGAGCAGTCCCTTGTACCACACAGCATGGCTTAATGGACGCGGCAGATGGCATGTAGGGCTTCCTGCTCCTAAAGCCAGACAGCTTCAGCACAAGCCCTTCCCACTGGAACGGAAGGCATAACAACATTGGCCATCGGTAAGTGGCAGGCTTAGATGCACTGAGGCTGGCCCCTAGAGGGAGACATCATCAAACGCTTTAAAGACTAACTCCCACTGTAGTCAATGGGAATCTTTCCACTGGCTTTGACTGGAGTCAAACTGGCTGCTACATCACTCTTTTATACCAGCCCTCTGGTCAAATTTCAGCTGGGATAATTCAATTCCACTTCAGGTTCCTCTGCAGTCTCAACTGGATAATATATTCTTCACTTCCTGGTCTAGGCCATGGGGTAGGGTTGCTGTGTACTTACTGTTGCGTTTCAGTAGCGGATGATGCACATTCCTATTTATTATAGCCTATGCAATTATGTATCCATTTTAGTAAGTTCCTGAAGTGTCATGAGGTCTTTTAGAACAATGTAAAATGTAAGACATTCTATTTCTTTACATTTTCATATATAATATATTATATTTCATAGAAGATGATGGTTGGAAGGGACCTGAGGAGGTCATCAAGACCAACCCCCTGCTCAAATCAGGGCCAACCCCAACTAAATCATCCCAGCCAGGGCTTTATCAAGCCAGGCCTTAAAAACCTCTAAGGATGGAGATGCCACCACCTTCCTAGGTAACCCATTCCAGTTCTTCACCTCCCTCCTAATGAAAAAGAGTTTTTCCTAATATCACACGGTTGAAAACACACAATTATTTTTACCTGTTGAAGAAATGATAGTAAAAAGCTCCTTCAAGGATGGGAGAATGGATGAAGTCTGAGCTCTCCAGATTTTCTGCAGCAATCTGCTCACTTTATTCACGTGGTCTAGAAACTCCATGATGTCATCTTCTCTTTCTGAGATGCACCGGAACTGCCCAATGCACCGGATTAGCTGCTGGCAAAACAAGACCTGATGTTTGCCGGTGGGAACACACCGAGGATGCTGAGTTAAAAGCTTACTGATCTTGGCACACTGCTTGGGCCCAGCCCTCTCGCAGACTTTGCGGAGCACTTCAATCCTCAGCAGGCTGAAAATGTCATTAGCTGACGGGCTATCCAAGATGAACTGCAGTCCCAGGTGGATATAATCTAATACGTAAAGGCTCCTTTTCCCTGTAGGTCCGTAACCTTCCTGGAGGAGGCTCAGGAGGAATCGAACGTTGAAGAACTCCTCAAACTCCTCTGGGTGGTAGGTGCCGTAAACTTCTAAAACCTCTTTGCCGATCTCTCTTTTAAATTTGGTGTCGCCTGTGAGGTAGAGTTTGGTGGAGAGTTCCAGCATGGACCAGCACTGCTCGCTGTCCATGGGCTGTTTTATTGCCTCTATGACACGTCTCACTAGCCCTTGTTTCACGTGGTTGGGGTACGAAGACATCACCACAGCTTCTAGTATTTTGTCCATTTTGGTTTGCGGACTCTGAAACAGTGTGAAAGAGCAGCACGTTACTGCATGTGCTCCTACTTTCACTTTACCACCCAAAGCCACTGAGCACGTGGGGCTCCTGTTGGCTTCAGCTGGGGGGCAGGGATTTTAGCCTGTGCGCCTTCCCCTGCTCCCACGCCTCACCCTCCCATGTTAACATTTTAGTACATTTAGAGAGAGTCTTTTTAGAGGAGGAAACACCTTGATTGGTCCCCCTCATAATACGCAGAGTGAAATCAAGCAACAAAGATACAGCTCAGAGCCAATTCTGAGATATGGGGACAATCCTCAGATTAGGTAGGGCCACTTTGGATCACTAGAGCAGGGCCATAAAGCTAGTTTAATCAATTCCCTGGGAATTCCCCTGCCATAGTGTAAAACTGGCTCCATGCTAACCCATCCCCAGCCCCGGGTAGGAGACTGTGCTTGGGGGAAGGAGTGTGGCCAGAGCACCATTGCACCGCCACCTCAGCAATCCCTGGTTGCTGTAACACCCCCTTTGGACTGTGGACAGTCAGCTGCAACACAGAGCGGCCTTGAGGTGAAACTTGCTAGGGGTCAAGTTGGCCCCAAGAGCAGGCAGATGCAAAAGTGACATACCTAAAGCCACCTGGGTCCTGCACCAACCACAGCCAAGAAGTGGAGAGCTCTACAAAGCTATACTGATGTAATCTGAAGGACTAACAGCATCTACCTCCTGGACAACCCTAACTGTGTCTACCCTCAGCAGGTGCCTGGCTCTGGTTGTGCTGAAGTGTCTTTATTGTGGCTAAAAATGTCTTCTTTAAAGAGCAGTTTGGGCTGACAGATGAAAATACTCCCAATTTTAGAGACACCCTTTTTTATGTTCATGCAACCTCCCCAGCCCCCACAATCAGAAGCAATTTTCTGTTCATGCACGCAGACCCTCCATCCTGGATTATCACTGCGACGCCCCTGCCCAGCTTCCAGTGACTCACTCCCCATTTCCAGCTGTCAGCCTGGGAAAATCTCAGCACGAGACTGAGCGAGTGCCTGTTAGTTGCGGATCTGTTGCACGTGATTCTGGGTCGGGGTTCGGACGTTGTGATCTCATGTCCTCACGTTCATTTTGTTTAGGAGTTGGTACCATAATACTATAGCACATCCATGGCTGCTTGTTGTCTCTGTGCCAGGCACTAGGGCCGCTCAGAACATCACAGCCGGGAAAGAACCAGATCTCCCTGCTCCGGAAGGATGGGCACTTGAGCTAAAAGGAATCGCCTTTAGCTCTTAGCAGTACAGGACCTGGGAGACGCTGATGGACAGTTCTGATTGTAGCCAGTCCTGGGGCTTTGGTAGCAGCTGATGCGCTGGGATGACCCTCAGAAGAAGCAGCACAACAGCATCCATGCGGAGGAGTTAAGCTGTCCCACGGGAGCTCAAGCATTTCCGGTGCTGTTGGAGTACGCTGAGGAATGGAGGTTCAAGCTCTGCACATTCACCACTACCCTCCCTGCCCCATGTGGAAGATGGGCCACAACCCAGCAGAAGCATCCAGTGCTGCCCAATGGTCCCATGATCGTGTGGGAAGCATCTCTGGATGATGCCTTCCATGGATCCCCCACCCTGCCTTTTCCCCAGCGCTCTGTGTGAAGAGCTCCCTTATTTGTCTCTCCGAGCCAGTCACCAGCAGGAGGAGCTAGTGGGAGAGGGAGGCTGGTACTTCTGTTCCCCAGGGAGACTCCCTCCCGGCCATCCCCTGGAGCTCGTTATTTAGCAAGGTTAGTACGTTCTTGCTGACGGCCATGTGAAAACACAGAATAACTGAGCTGGCTGGTGGAGGGACATGAAAGGAGACTGGCTTTGAAGCATATGCTGGGCCTGCCTTGATGTGAGGCCTGGAAAGCGAGGCTAAGATATTTGAATCTGACGTGCAGTGCGAAGGGGCGAGAGTGACTGATGTCCTGGGTCTTGAACCCCAGCCTAGGACTCCCCAGGCAGCCGCCACATCCTGGCCTCCACCCAATGGTTACTAAAACTGTGTGGGCGGAGATGCTACTAGGGCTATAGCCCCAGGCAAAGCACCACCCATGGGCGCTCTGATGGAAGGGTCACCAGGTTCCACTGAGGGGTCCCGCTACGCTATTGAAGCCAGGAGGAGGAATGGCCAGCTGTAGCAGCATTGGACCCTGCTTGTGCCTGCCTCTCGCTCTGCTCCTGGCTCCTGCCTCACTCCTGCCTTTGCTGCTCCTCCCACCATGCTCCTGCTCTGTGCCTCTCCTCACACCTCGCCTCCAATCCTCAGTGACCCATCCTGGCTGGCTCTAATCCTGGCCTCTGACTTCCGACCGCAACTCTCACTTAACCCCTGGCTCTGGCCTCTGATCTTGGCTCTGACCCTCAGCTTTGATTCCTGGTTCTGACTGGCTTGACCCTTGGCTCTGGTAACTGGCAGTTGACTCTGGTACCGACTCTTAGCTTCATTCCTCAACCTGGATGCCTGCTCCGCCCACTAGACCTGACTCCTGCTCTGACTACTAGGCCAGACCGCCTACATCCCAGTCCATAACAGACTCCAAGGGGAAGGTGGTTGAAGTGAATTGATTTGGAGACACCAGCATTTTGGATGGACAGTGGGGAGAAGGGGTATCAGATGGACCTGAGAAGAGGACATTGTTGTATCCAAAGTGGGGGAGTCACTAGGATGTGGCTCAGCCATCCAGTGTGAGGGAAGAAACCACGTGACGTGATTCTCTCCTGGTGGTGCAGGGGCAAAGAAGCAAGCGTAATCAAAGCCAGCCTATGACTGCAGGCTTGGACAGGGGGAAGAACAGAGGCGTTCTCAGCAGTAATGGAGGAGGCGGTCTTAGGTGGAAAGGTGGAGAGCTCAGCTTTGGCTGTTGTGAAGTTTGAGAGGAAGGCGAGCCATCCAACCAGAGATGTCAGCGAGACACAAGACTGAACAGTTTAAGATATGCTAAAGAAACAGAGGTTGCGGATGCAGCTTTAAAAATGGCACCCATCAGACCTCATTTTAAAAAACTGAGCAAGGTGACACATCCAAAGATACCGAGGGATTTGATCTTCCATTCTAATGACACCACTAAGTGAGCTGTAAGATTAAAAAACACAACTAAAATAAATAGAGTAAATAAAGCTTCCTGTGAATGGTCATGTACTTGCCCTTCGAAGCAATGCTTCATGCCCTCAATTCCCCTGGGCTCCAACAAACCTTGAGGGTGCTTAACATTTCGCAAGAGGCAGAGAGGGACGGACGGATGCATACACACAGGCACTCAATGGTGGATGATGGGATGGAGAGACTGGGCCAGATCCACAGCTGGTGGAAACTGGCATAGCTCCATGGAAGTTATACTTCACCATTGGATGCTCATTTTTAAGTCCAAAAAAGGGAGAGAAGCAGGGGAGAGGAGATATGGATTTTAGTTGAATCCTCTGTGTCTACACACATGCAGGGCAGGGAAACTCAACTACAAGGGCCCAGAGATCTCCCAGAAGGGTGTGGTAGCTACTGGACATGCTCTGTAATTGTCTCTGAAGCTAGGCAGAGGGTTTCAATTGAGGCCAAGCAGACTTGCAGGTTCCTCACATTTGATCAGAACTCCCTGGGGGGGATAATAAATATGGCATGTGGAAACAACTCTGTGCATTCAGCCTCTCACCGATACAGGACCAAGAGATGTGTCTGTGCTCAGACACTATGGTGGTGGGGTGTCTGAGTGACTGGTCCTTTTAAAGGGAGGTAGGACTGGCCCCACCTCTGGCATCATTAATTAGCTGCTTCCCAGCCTGAAAGGGGAGGACTATGGAGGGTCTGGTGTTAGCTTAATAGCCATCTGCACCTCATAAAAGGACATCACTCTAGTGTGGCAGGCCCTAAATTGAGGCTACAGGATGTTGTAACATTGTTTCATTTTATAATTAAAGTGACCCAACTCCATTTTAAATTAATAGGAATATAAACTCACTGAACCAAGATGTAAAATGCTAACTGCTTTGTATCAACCCCCAGCCGGCCACCTATTGTAACAAAATCTCTGTGAAACTTACCAGCCCCGGGAGGAGTCCGCAGGCGCTAAGTACTAAAGGCAATGTAATCAAAATGTAGCCTTTGGATAACCTGTTACTTCAAACCCAGCAAACTTCATCTAAATAGTATCAATCTCTGAGAAACTTCCTTTGAACAGTATCCATTCATGTAGTGTAGCAAAATCTCTGTGACTCGAAACTCAGTAAACTGCATTTGAATAGTGTTTAGACATGTATTGCAACGGGTGATTCTTTGTCAGCAGCAAACAATAGCTGGACAATTAAGAAGAATAGAATCGGGTTTCTCTGTCAGTTTCGCTGTTTTGGGGTGCAGTCCCCAATTACCTCATCGCTCTTGAAAACTTCTAATTGGCTAAGTGGGCATATTGCTGTGTGGAAGAAAAATATAAAAGGTAGTCACAAACAGGAAGTAAACTGGAGATGTCCCTGAATCTTTGGAAGAACAACAGAATAGTTCTACATGTAGGTGTGATCTACCTGCTGTCTCTCCCCAGCTTGCCACTCAAACCTAAGTATAGAGTGTGGGGCTGTGTAACCTGAGTGTGACAGAATTTTCCACTCAGATGTAAACCCGGGAATTGTACTAGTAGAATTGGAGTGCTGCTTTGCTGCTAACAAATCTCACTGGTGCAGTGTAAGTATAATAGTATAAGTATAACCCTATAGTATAAGCTAGCTTTGTAAATATAATTGTACATTTGTAATTGTGATTGTGTTTTAAGTAGTTAAGTTGCTGTATTAAATAAGAATCAATGGTGATTTTTAAATTGTAATTATTGATGTATAGATTGTTGTCAGTAAAACAAAGTTGTATGTAAAGCAATCCTTGTCACTCCTTATTTGAGGGATCCATATAAATCGAACCTGACAGCAAGCTGGCCCTTGTTGTCACCTCACAGGAGAACAGTACTCCTGGTAGAACCAGTGCTCTGTACCAGAGTGGAGGAAAGCCCAGAAATGGGCTGGGAACGGGGCCAGAGGGAGGGTTGAACTTAAAGAAGCCCTGGAAGGGGAGAAGAACCCTTTTGTTTGCTGGGACTTTTTAGTTGGACTTTTTGCTATGCTGGAAAGCGCTAAGTTGTGTAGGGAAGGGTGAGGGGGAAACTGAGGCAGGGAATGCCTGCAGCACCATGCTTGGGCAGCAAGGGGGTGCTACAGGGCAGGTGTGCCCTATGAGAAGGGGGCTATTGGTATATAAGAGAAACAGATACATGATGCAGCGTGGTACCTGGACAGAGGATTTCAGTCTCCTGGGCTGGCGCTACAGCACCTCTCATGAACAAATGCATTTAGAACACCTTCCCTCCCTCCCGATAATTTACCATCCCCTGAACTACAGAACCAGGGGTTGGAGGTTTCTGAGTTCAGCTCTGTGCACATTTAGATTCTTTGGGTTCCTCTCTCTACCTACAACGTCTCTAGATTTTCTCCCACTGCTGTACAGCAGCTTATGACGGGATTCTGCACAGCTAATGTGCTTCTCTGCTTCCCATAGCACTGCCAGCCGCCCCACTCTTTGCTGGAAGAGAATAATGCAAATCCTGGCTGCTCATCAGGGAAACGCTGCATTTTTGTGTTAGGCTGTCAAAGTGGTAGGGGAGACAGACAGCGAGAGATGGAGACTGCAGAGTCAGGCGGAGTTTGCCATTTGTCACTGCCCGAACTCACCATATATGGGATTAGAAGAGAGACCTGCTGAAAGAACAAGGATTTCACTGGAACAGTTCAGAACAACATTAAAGTCAGATTTGTAACCAGGCACTGGATGAAAGCAGGAAACCCCCTGATTAAACAATATTTTTCAAGCAGCTAGATTTGTCTTAAATGTAATTATTTCTATTACAGTGCCTTGCCACTACCTGTACAAATGCACAGTAGGAGCCAGTCTTCGACTTGGAGAGCGCTGTCTAGACAGACAAGACAGAAACTGGAGGGGCAGGGGGAAGGAAAGAAGAATGATCCTCTTTTTACACATGAGGAACTGAGACACAGGCTAGATAAACTTGCCCAAGATTCCCCAGGAAATCCATGGCAGAGTTTGGAACTGAACCTGGTTTATTTGCATCCCCATCCAGGCCAGACCTAATGGGAAGATCACCCCTCTTTTCAACTTTTACCCATCACTGCAGGTCTACTAGACTAGATTACATAGCTGGTTAAACCATTGCCTACTGCTCAAAGTACACAACTGGGCATCAGGAATGGAGGGGTCTGTTCCTGGTGCTGCCACAGCCTTCCTGTGTGACCCTGAGGAAATCAGCTAACAGCTCTGTGCCTCGGTTTCCTCATTTGTAAAATGGGGATAATAAAAACTTACCTACCCCACAGGGCTGTTGCAAGACTTAATTCATTAACGTTTGTAGCGCATTTAAGCTCCTAAAACGAATGGTGCTATAACAGTGGAAAACATTAGTGGGGGTGGTACACAATATACCAGAGAACAAAGGTTCTCAACAGGGGAGTCGTCAAATTTTCTCAGAGGGCGCCTTTGAGAGAGGGGTGTTTCAACCTGGCACAAATATTTGCAGTGTCTTTCTCACTATTGGTGGTGATGGGGGGAGGGAGGAAGGGGAGCTTCTAAGTTAAAAAAAATGCTAAAGTGGGACATGATTCAAAAAAGGTTGAGCGCCTCTGCCATAGAAGACTGCACTGTAATGGCAAGGTTAGATAATGCGATGGGTCTTTTCCATCTCTAACTTTTATACTGTATTTTGTTCAGAAAAGGTGTCAGACTGATCTTTTCTGGCCCTATTATAGAATCAGATTGTAACTGAATTTTCTGGGCTACCCCCTGGTTTTTCATAGATTTTTCCAGCCAGAAGGGACCATTATGATCACCTAGCCTGACCTGTTGTATAACACAGTCCAGAGAGGTCCACCCAGTCATTTCTTCATCGAGCCTGTATCTTGTGGCTGAGCTAGACAATATTTTCTCCTGAGAATAGAGTGACTTTTTACTAGTGGAAAAATTCCAAGCCAAAACACAGAGACCCACAGAAAACCCTGTCTCCAGACTTCTTAACCAGCAAACAACTTAAACCATCCCTCTTATCCAAATTATTACCTACCCCCCAGGAGTGCACAAACTCCAGGAAGCATCTCCATGCTCATTCTGTTCCCTCCTGCTGCAGCTTACCTGCTTTGCTCTGTGAAATCATACAAGTCTTAGCACTGTATCATTGTATGGCCAAGCACGTTTGGGAATGTGGCCACTGAGCCACGATCCTGGCCTTTCTGTTTTGTGCTAGTTGGTTTATATTGTCCTCTGCAAACACACTAGATTCTTTTCCTCCTTTAGCGCACCAGTCCCACTCTGCCGCTAAGTCCACACCATAAACAAGAGCCAGTTAGCAGCTGCTCATAGTTTAAATGCCTTCAGTGGGTGAAACACATCCAGGGATTAAGCACACATTAGGTATGTAGGAAATGGAGACAGGATAGCAGTAGAAAGTTAAGAAACCCACAAGTGATGGTGTTTCAATAAAAAGTATTTCAATGAGAGGAAAAGATGTGGAGGCCAAGGACTGGCTCTTCTGACAGAATTAACAATCTGGTGGTAAGAGAGACTAAAAGCACGGAGAAATGATCATCCTTCTACTAAACAACCTATTTTGATTACCATCTTTCCTGTTCCCTGACCTTGTTTCATCCACCTGTCTTCTCTGTAAGACTATAAGCCCCTTGGAGCATTTTTAATCGCGTAGTCAAGGGCAAACTGAGTTTACGCACATCTCAGTGGGAGAATGTGGAGTTTTGTTTAGGTTAGTTTACCCACTTTTTTTTTTAACTATCACTGGAGCATTTATTGTATATTTGTACAGGGCTCAGCAAAATGGAGCCCTGTAACGGGTCCCTGCTCACCACCGCAACACTTCTTGCTGGCTGTCCTGGGGAATTGCTCTGGTGGCCGCTGCGCCCTCACCGGTGGTGCATCACCCATCCTTTCTCCACTCCTGGACCCACGTCTCCCTGCAGTCCCAGGGTCTGTGTCACGGCACAGCCCTCCAACTGTGTTTCAGTCTCTACTCCTTCCCCTTCCAGGGAGCAGGGGGAAATTCAATAGTCCTTAGCCACTTATAATCAGTGGCCACGCCAGTCCAGAGTCAGGCCTTACTTCATGGCCCAGTCGCTCCCTGTCTGGAGTCAGCTCTGCCGTCTCTGTCTGGCTCTTACTCCAGGGCCAAGCTGCTGCTTCTCCCTCAGAACCAGCCTGCCAGTCCACCCCTGCCCTCGTTTCAGGGCCTACGGATGCTCCTTCCCTGGAGCCAGTCGCTGGTCTATCCAGGGTGCTGGCTTGCCTCACCCTGCTGGTTGGCCTCCCTCTGAGCTCTTGAGGATGACTGCCCCCCTCCTTCCCTCTCACTGGCAGCCCTTCTTATATGGGCCTGTCTGGCCCCGTTAGCTGGGGCCTCTCCAGAGCAGCCTCTCCGGGGCTCTACTAACCCCTTCTCTACCGGGATGGGCTACCTACCCCACCACAAGCCCCAAATGGGTTGAAATCTCTATTGCAATATAAATTTGTACAAGCGATGCAGACAGCAACACCCGTAGTTAAGGTTGCCCGACACGTTCCATTCCATTCCCTGTTTTCAATTGCGTATAACTGCCAAACTTTAACCAGGAGGGCTGAAATTTTCCACGCCAGGAGTGTGCCTCACACTCAACAGTTCTGCGAAATCTCAGCTAAAACAGTTCAGCATTCCTCAGAACAAGCTTAGTGGGAAATACTGTAAGGGGCTTCCCCTCCCCCGCATAGGTGGCTGGTAGAGTAGTTTGAAATATTGGCTGGTGGGAGGGAGGAATGGATTGAAATAAAGTGTTCCTGTGGTAGGTAATGCTGCCTGTGGCCAGCTCTAGAGGAAGCTCTGGATGCATTAAAGTTTGTTTTATTTATCACTCACTGGAACCTGTGAGACAGACAAAATAGTGGGGAAGAGCCGAGGCCTCCTCATCAGGCGCTTTCTGCCTCAATTTGTTGGCAAGGGGAGCTGGGAGATTTACTGGATACAGCTTGGAATCACAAGCTGAACTGCTGGTCAGGGCAAGAGAAGGGAGGATATTTGGCCAGGAGCTGGACTGGGGCAGCTCTGTTAATATTCGCCTTAGTCAGCACGGATAAGCATTGCCACAGTGTTCCTGGATCCAGCTGAACAGGGCTCAGATGGAATTGGGAAAACCTTCAAAATGTCTTTAGATAGTTTATATCTATTCATGTGTTACACCGCAAAAACCCTATGCTAAAAGAACATTAAGGTGGCAGTGTCAGTCACCCAGAAGTTAGGAAACGCTGGAATTAAGGCTGCCTGGGCTACCTCTCATGCATCTACATTTACGATAGTCTTAAATTTCATGATCAGGCTCTATTTTTCCCTCAGGATCCCTGCTTCATTCAGTGCACAGAATGGACTTGCTCTGGGGAAGAATCAGGGTTATGTAGTGAAGGAAGCTGCTGTCTGCAAAGCCCCTGCCTCATTTGTTGCAGAAGTTGAAAAGTGTGCAGTGAATGAGGGAAGGGCCTGCAGTTACAGAAAGGCCGTTGTATGCTGTCCTGAAGAACTGAATTTCTCCCTTCCTCTACCACCAAATTCCTGTGAGATACTGGGCAAGTCACTGGCCCGGTCTACACTTCCTTTGCAATTCGGCGGCAGTCAACGGGAGATACGCAAGTGATGTAAATCACTTGCGTATCTCCCGTCGACTTTGCAGCGTCTCCTCCACACGGCGTCCACACTGCGCTGCGTCCAAGGGAACAGCGCTCCCTTCCACGCAGCGCTACGCCACTTACCGAGGTGGTTTTCCTGCGTCGCTGCCTGGATCGACTGAGCGCGTCTATACAGACCGCTCAGTCAATCCAGAGCAATCGATGTGACGGCGGCGAATTTGCAGCCATCAGCGTAGACCCAGCCACTTACTCCCACTTTTCCCAGGTGAGTGTGACTATTTCCCAGCTAATAGTCTCTTCCTCATTTTCTAGGAGCCCAATTTGAGACACTGGATGTGATCTGTAGAAATGCTGAGCCCTCATGAGTGCAACTGAAGTCAGTGGGAGCCAAACTTTGAACTTATAAAGGGCTCTATAATTTGATGTACTAAAATGCCCCACGTGTACTTGGGCAATAATAATATTATGCTGTCACCTCATTAGGGTTTGGTGAAGATAAGTTCATTACTGTGTGTGAAGCTCTCAGATGTGACAGTGGTAAGTACCACAAACGAGCCCGAGGACATGAATAGTTCTGTATCCAGTGCAGAGTTTGGATGGTGTTTGGTAAACAATGTGTGGGGTTACAACATGGAAGTCAAAAAAATATTAAATGGCTGCTCATTCAGCGAGCATCATGCATCCGGTGCAGGGAAAGACTCCAGGTGATCACATAATTGAAGACAGGATCACAGCGGAATACGGGGGCTGTGGAGGGGGCAGTGGGCCAGACCTTCACGACGCACAGGTGATGTGGGGCACTGGCCCCTCCTGCACCCCCTGCCCATCATGAAGGGCTGGCCCAGCCCCCCCACCTAGGCTGGGGGTTGAGGCCACCCCCATCCGAGCTGGCGCCAGGCTGCAGGGCTGGAATGGAGTGTGGGGGGTGGGGAGCGAGGTGGCCCTTCATGACGGGTGAGGGGGCAGAAGTCTCTGAGGGGCAGCTGTTCATGCTTCTGCACCCCCCTCTCCCAGTGTGTCACGAAGGGCCAGGCTGCCGTCCGTTCCCAGGCCAGGGGATGAGGCCACCTCCGCCTGCGCTGGTGCCAGGCTGTGGGGCTGGAGTGGGAGAGGCGGGTGCCACATGGCGGGTAAGGCAGAGATGGCGGGGGATGGCGGAACCAAGCTTGCATTTGTGCCCCCTCAGGCATGCCGCCCCCCACCTCCATAGGTACAGATCCCCCCTCCCCGGAACAGCTGGGGGGCGGCGCCAGGACCCCTCCTGTCATGCACGGCAGGGGGGTGGGGTGGTGTGTGAGGCAGTGGGGGCACAACTGCCGACTTGGCCCCCGGGCACCAGAGACCCACAGTACGCCTTGCAGGATCATAATGCACAAGGGACTGAAATAATATTGCAGAGGCAACCTGCACTCTGGCATTTCCTAACATTTGAGTGCTTGTCTTCACAACCTCAACATTCTTTTAATGCACATTTCTGAATGTGATAAATAACGGAGGTTTTGATAACCTGGACTCCTGGGTTTCTGGTCCAACTCTGCCACCGATTCACTGTATGACCTTAGGCAAATCATTTTGGGCAAAACTAGCCTGCCGATTTTGAGCGTCTCTATTTTAGGATGCCCAACTTGTCATACCTAGGCCTGATTCATAGAGGTTCTGAGCACCTACAGCTGCCCCTAACTTCACTTGGAACTGTGGGTGCTCAGCACCTCTGAAATGCAGGCTGAAGGGGTCTCAAGCTGAGTACTCAAAAAACAAGGCCCCCAGAAGCAGTGGCTAGATTTGAAAATGTTGCTCTTGAATTCTCTTTACCTCACTTTCCTGGTCAGTAATCTGGGCGCAGCCATAGTCATCTCACACGAGCGTTGTGAGGGTTTGTTTACTTGTGCCTGCAGAGTTCCTGGAGCGGAAGGAAGATGCTAAAGGGTACAAAGTATTAATGGATTATCAGAATAGGAACCCGAGGTTCCCATCCGTGAGGTGGCTCCAACCTCGGGGGAAAGCCATGATGCAAACTCTGCAGCAAAAATCATGGGAAATAGGAACTACCAATCTGCTCCTCAGGCAAGCGACACTGTGCAAAGAGTAGCAGAGGAGTGACATGCAGAGGGAATGCTCCATGGAAAAGGAAGGCCTAGTCTGCACATTTTCTGTACCTCCTGCTCTCCCCAGTACCCACTGTACGACAGCATGGAATACAGATTGATAGGATGTCTGCCCCAGCTAGCTCTAAACTATGCCTCTGGCCATGCACACTATTTATGGGGGCATGATCAAAAGCCACAAACATCCAGGAGTGCGTGCGGTCAAACAGCATGCAAGAATCAAAGGGAGGCACTGGAGAAGATGCACCTGCCTCCCTTCGGCACCTTTGAAAATTCCAGCTCTTGTATCTCTCCATGCAGCATGCTCCTGACATTTTGTCCAACTCCATATCTCCAAATCACAGGCCAAATTGGGCATATTTTATGCAGTCCTTACTCAGGTACTCTGGGGAGGTTGCTAAACATTCAGTTCCCTCTGACATCAGTAGGAGTTGAGGGCACTCAGCACGATGAACCTACATTCCCACTCAGCCACACAGGATCTCTTGTACTTCCTCCCACATCAGCCCCCTTAAAAAAAGACTGTCAAGGGGCATAGTTTAGGCCTTAAATGTAGGTTTCATGTAAGCCCGAACATGAATAGACCTGTTTCCACAACATTTAAAATGTGTACTTTATATTTACTTAAAATGTGTCTCCACAGAGCTGGACACTCACACACCCTTCTGCACTTTAATAGGATACCAGAACTAAAAAGTGAAACTGACTGCAAACAAAATAATGAAACTAACCAGCATACATGGTGAAATGGAAGCTTTGATTCCCTTCTGCCCCCTGCCCTCCAGTCTTATTTTAATAATCCAACAGGTTTTTTTTTTTAAACATACATAAGGGGTTCTTTTAATATGTAATTTTCACAATGGCAGTGTTTCTTTAACTGGAATTAATTTCAATTGAAGTCCCTCCAGCTGTTTTAAATTATATTCATTCCACCCCAACTCTCCAGCAGATTTTCAATATCGTTTCCTTAGACGTTTTGCAGTGCTTCAGTGTCAGCTCTCCTACTTCAAATCTAACAAGGTTGCGACAAGTAGATCTTAGATGTTCGTCAACTTAAAAAAAAAAAGCATTATAGTTGGCACATTTCCTAGGAAGGAATCCAGAATAATTTTAGACCATGTGAGCTGTATGACAAACTATAACAAAAACAAAAAAAACCCCATTAAAATCCTACGTTATCTACACATATTCTGATGATCAAAGTGTTTTTCTGCTTACATATGTCACGTATATATAGAAAAAAGGCCTTCTGTTTCAGACCATCAGGGGTTTTACAGAAGAGGATCAGAAGCCAAGATTCACCAGACTACTGTTCATTGTCCTTAACTTCTATTCTCTGCTATGTCAGCCTAGCTATGACTGTTGTTCTTGCTACATATTCAGTATAACTGGGCAGTGAGGGCTTAATCCTGCAAGCTGCTGAAATGCTCCTGTGAGGTGCTAAGTGCCCTTAACACCCATTGAGGTCAGGGAGAGAGAGAGAGAGTGAGAGTACACCTCAGTGAAGTGCTCATCTCTTTGCAGGATTGAGTCCTCACTACTCAGACTCTTAAGTGAAACAGCCTCCTCTAGAGGCATCCCCACTTCTGGGTTTGCGTTCCAGGAACCTTCAAGGAATCATGTTTGTGCTGATGAATGTTTGCGGGAAGTGAATTTCAAAGTCAACATGCAAAGGGAGTTTTACATTTGGACCAGGGTGCTTGCATGCTCATCCAATCAGGGGAGAGAAACAATAGCATGTGATTTATCTCACGTATCATATCTAAGCAATCCAGCTTGACTAGCGAGCATCAGATATTCACAGAGAACTATTCCCATCAAGTCCCAGAGTTGAAAAAGAAAATTCACAACATCTTTAGTGGATTTGAGGACGTCTCAATTTGCCTACAGAGGCAAAATTCATTAGCTAAACACCATCGCCATGGTTTCACCCCTCACCAATATGACCACATCTCCTCCTCCTGTAAGTTTACCTGTCATTTATCTCTTGTATTTTACAGAATCAGCTGTGATGTTGTATGATTAAAATAGGAGCATGTATATCATTGTTACTACCACTGTTATATAATTGCCAAAAAATCATATACAAAGTTACGTCATATAAGGTATCAATGGAAAAGTTGCAATCTATCAAATATGATTATTTTGTTTGTATACACAGATCATCTTTGTATCTAAAGTTATTAATATTGACTATATAGCTGTGTTTCAAATGTATTTGCTCATTGGGTAACACACCCACAAATAGTTTGTATCCAGTCATGCCAGCACATAGTGAATGGACTCTTCAAGTTGATGGCCCATTAAAGGACACTTAGCTCGCACAAGACCATAGAAGAAACCGATGGGCCTTCCTGTGGATGTTTTAGCCAGAATGAGAGTAATCAAAGCATATAAGGACATGTGACTTTCTCACATGATCCTGGACTCCATCTTGTGCCTGTAATTTATTTTCCACAAACTAACCCTGAAAGCATCCCCTCCACATGGGAGAAGGTATAGAAGCCTCTGAAAGCATCTCCATCTTGCATCTTTCCTGCTGTGATTCCTGGATTTACACTAAAAGGAGTATTCCAATCAAGGGACAGAGCTTCTTCTAATCTTTTCGAAGTTACCAGAGACCTTACAAGCCAGCAGTCTGTAACATCACTGCTACAAACCCGATCCAAGAACTCTGCAATGTATGTGACTTCCTGAACCATTTTAGCTCTCTCCTTCTTCTTTTCTCTTATAATTAAAACTTTAGATACTAAAGAATTGACCCCAGATCTTTTGACTTTCAAGCCAGGGCCTAACCACAAGACCCATCTTGATTTTAATCAAAGGGATTTAATCAGGGATTGATTTTAAATCAATTTAAATGCTGATTTTTAACCCTGATTTAAATTAGCAAGCAGGAAACCTTGATTTAAATAATCAATGTTAATTATGTTTTGCAGGTGTATTTTAGCCTAGCAAAATGAAGGCTGAATGGGGATATGATTGCTCTCTATATCAGGGAGTAAACATCAAGGAGACGGATTCTCTCTAGTTTATAACCATTAAAACATGTTGAATTGCAGCTAAATGTAGCTTTTATGCTAAATCTGATGCTTATTTTTGCAAGGATACACTAAATCAGTAATTTATTTAAGCAATGTTTAATATTTACATTGTTCTTAAGTTAGAAAATGGTGAATGATGCATTTCTTATTTACTATAAGATTAATTTTTTACTTGCTGCCTGTGTCAAGTGCGATTGGATGGAAATTCAATTAAACATGCACAAAAACAGCATTTAATGTTTTTATTAAATAAAATTATCTTAAATGTGCTGGATACCTAAGAGGGAAAAGTTTGTCAAAACACATTCTGCGTTTAAAACTAACTGATTTATTAAAGAAAGGAAGTATTACCTGGAGGTAGTAAATTGCCCACTATCTCCTTCAAAATTTTAGAACTAGTAAATCTCATCCTCCCACCTCACCTAGCTTTTAATTCATAGATTGGAAAAGAAAACAAGCTTTCATCCTTTCTGACCTCCCAATTCGTTTTCTTAACTTTGAATGAACTAGTCATTGAACTGAACTAGTTGTTGAACAAAGTGAAATTAAGAAAATATTCTCTCTGCAACTGCAGAAGATGCTACTGCTGTGAAAAGCTGGGTTATCAGTTCAGCTGACACTGGTTCCAGGTGCTTAGCTAGTGCCTTCCACCATTTCAGTGGTCTGACTTTCTTTAAACCTGGGCACCAAACGTGTACTTCTTAATATTATTTTGGGTATTTAAATTATTTTAATAGACTATAATAACATAGGTTATCAATTTCAAATATATTTTTTTAAATAAACTCAAATTTAAATTTAAAAAACAATTTTTTTAAAATCAATTATCTACCCTGAGACCCACTAACATATTAGCCTTGATGATGCATCTTGCTACATAAGTTTTATGCATTGACTTCATTGGAGTTGACCAGGATAAAGTGTTGTAAGCAGGTGGATAATCAGGCCCATTATTATGAGATTTTTTTTTTTTTAAACAGAAGTCAAAGCTAGTAAGGCTATATAAGAGATCAGTAGGGTCATTGTTTTGGTGAGACATAAAACGGATGTTCCTGGCCATTAAAGATCCAGTGGTGGTTTTCATAAAAGAAGGGGCCAAATTATGCCTCATGTAATTACATTTTGCCTTGCTAAATTCACCTTTCTATTTCAGTTGGATATAGTAATAATCTCCACTTCCTGTCCTAAACTGCTGTGTAGAGATGACAGGGACTGTTAAACAGTTGCATGCCAAACAATGGCTGCATTTCAAGGGGGGAGGGCACAGCAAAATAATCTCTATATAGCCTTTACCTAATTCCCAGAGTATTAGGTTTAATTAATCCAGGTTTGCAAAGCTCTTTGAGATCCTTGGATGAAAGGCCCTATAGAAGTGCTAGCTACTAGTGAACTGGCTAGCATATATGTGTTTTACTGCCCTCTGCTGCATTGTATAAGAACTGCTCTTGTGCAGTATAAGCCCTACTCTGCAAAACGCTGCTGGAGATCCTCTTTTAGCGACAAGGTGTTCAGATTTTGGATCAGGAGGCTGAGTGCCAAGATGTTCCAAAGTGCCACAGTGGGCAGCATGCTATCCACTGTAAAGCCAGAGTTTTGTTACATCATTATTATCATCCATTCTGACTTTCAACATTTTGCAGGACCTTGCCCTACATCAGGCCCACTAACGTATTAGCTAACCATATCCCCACCTCTTTGCAGTGATGGTGCCATGAGCCCTTGAAACAGTAACTACCCTGGAGTCTAACCCACTGCTTTACAGTTCTTGGTGTTAGGAACTTTGTTCTAACATCTAGCTGTAATGTTTTTCTTTCATCCACCTGGGTGTGATAACACTAAATAGAATCCAGATCCACCAGCATGTCATCCTCTCCCTCCCTGGATATATCCTCTCAGTTCAACCCCACCACAAGAATAACAATATTTTTCATTTACACAGCTTTTTGTCAATGACAGTGATGAATGTTGATGGGTTCAGTCTCCCAAAAGCCTCGTGAGAGGTTATTGTCCCATTTTACAGGTGGGAAAACTGAAGCACAAAAGTGACTTGCCCAAGGTCACATAGAATAGCAGTGGCTGAGTAGAGAATATAGAACAGGACTTGCTCTAACCACTAGATTATGCTTTCCTGGGATGGTCCCTCCTTCTCACATCTCCCAGATAGACTAATTTTCCTTTAATTCCCAAGTCATTGTTTGCTTCCCATTCAAGCAAGAAAGTTCTCTCCACATCAGCAGCACTCTGTCTGGCTGCTATTCCCAGGACCCCTTTGGTCACTGGATTCTACTTTAATGTGCCCTGACCTTTACATCGCTGCCCCTTCTGCTACCTTGGAGAATGTAAATAATTCCACTCTATTGTGCTTGCTATTTCTTTAATGTATTTATAGAATAAACATCTCTTCTCTCCCTTAGAATTTCTGTCTTCTTTTATCTGCATAAAACAGTGGATATGCCTTGCTCAGAAAAATGTCCCATTTATCAAACCATTTCAGTGCAACAGTCTAATAATGTTAAAAGGTACTTGCTACTAAATCAAAGACATGTTTAAAAGCTCTAAGATGCAGATGCCTCCAATGTTTTGGCTGAGACAAGGAGACGCACCTGCAAACTGTGCCTTCATAACAATGACATACGTCATTCATTTTAGACCCCTGGGGTTCTCTCTCACCATTTAAACCATAGACGTCAGACATGCACACTGAGACTGGAGCAAACTTTATAAAGACTACAGAAAAGCTCTATATCAAGTCCCCCTATAATAAAACATAAAACAGATTCATATTTGAGACATCTCCTTTAGCCTGAGCTCTGATAGGGGAATAGATCTGGTGGTCTACTTGGCCTTTTCTGTCTCTCACAATGGAGTTTACGAGGGCTCCAGATGTTTACGTACAATAGTACATCCCTAAATTCATAAAACATTTTGAGATCCTTCATAAAATGGCATAAAAATTACAAGCCAAAGAGCCTGCCTTCATTCCTCCAGCAGAACTCCTCTCAAAGTCAAGCAGAGTTCAGCCTGACTAAAGGCTGGATGGGGGATCAGTAATGCTGATGGAGCTCATTCGGGGGCACTTGTCACATCTCAGAGAGCCCACTGTCAGCCCCCGCAGAACGGGAATATCACCCATCTCCCTCTCCCCCGGACCCTCCGAAAGGATGCAAGACAACCTCCTTCCCCCACGCTTTGTCCTGATGAAAACCTTTGCCCAAGTGAGCCAGCCCTCTTCGAGCAGCAGGCTGCCTCGCATCCTGTCCGTGCCGTGCAACGCAGTCATTAGACACACACACACACGCTCGCCCACCCTTCCAACGCCACCGAAGAGAGATTCCTCGAGCCCCCCGGCATTGCCTCCACCCCCTGCACCCCGGCTGGCCGGGCACATAAATACCTTCCTGCAATTACCAACAATCCGCAAAGAGGAGGCGGTGGCTGCGGCTGCGGCGCGCCCAGTGCCCCAGGGCTGCAGCCGCTGCGAAACCTGCCCTGACACCCAGCCCAGCCGCCGGGGCTGCTCGGAGGCAGCAACGGCCTGCGTCTCCTTTAACATCAGCTGGCGAGTGACGGGCTCCGCCCCGGGGCCTGCCGGGAGTTGTAGTTCTCCTCCCCCACGGCCGGGCTGCGGAGGCGGGGCCCTGAGAACTACACATCCCAGGGAGCGCTGCGGGGCTGATCGAGCCCTGCCTTCCAGCCCTTCTCCCCGAGCCCAGCGGCCCCCGGCCCTGTAGCGCCTGGGAACGGGGCCGGCGGGCCGCGCCGCCTTGTCCCCGGAGAGGCGCCTCGAACGCGGGGAGAGGGGGACGCTGGCGGGCTGGCCGCTCAGCTGCACGGTGCCCCCCGCCGGGCCCACCTGGGTCCTAGCCCTGGCTGGGCACCGCCTGCGGAGGAGGGGCTGGCGCTGCAGGGTGCACGGTTAAGGCGCCCAGGGTACCTCCCCAGCACAGCCTGCGCTTCCCCCCCCTTTGCTCCCTCCCCTCCACCGGTGAGTGTCACCCCCCCTTCTTGCAGAAGGGGAAACTGAGGCGCGGAGCGGTGACGGGACTGGCCCAGGGCCAGCGGCAGAGCTGGTGCAGCGAGCAAGGTAGCACGTTCGGAGAGGGCAGCAAAAGAGAGCGGCCTGGCGGGTGTTGGCGCGCCACCCGGGAGCAGAGCCCCTGCCCCAGTCCTGACCACAGGTGGACACCAGTGCGCTGGGGCGGTGCTAGTAGTTTGTGATGTGGGAAACCGCACAGGTGACCCCCCTGATTCTTTCAATGATCCGGGGCGATTATCCATGTCTCCTTCTGGGTGACAAACCTGTATGGACTGAAATGAGGAGGGGTGGTGGTAAGCAATATCTGCCCAGGTGAACCAAACGATGGATTTGATTCTCCCCTGCACCAGTTTTACCCCCGTGTAATGTTTTTTGAATTACTCTTGATTTACACCAGTTTAACTGTGAGGAGACTCACACCCTACATACAGGGGTCACTTTGCTTTGTACTGGCCTGTACCCATCTCTGGAAGGTTGCATGGGATTCATAACATACAGGTACAGGCAGACAGATGTTTTCCATGTATATAACCATGTGCAATTTTTAAGCTTTTGGTAAAGTTTAGTTTCTGATGGCAACTGGCAGGTTAGCTTTGTTTTTCATTGGGTCTTCTGTTAACACACCACTACAGCTCCCTAACTTCACCCGTTGTGTCAGTGATCATCTTATCTGTGATAGCAGGGCTGCCTTTGGAAATGATTGGGGCGGGCAGGAAGTGTGGGGTAACCACTCCTCCAGCATGTTTACAAACTTTGTATGTCTAGTTTCACCACTGCCCAGCAGTTCAGCACAGGAGATAACATGATAGCCCCTTGGAGCTACCAGGAGGATTTTAAGTGGGAGGGAATACCCATGGGGAATTTGGCCAGGACTTTGGAGAAAATATGAAATGATTTACTGAGAGCATGATTAAGTTGGGGGAGGAAGTTCGCTTTAACTTCTTGAATATGCTGTGGGCTTGATTTGGCAGGTGGCTGTTTCCTCCCTAAATGTTTGACTTTAAAAACCAAATGGAATGGTCCCCTGGGTCCATAGGCTTTCTGAGGGGTCTGTCATGTCAGCAGAGCTGTGAATTAGACTCAGCTTTTGCCCATATCCTCGTATCACTTTGCAACTGGTTCTATGCCTGGTTCTTCTCTCCCTCCTCCTAGATTTCTTCTCCCTGTCCTCCTCCCAACCCCTCAGTAATTACTGAGCATCCTTCCTTTCTCCTCTTCTCCCTCCTGTGGTGATTATTTTACTCTCCTGCCTCTATTTGACCTACTGTTTTACCTCTGACTTCCCCCCACTAAGTGGGCTCCAACCCTGTCTTGGTCTCCATTGTGCCTGCCCAGGGCAAGCTTCTGCTTGGTTTCAGTGTCTACAAGCAGTCACCTGGCCCTTTAGCCCTTTATGGTTAGCTCTACCTCTCTAAGCAATAAGTGCCAGTGTTGTGGCCAGGACTGAGTGTCACTTGAGACTGGGGCTGTATGATGCTTTAAATCAGTTTTCTCTCCACTTTGGAATTGGATAATGCTGAGCTGCTCCTCCTGTGTTAAATTGATGAGGGATTGAGGAACGGTGGCAAGCTGACTGCTAAAGGCAAGGGAAGTGGGAATGTTGTGAAATGAACATTCATGCTTTCATGTTGCTTGTGTGTCTTTTTGGCAGTGGAATCTCTCCATGTCTGGTAGAGCAGTGATTGCCAACCTTTTCCATACTGGGACCCTATGTTACAACAGAAGAGTTTGAGGACACCCCTCCTGTCTGACCATAAGGAAAGGGAGGGTGGTCATGACCTGCCATGGACCTCTTGAGAACTTCTGAGTCAGGTCAAGATCCCCTGTGCTACACCACTTCATCCAGGTTCTGGGTGAACAAGGAAAGAGGTGAGAGCCCTGCATTAGTAGTGACTGCCTCAAAAATTCCACTTGCGCAGAATCAGACCTACAGCAAAGACAGGCCAGGGGGGGCTGGAATATTGGAGGTGTTGAGAACCATTGAACCCGACTGTAAACCCTGTATATGATGGAAACCACTTCAAGCCAGGGGGTGCTGCAGCACCCCTACTTCCAGCACCTATGAAGACAGGGTACGTGCATGTTTAGCAGAGCAGTTCCCCACCAGGACCCTCTGTATCTTCAGATATATAGTTCTTGGTGGAAACCATGCTTGTATTGTCCTGTTCCACTGCAGTGGGAGAGCACGGGTCTTCCACAGCCTGCTCAATCCAAGTGAGCCCACACAAATATATACAGCAAAGCCTGGGCTTGAGGCAGAGATGAGTGAAAGGCCCAAATGTAGTTGCCTGTCAGCCCCATTAGGCTATTCCTGACAGATGCTGTTGTAAATCCTTCCTTAAAACCTACTTCTGCTGCGATGCCTACAGGTCACAGCCATCGGGTGTTGGTTAGGTAAGCGGTGAGCTGAGGGTTCTATTTTTCTGCTCAGCTCTGTTCATTGTGGTACTCCTCCCACCCCTGCCACATTGTTTGTCTGTCTTGTCTGCCTGTCACACTCTGCCTGACACCTAGACTGTAAATTCTCAGGAAATGGGATTGTCTTCTATGCTGTTTGTCTGATGCGCGCCTGTCTCAAAGGGCCCTGATCCTTCACTGGGGATTCTAGGCACCACTAATAACAAGACTATCTTGAATGGAGACTGGGAACAAAACACATTGACAGAGGCAGGCATGGTGAATGCTCAACAGCAGTAGCACGAATGGCAGGCTAGACTGACCGACTACATCTAGATTTTGAAGTAGAGGGCTTTTGTTTATGGTACCTAGATATTTTGTAAGTATGGGAATTTTTATCTGAATTTGAAATAGGGTATTGCATGGTCTCAGTTCTGACGCAGTCTCAAGCATGGTGACAAGTGACATTTTAATTAATGCTAAAGCAACAACAAAATGAAGCGTATAAGAGCAAGTGAGAGCAATGCATTCTAAAAATGAAAACCTTTGGCATGTAGCCCAAAGCAGATCAAGCAGAATGCCTGTAATGATTGCCTTTGAACAACTGCAGCAACCCTGATGTTTCATTTTAATGTACTCGAGAGAATGAAACCATTGCCTCATAATGGGAACCACCATGTTTTCTTATAAAACTGCCAGATGTAAAGTCTTATCTGCCTAGGAACAGATGCTCAGAATTTTTTCCACAGCTACCTGTTAGGTGGAGCCAATTCATTCCCTGCCAGTGCAGATTTATTCCTTGTAATATATTTCCTAGTTTTGTTTTGTTTTTTTTTGGTCCATTCTTCTTTAAAATGATCCAGGAGGTTGGGATTCCACATCTTGGGCGTTACTCCAAAAGCTAATAGGTCTTAGTCTGGATGTTCGTCCTGATGCTTAGCATAAATGTTCCATTTCATAATCCCTAGTTATATTCCATTGTACCACCCTAAATAATTCATTTCCCTTGCTGGTGTATATATCCATTGCAGACTGTCTGGTACCCTGAGACTTCTCTTAAATTACCATATTTAGCTCTTTTAACTTTTCATCATAATCAATTCACAGATGCCTGTTGCTTTACTTCTCTGAATTTCTTTCAAATGTGTACAGCTCCTCCTGTAATAAAACTCCTACAGCCTGTTAGTTCTTTGTTCTAGGAGACCATGCCTCTGCAGCCTGAAATGGTAGTGGTCTTTTTTTCCCTCTACCATAACACATTGTAGATTCATGTCTAATGTTACTGCCCCCTTTGACTCTCTCCGCATGACTGCTTTCCAGGTTTCTCCGAGTGAATACTCGTGTTTGTCTTCAGAGATACTGTCTTGCATTTTTTCCAGCCCAAAACCTCACTTGGTTATTTTCTAATCTGTTCGGTTGCCTCTGTCTGCACTGGTATTTGCAACTTCTCCCTATTTGGCATCATGCAGATTTCATTCAAGTTCTCTAGATGCCTTTCTCCAAAGCACAAATGAAGATGTTCAACAGGACCAGACTTCTCTCTTGTGGTATCTGACTAGGCACTTCCTCCTGAGTTGATAACATGCTGTTCCCCCTTTGCTGGTCCGTCAGCTAGTTTTATTCCATGTGACTGTTTCTACTGAAGCTAATTTGAATGAATTTTGAGTAAGATTTTGTGATCTGCTGTATAAAATGTTTACCAGAATCCACAGAGATTGCATGTACCACTTTCCCTTCCTGCAGTAAGGTGCAATCTGACCCGGGCAAGAAGGCCCCTGCGCCATTGAGGTAGCCTATTGAATTCAGTGAGACTCTGGCTAGGTTCATGAGCCTGATCATTGATGCTAGCTGCATTGATCAGATTGCTTTTCCTGCTAGAATTAGGCTCCAGTAATGCAGTTGGATTCGCTGTTGGCAGTTGGCAGTATGTACTTTTTGTAAATCCATCATACATGCAATTGCTTTAAACCATTTTGATTTGTTGTCTCTCAGTATCTAGGGGGTTAAATGAGGTGTGGGATGGCCACCATCCTACATCATCTATGCATTGTTAAAATTCTCCTGCAAGAAAATCCCACTGTGGAGATCATGTCTGTACCACTGATCCTACATGAAGCATTTCCTCACTGGGGCTGGCAACAGCAGAGTAAAATTGATGCAAAACTAGACTGTTTCACTCTGTTGCTCCTGCTGAATAGTGTAGCACAAGAGCAGTGGGGTAATCCACCCACAGAGCACTCTCTTACCCAGCTGGGAGAGGAGGGGTGAGCTAATGTGTATCTTCCACTGCCCCAGCATCCTGCTGCTTCCCAAGCAGGAGAATGAAATTCATCAGCGTTGCATCAGTTTCACTCTGCTCCTGTTAGTGATGAAGGAATCCAAAGTTGGGAGAGAGGGGAAATAGGATACAGAAATGGGGTGGAGGTGAGAGGACACACAGATATGGGGAGCAGAGAGATGGAAGGGTAGGTGATGAGGGTCAAGGATAGAAGATAGATGATGTGAGACTCGTACAGAGTGAGGCTAGCCTAGGGGTCCATGACAACATATCCATGTTCAGGACTAAGCTTGCTCTCTGTGCTAGTAAAGACTGTGACCACTGCAGACCTGGGGCGTGGAGGAGTTGGGCTATTTTGGCAACTACCTCACTCCAACTGTAGAAGTAGCTTCGACAGGCTGCGAAGGGAGTGCCACCCTCCATTTCAAGCCTGCCGTGACCAAAGGGAGGGTCACATGACCTTTGGAGGCTGGAAGAGAGATGGGACAAAGCAGAGGAAGGGAGGAAAGAGCAACCAACAGAAATAAAAGGGATATTCTGGGGGAGGAGCGAAAAAAACACAAAATCAAAGGGGTAGGAAGAAATTCCAACACTGAAAAGACAGAGAAAAATGATGAGTTAGATTCCCTGATCTCATCTCTCCCCTAAAATTAAGCTGTGTCCCCCTACAAGTACAGGACTTAGGCCTTTGATGGAGAATGTATTTGGTATTAAACTGATGCTATACTGGATTTTAGATAAAGGAATCTGGGAGATAAACACTCTCCTCTGCAATCTTTGTAAATACTATTGCGAAGCCAAAAGCAGCAGGACAAGAAGGGGAAAGCTCCATGATATCAGAACAGATAGAAAATGGCCTGAATGGCTCTAATAAGCTTTTCCCTCAAACCAGGTTTTTTGTTTTTGTTTTGTTTTGGGATTTTTATTTTATTTTATTTTTGGCTAAAGGAGGCCACTGTTTAGAGGGGTACTTATAAAAACCCATCAAAGATGCCGTTTCAAAGCTCATCAGTGCTAGAACTGGAGTGGGCTCTTGTGGTTTTCTGTATTAGCAGATGACACGTACGGTATGTCCTGGCACTGTTCAGAAAAGAAGCTGCCATTCAGAATTACGGTTAACAACAGGCACCACAGATCCACTGCACGTCTTGGCCACTCCGTTCTGAGAGACATGCTCTCTAGTGACTTGAGCACAGGACTAGGAGTCCTGAAAGAGAAACAGCTTTTGTTCATAGCTCTGCTACTGAAATGCTGCTTGCCCAAGATCACACAGCTTAAAACTTTCTCTGCCTCTCTGCTCCCATGGGTAAAGTGAGGATAGAGTGACCAGATAGCAAGTATGAAAAATTAGGACACTCTTTTGGGGAGATGGGGGGGTAATATAGTTACATATATAAGACAAAGCCCCTAATATTGGGACATCTGGTCACCCTAAGTGAGGATAATGCTATTTATCTGCCTCCCAGGGGTTAGCTACTGATTGTACTGTGAGATGCTTTGGGATCTTTGAATGGTGGATACAATTCTTCAGAAGCAGTGGAAAACGGTGACACTTCAGTGCTGAGCAGGGTTTAAGGTTGGGGAAAAAACAATTTTATCCTAGGAACTAGATTTTTATTTAGGAAACGTCCCATTGTGGCTAATAATGGGAATGTGTCACAGCATCAGGTCCTGTGGGGTTTGTAGAGCGCTGCCTGTCTATATACAGGAGCCCTTTTTGCTCAGCTTTATTAAATAAATGGGGCTGGTATTAAAGCTCTAGACCTTCATCTCCAGCTATACACAGGCATCTAACCAGTGATCTATGCAAAGAGCTCTGCAAGCTCAGAGAGCTGGTATATGCCTGCCCAAGCAGATCTGATTTTTGCACTGGCTTCCTCCATGACCTTGGGTAAGCGGCTTAGATCAAAATGTCTCTTCATAAGGGGTGTCTCCATTCTTGGGTGCTCAGCTTCAGGCACCTTACGCCTTATCTTTATCAGAGGTGCTGAAAGCCCACAGTGGTTCTCCAAATCTAAATTTTCTGTGTCTTGAGTTGAGCACACACATTTTAAAATTGAGGTGTTAGCCACTCTGTGCCTCAGTTTCCTACTCTGTAAAATGGTGCTTAATCACGTGTCTTACAAGGGTATTGTGAACCTTAATTTACAAATGTTTGTAAGGTGCTTGGAGATCCTTGGAGGAAAGGAGCGCCAGGCACAATTACTGTGTTTGTTAGTAGACCGTGGAGAACTGATGTTACAGTACAAACATCATATTGTCACTGTGTGTATTAATATGACTACACATCCAATAATGGTGACACAGTATTTCTCATTATTCCATAACTCGTTACTGAAATGCCTCCACCCAAGTGTATTCTAAAGGAAGCAATTTAGAATGACCATACATATTGCAGCATGAGCTTATAAAAGACAGCGACCTCGTAATCAAGCCATTAATTAGACTGGACTGTGAACACCCAGCTAGAAGGACTAACATGAAACTGAAGAAAGGAAACAGTAGGTTGAAGATCAGATCCTCAGCTGGTGTGAATCCGTGTATCCTCATAGACTGCCGTGGAGCTATGCTGAGTTGCACCAATTGGAGATATGGCCTGTAATGTTTCCTAATGGTGAAACCTGTTAGGCTAGGGTAATAGTGAACATGGATGAACTGAAGAGCTGCTTAATTACTGTGTGGAGCTGTAGGCAGCCATATGTATTTGGCAGCACAACATCGTGACATTTGTGTGACCAGGTCTTGTCATCGTCGCATGTCTGTGCAACATGAAGAAGACAACACAAAGCAGTGTTGGGAGGTTCTGCTATGATAACTTTTGTGGTTCTGGTAAGACCCTTGGATTCTAAAGGGAGCATATGCAGGAGACACCAAAGATTTGCAAGGTTTCTAATCTCTTCCTTGTGCACCCAAACTTCTGTGTGGCTCAGTAGAAGTTTTGGATGCATGAGGGATATGAGATTGGGTAGGCTCAGGACGAAATCCTGGCCCTATTGAAATCAATGAGGCCAGGATTTCATCCTTATTGCAGATGGGAAGTTGTGGGAGCACCCTAACTTAAGACAATTATTAAAATGAACTGGACAAAGCCCTTTCAGTGTCTGTGGGTAGCCAAAACCAGATCATCTTTTCTCACCCAGATGCCCGAGTTGATGTCTAAAACCTTATGGATCTCTAACTTCTGTGGTTTTTATACTGAGATAGATCTAGAAATAGGTGTATCCTTGTAAATCAAGATTTTTCTGCAAAGTGACCATTCTGAACACCTAAATGTGTTATCTTGGGTTTTTTCCCCAGTATTATTCCCAGTGTTGTGACGTCTCCATCATGTCAGAACCTATAACGCTCAACGTTGGAGGAAAACTGTACACCACTTCGCTGTCTACCCTGACTAGTTTTCCAGACTCCATGCTGGGTGCCATGTTTAGTGGGAAGATGCCAACCAAGAGGGATGGCCAAGGCAACTGCTTCATTGACAGAGATGGCAAAGTGTTCCGATACATCCTGAACTTCTTGAGAACTTCACATCTGGACCTCCCAGAGGACTTCCAAGAAATGGGCTTGCTGCGACGGGAGGCAGATTTTTATCAGGTCCAGCCGCTAATTGAGGCATTGCAAGAGAAGGAAGTGGAGCTCTCCAAAGCTGAGAAGAACGCCATGCTCAACATCACCTTGGATCAAAGGACACAAACCGTTCACTTCACTGTTCGGGAAGCACCCCAGATCTACAGCCTGTCTTCCTCCAACATGGAAGTTTTTAGCGCCCACATATTCAGCACATCATCTCTCTTCCTGAAACTCCTGGGTTCCAAACTGTACTATTGCTTCAATGGCAACCTGTCTTCAATATCCAGCTACCTGCAGGACCCCAACCACTTGTCCTTGGATTGGGTCGCGAATGTGGAAGGCCTGCCAGAAGAGGAGTACACTAGACAGAACTTAAAGAGACTTTGGGTGATGCCAGCTAATAAGCAAATTAATAGCTTCCAGGTGTTTGTGGAAGAGGTGCTAAAAATAGCAATGAGTGATGGGTTTTGTGTGGATTCCTCCCACCCACATGCCTCTGACTTCATGAATAATAAGATTATTCGACTAATTCGGTACAAGTAGAAATAGTCTGTTGTTATGGTATCCAACACAGGTTAAGTGTTTCATTTTAAGACCCACTTCAAGACACACTAACAAATAGCCTAATACAAAACTATCTGAGAATCTGCATTAAGAATCACTAACTGAGTTGATTTTCCTTTACTGAATTTACCAATATGTCCTTTCAGAATATTTCTATGTTCTAGATGGATGGAATGCTGTCCTTTGTCTTGAGCAGGGTCTAGGAATGAAGGAGTCCTGGGTTCCATTTCTGCCTCCACTCCTTCTTCAGAAGAATGCCGTGAGGCTTAAATAATCAAGGTTTGCAAATTGCCTTGAGATTGTTGAAGGCAGCATTCTAGAGCTGCAGGGCTGTATTAAGTGCAATAGGTTTGTTTCTCGTTGCACACTGTGTAGTCAATTATACCTGGCCAAAGTGGATGTAAAATGCTACCAGGTCAGCAGGATACAGATTTTTTTTTCTCTCTCCCCCTCCCCCTCCCCCTCTCTCCTTACATGATTGTTTATACCTTGGGGGGGGGGGAGAGAGAGAGAATCTGTATTTAAACTAAATCTGAGTATTTAAACTGAAGTCTTCTTTTCCCACCAAAGGGGGACTCTATTGCCTGTGATGAAGTCTTGGTCCTGCTCTTCTATCAGAGGAGCCACGTTTGCACTGGGCAATTTGTATCACAAATGATGGATGCCATTGCAGAGGGAATAATGCTGTCTATGTTGGATTTGTTTAAACATGATGTGGATACACTTAAACCTTTACAATTAAGCTCTAACGCATTAAAGGCAGATTTGGCCTCTTGTAAGGGTATTGTGTCTGGATGATACTGTTGAAAACATTTTTTGTTCTGGAGACAATTAAGATAATAGAGAGTGACCGCCTCCCATGTCTTCTAAATAGCATGGACCACATCTACACATTCACTTTGGGCATATGCTCCCCAGGGGAGATGGGTAATGAAGCAATAAGGGCAGTACTAAACTTGGAATACAACCCTTCCCTTCTATAACATTATGCATGGTGTGTTTTCTAATTTCTTGTAAGAATTGCTAAATTCTAAGGACCCGATTCTCCTTTGCCTTGCATCCTGTGCAGTTGTTTACACCAGTGCAAAGTGAGTGTTGTAAAAGACTACCCAATCAGAATGGAAGCATTTTACACCCACTGTGCTCTGGTGTAAATGACTACACAAAGGGCAGGGCAATGGAGAACCAGCCAGCCAAGTAGAAATGGTGGAAGGAGTGGAAATGATCGAGTACTTTAACCGAGGCCTTCTCTACACTATAAACTTCTGACATTTGTAATCATTTATCTGCATGGTTGGCTCTAAATATCATTTGTCTCCACCCCCAAGCATACCCAGGTATTAGCTGCCAAGATCAGTGCTGTCCTCGCAAGCATCTTAGGCTGGCCGTTTGTCTTTTTCTGAACCAGTCACGCTCAAACACTGATTAACTGGGAAACCTCTGGACATCCCCCACCTTCTGTCATTTGTAACGAGACAAAAAGGAGAACACAGTGGTCTGTAAGGCATCCAGTAACTAGCATCCATACCTCCATTTTTATTGTCTCCAGAAGCTTTTAAATCAGGTCTGTATTTCTGTAAAGCTTAACCTCATCCCCGTCCTTGCTTCCTCAAGTAGCATAATGCAATGCCAAACCAGCTCATGTGTAACCATTGAATAGGTGTTGTATTTTGTTACTATTATTCAAATGTATAAGACCTGTGCAACTTTAGCACCCCAATCTGCAATGGCTGTGGATGGTAAAAACGCAGATGCTACGGGAAGTGATGTTGGTGGCTTGCCATGTAGCACTACCCTGAGTCAGTGCTGCACCAGTATGATAAGGGAGGCACCGTGTTGATAGAGATGCTGCCTTTTGGATAAGGTGTAAAATTGAGGTCATGACCCCTTATAGCCATTAAAAATCACCTCGAAACTTTCACAAGATTGAGGCTTTTAATCCTGATCTGTTGGCCAAGACCCAACATGGGAAATTAGGTTCTTCCAATTTAAAATCCCCTTGCTGTTTCAACTGGATCAGGTAATGTTCTTCCCTCCCTGTCCGAAACTGTTGTGTAGTGTTAAACAATGGCCATGATCCACATCAGAAGTAGCTGCATGTCAGCGGTAAAGCAAAACAATTCCTGTGTGACTCTATCTTATACAAAGAGTTTATAGCTAAACTGGATCCTAATGTGTAGATTATTCTGATGACAGAAAATGATTAGTGTGACGTTCAAGATCTCAGAAAAGCAGCCCGCTGCAACCAAAACATTGTCATCAAACAAATAAAATTACCTTGCATGTAGAGCTAACAGATTTCTGAGGCACTTTGGGGAGTTTTTAGCCTGCCCCAACTACAGATTTTCAGTAATACATGATATGCAGGCACCATTTTCATACATCAGGAGAAAAGGAATATTAATCTCTAGTAATTTATTTTGTTGTATGTCAATAAGCCTCCGGTCATTGGGTCAGATTTTGAGCTGGTGCCATAACTCGAAGTCTGGGGAGCCCCAGTCATTTACACCAGTGGAGGATCTGGCCCAATGTTTCCAACTTCTAGTGATCAAAAGAAACACACACTTCATTAGGCTATTCAAATTCATATTAATTCCCTGGTTAGCAGGAAGAACTAGACAGGTTCCAGTAACTCTACTGCACAGATACATATCAGCCAAGGGACCTATCAGTGGGATTGCAGAGAGATGACCACACTCACATTAGCTGACAAAGAGAAGCAGAGCATTCGAATCACACCATAGCCTTTAATGCCATGCAGTCTCCCTCGTGGCTGTACGTACACACTGAAAGGCGTGCTATGTGGTTGCCCATAAGAAGCTGTGGAGAGGAAGCATATTTATCTATAGAACAGAACCCTCTGTGAGGGAGTATTTAGATTTGTTATAAGGCTGCTCCTGCCTGATCTTGCAGATCACTCGATAAAAAAATCTATCCCTAAATGTATGTGTGTTCCTCTGTGGTAACATCTTTAGGGGAGAGCTGTTATCTGAGAAAGGAGTGAATGACTGGAATTCTAATCTTATCTTTGATGTCACTCCCTTTGTGTGCTTGGGGCAAGTCACAGAGTGTCTCTGCCTCAGTTTACCCTTCTGTAAAATGGAGGGGAAAGTACTTACAGGCCTCGTAAGTGCATTGGGGAGGCATAATTAATTAATGCTTGTGAAACATAAGTATTAAATATATGCTAATTATTAGTACTAATAAATCAGTGTGGTATTTTTCTCTTTCTGGGGTAGCATCTATATAAGGGGAGTTGTATATGAGACAATCGCTTTAATGCAAATGCTGCATCTGAGGAAGATTGATGGACAGAATGAGCTGGTCAGGCTACAGAGCCATGTGGTGGGGAATGAAGCGAGAATAACATTGGTTTAATGAATAAAGGCCTGTCCACAGACTCCACACATGCAAGTTCTTCCGCACTAGAGGGGGTTATACTGTTTTTTAACCATACGGTACTATAGCTCTCCCTCCCCCATATGAATGCAGTTTGTGGATTAAAAATATAGGTAGGAGGCCTTAGACCGGAACCACACTAGTAATGCAAACTGGTTGAGTTATGTTATAAGACAGTAACTGCTTTTGCAGCCACTCCCAGCCATACCCTGTCAGGAATTCCTGCAGGCTACCAAAGACTGTAAGTGCCTCAGGATTTACTGGCACCAGGAGAATCACCGGGATTTGCTGATACCGGGAGAATCCCAGCGTGAGGTATAAGTGCCCAATATGTAGTAAATGACTTGTTAAGTACTGGAAAATCCACTATAGGGTCCTGTATGTAATATGTAAACTTTGATAAACCTATATAAACCCCTCTGGAACTTGAAACCAGTTGAAGTGCCAGAGCTCAGCACAGAGACGTGCTGCTTCCCTATAGCTATAGCCTTCTAGGTACCTGGTAAGATTAAAAGTTCTGCTCGATCCAACCAAAATTGAATGCTGCGGGATTCTTTCCATGACGAGTTATACCAGTGGAAACTTATTCCTGTAAGTTGAGGGAAGTCAGCTCTACTGGTATAAGGCTGCGTTATACTGGTATGACTGTACCCACAAGGCATTGTGCTGATTTGGTTAAAAAAAAACAATCACGCCCCAAATGAAAAAGTTAAATTGGTACAAAAATGGTACGCAAGGATTAAGATCTTGAGCCTGGTTCCCCACAGATATATACAAGTGCCACTGACACCTAGGCAAAGTGGATGTAAAATGCTACCTGCTCGTCTTGGGAAAGTTTTACCCTTAGTTTGCTTAAAGGCATTGTAGAGCCTGATTCTCACTGACTCGCCATGGGTCACTTAGGCCCGATCTACACTGAAAAATTAGATTGACTGAGCTACATCACTCAGGGCTATGAAAAATGTTTGCGTCCTGCGTGTTGTAGTTTAGGTCAACCTAAACCCAATGTAGATGCAGTGTAGAATTCTTCCATCGACCTAGCTACCGCCTCTCAGAGAGGTGGATTGACTACAGCGATGGAAAAATCCTTTTCCTCAATATCTATGCTACAGCAGCACAGTTCCAGCACCAAAGCTGTGCTGCAGTAGTTGCTATAGTATAGTACAGCCAGGTCTGTAGTCTCCCTCTGCCTCAATTCCTATATCTGCAAAATGGGGATGAAACATACTTGCATACTTCATTAATGTGCTGAGATCCCCATCAAAGGGAGACAGTTAGAAAATAATAGGACAGAAAAACACCAGAGGGTTAGGGGAGTCAATAAATCAAATATGATCTAAAATGCCATTGCCAGCCAGGGCTGTCTGCACACACAAAGGGATCTTGTGTATGACAAAGTTATTAGGAAGCAGTTTATTAGAGCCTGGGAAGGACTACTGTCATTCTGTATATGTACTGAGCTCGTGGAAAATGGAAATTGGTAAGTTGGAGACAGTTCTGAGATGGAGACTAGGGGAGACGGCATCTGAAGAGATGGAACTGAATGTATATAGCCAGGCAGCATTAAAGGCAGGTAATAGAAGGTGGGAATGAGGTTTGTTCCTGTAGGTGAGGTGGTGAAATAAGGAATGGTGGTATAAAGCTAAGGATGGGAAGTGTGAGGTCTTGTCTTGAGAGAGAGAGGAATAAATGGCCTAGATATGTTCAGAAATAGGGTAGATAAAATCCTACTGGGATTAATAATGTAGAGAAGATCCTGCTCCAGGCAGGGGGCTGGGACTGGAATGATCCTGCTGGGCCTTTCCAGCTCTGATCATCTGTGATTTTGTAACACAGACGTGCCCAAATGATGTGACATTGAGAGATGTTGGTGTCTTGCCAAGAGCCAGAGAGCAATGCCTAATGTGCATTTATATCTTCAAACGCATGCACAGTTCTAGATGCTTCTGAGCCAGGGCCAACGGTGAAGGTGCAGGCAAAAAAAAGCAGTTCGAAGCACCCACAAAGCCAAAATGAAGAAGTGCAATATTGACATAAACTCATTGGAAACCCAAGCCCTCGATAGACCAAAATGGAAAAGGACTTTGGAAAGGATGCCAGGATTTTGAGCGCCAGTGGAGACAAAATGAAACAGAGACACAGGAAAGGAGGAAAGAAAGTGCTGCAGCCTGATTTAACAATCCAGATCCCCCCTTCCATTGGGAAATGTCTGCCTCAACCGTGACAAGGTCTGTGGATCCTGTATAGATCTCATTAGTCACTTGCGGATCCACCAGTGGTAATCAGCTATCATTTAATTGGAAGCCAATCAACCTTGAACTGCAAGGGATCACCAGTAAACACCTGGAATTAGTCAGATTTGCCCGCACTCTACCATTACAGAGAAAGGGCCAACATGAGCTACATATTACAGTGTTAGGTTTACAGAGAGTGGCAAATTTGATATTCAACCCACGCAACAGGGCAGGGGTGGCCAAACTGTGGTTTTGTGAACCACATGTGGCTCTTTTACAGTTAAAGTGCGGCTCGCAGAAACCTTTCGCCCTTCCCCCCAATTCTCTGCCTACCAGACTGGGGTCAGGAGCTTGGAGCTTCTGCTCTGCGGCAGGCTAGGGGTCTAGAAGATTCTGCCCAGTGGGGAGGAAGGCGTTTGGGGTCAGTAAGTTTGGCTGCCTCTCTAACAGGGACTCTACTAACACTGTTTTGTAAACGAAACCTGGCCATCTGATGCACTTATGCTTCATAGATGAATGCGGAAGCTATGAAAGAAACTGATGTTTTCCAAAGTGCCATAGTTCTTAAAGTATAAGAAATGACACTCATTTATTGCTCTCTTAATGCTATGGGCTAAATTCTCAAATAAAATCCAGATCCACTGATTCTGGGTGGGATGGGCTGTATAGCAGGGGCTGTGTGAGCACAAACCTGGAGATCATGTCCCTAATTGCCTCGGGAAGAACACCTTGATGGCACCTATCCTGGACAACATGAGAAGTGGTGTAGCATATCCATGGATTCTAAAGTAAACTAGGAGTCTAGGAATGGACACTCTTTCCTCTATTTTCTTGCTTCTGGCTTTAGGATTTTCTAGTTGGCCAGCATTTGGCCCCAGATTTGCTGAGAGATCTATGCTTTCGACTTACCTTCTGATGTTTTCCAAAAAGCAGTATTTTATTTCCTTTAACTCTTATAGAGTTTGTATGCATTTGAATTTTAAATTTGTTTCACCTTTTTTTCTGACTAGCTCTTTTTTGAATAATGCTACTAAAAGTGTATTTTAAAAATAAGTAAATAAAATGTAATGAGTGGAGAATTAGATTCAGTGATGGATATAAATTTGTTTGCAAATGAAAATGTAATGGTGTTTTCTGAAGTTGTGACTTATTTCCCTCTCTCTAGCATGTTATCATAATACTATCACCCTAAAGGCACTAAAGCGGAGAGCCGCACTGATAATTCTGCAATACCTACCCAGAAGGCAGCACAACCAAACTGGTTTAGAATAATCCTAGTGTGGACATGAAGCAGAAGCACAAGCCATAAACCCTATAATCTAGGCTAGTACAGATGCATTAGACCCTTTAAGGTTTAACCGATTACACTGTGAACAGTTTAGTCCTCTAGCACAGATTCCTGCAATGATACAACACTGCTATTCAACCCAGGGCTCTTCAGAGCCTCTAAGTTTGAACAAGGACCTATATGATGTTGATGTAGCAGTTGCATTGCAGGAAAAAAAGCCAATTTGAATATCATTTGCATGATCTGCATCAATGTAGCACTGACTAGGTGCTTTCCAAATATGTAATAGGCCCTGCTCTAAAGGAGCTCACAAGAAGATATGCAAGTGTCACCATCATACAAACAGACCCAGCCCTATCTACTCACTAATAGCTGGCAATGTCTTGTAGGCATGAAGTCTTGAACCTGAAAAAACTATAAAAACATCTTACAGTCACACATGGCAGCCATTTAGGGCTTTGGTTGTACCAGTTAGTTGCAACTCCTGGGAACAAAATCTTTAGCTCAGCTCCAAATGAACTGTTGTGTTCCATAGCAGTTTCTTTCCAGTGATGCCAGGAAGCATTAAGCATTGCAGCTGCAGTGGGTTCAGAGCTTTCCCCTCTATCCTACAGTGCAATGCCTTGCTTTGCAAGTTACCCAGGAGCCACTGCACACACAAATAGTTCTGGACCTTGGGCACATAGGATATTTGCTTCTGTCCTGAATGAATACATAGTATCACGCTGGGGCATTGGTTCAGTACTCACTGAAGGGCGAGTAGACAGAACTTTTCAACATCACTTCCTGCACCATGTGGATTTTACCCGGTCTCCCATCCAAGCACTGTCTCGATTTAGATTATGACGGAGATACCCAAGGATTTCAGCCATGCAGCCTTAGGCCGGCAAGCCTTAGAGGTGTGCACCAGCTGCTTATTCCAGCCACCCCCATAAACACATCCTACTGCAACCGAGGCACCTTTTCAGTAGGAAGAATTATTACACCCTTGCAAAGCCCTACTTGCCCAGTCACCCCGGGGTAGGAATGGCTGCTTTATTGGAGTAAAAAATAATTAGATGGCTCTTCCCCTAGCATCACCACTTCCCATGGCAAAGGGGGGAATCAGTCCAGTCCTTCCTGCAGCCAGCACAGTTTAAAGGAGACTGCTGCAAGGTTGCACCAATACTGATGAACATGCAGCCGCCTCCAGAGCTGCAGCAGCCGGGCAGCGCCAAACCGGGCGAGGGAGGAGGCTCCTTGGCACAACCCAGTGAAGCCCCAGCGCCTAGCGGGTGCAAAACCAGGCCCCGCCCACCAGGTCACACAGCCCAGAGAGGCCACTATCGGCGCCTGCGCACTCCGCAGCAGACCTGTCCCCGCCCGGCCAAGGGAGCGAGGGTTCGAAAAGGCGGCGCGCGAGCAGGCCGGGAGGCGGGGGCGGACCGCGGACGCATGCGCGATGTCGTCGCAAGCGCCTCTCGGCTGGCTGGAGCGAAGCGGGCGCGAGGTCGTTTTTGGCGCGTGCGCAGTGGGGCGGAAGGGGGCGGGGTCAGCGCGGGCTGACAGGAGCCAGGCGCTGTCGCGGGAGGAAGCTGCGTGTCATGGCGGCGGCGGGCGGAAGCGGCTGGTTCCCGGCTCTGGCGCTCGGGGTTTCCCTTCTCAAATGTCTCCTCATACCGACCTAGTAAGGGCCGCCCCGCCCCTCCCTCGAGCCGCCGCTCGGTGTCCGTCCGTCCGTCCTCCGCGCCTCCTCAGACCGGCCGCTCGGTGTCTGTCCGTCCGTGCCCCGCCCCCCCCCAGAGCCACCGCTCGGTGTCCGTCCGTCCGTCCTCCGCCC
>ML675690.1:9344740-9366525 GCA_007922155.1 Mesoclemmys tuberculata
CGGTGTCTGTGTGTCCGTCCGTCCGTTCCCCGCAGCCTCCCAGAGCCGCCGCTCGGTGCCTGTCGGTCCTAGCGCAGGCGGGAGGCGTGGTGTCGAGCCGCTGCCGTGCCCTGCCCGCTGGCGCTGGGGAGTCCCGGGCCTGGCCTCCCCCGGCTGCTGCTGCGGCTCGGGGTCACGGATCAGCGAAATGGCTGGTCACGGTCGAGGGCGGCTCCCTTCCAGGCGGAGAACCGTGTCCTGCGGCTGTGGGAAGTTAGCGGGCAGACTGCTGGCTACCCCCGCAGCCAGCAACTCACACGTGGTCACATCTGGGTGGGCTAGCACTAGCTTGATGCTTTGGGCTGCAGATCGCCTCCGCTCTCGCCCTGCTGCTGGAGGGGCTGGGCATCAGGCCACTTGGGAGGCCAAAGTCTTTTCCAGGTGCCCCCAAAGTCCAGGATCCCGCACAGTTTGCGTTGCTTTGTGTTTTACAGTGATCTTACCGGTCACCTGTGAAAGTGACACTGAATTTTGCATATAAGTTTCAAAATTTCTAGGCTTCTAACACAGATACTGCTGATGTTTCTTAAGCTACCAAGACCCCAGACGGAGGAAGGCTATTTAAGTAATAGAACTGCACACTTATATGATGTGACGTTGTAGGCATATTTACTTTTTCTAGTACAGTACTTCAGTTTCATAATTATCACGTCTGAGACACAGAATGATAAGTTCCAGAGGGGTAGCCGTGTTAGTCTGTGTATAGCAAAAACAACGAGAGTCCTGTAGCACTTTAAAGACTAACAAATTTAATTTCTGCAGGGATAAGCTTTTGTGCGGCTGCAACCCACTTTGTCAGATGGGTTGCAGCCCAGAAACACTTATGCCTGCAGAAATTAAATGTGTTAGGTTTTCACTTATCATACTTTAAAAACTATCTTCTTTATTTGTCCTGATGGAGATTGAATTTGGGTTTGTAATGAGGGAGAGTTGAGAGCAATGTTACCTGGCACATTCTGTAGAGAGGTTTAAGAATGTTCCTAAGTAGCCTGATTGTTCAGACCTTATAAAATCTCAGGTCAGATCTGTGCTGGAGGATCAAAGTATGAGATCTGCTTTTCCTCAAAGAAGAGTAAAATAGATAGCTTGGATAAAACGTCTATGCCATTTTTTTAAACTCTTAAAATAAGATACATAAATTGTGTGAAGTCTCTTACTTTTTGTGAAAAGTTTAATATTAAAAAAGATGCTCCTCTTAAATTACATAGTTGTTTCAGATATGTACAGAGTGGGATTTTCAAAAGTTTATAAATAAATTAGGAGTACAAGTGCTTTTAACTCAAACTTAAAACTTACATATGAACACTTTCATTTGCTAAAATATAAGCATATTCATTTCCTTAGTATATTAAGTATTTGCTGTAGTAGCTCAATATTAATACTGTATGGTACTTAAACTTGTTTTCATTCTCTTATGCTGTATGTAATTTAATTCTGCAATTTTAAAGCAGAATGGTTTGATTTTGAACACATTGCTCATTAATTTTGTAAGGCAAGCAAAGGACTAAAAAAATCGACCTTTTTATAAGAGCGCTAGGACTTTAAGACAATTCACCCTTGAGGTAACCAGAAGCATTACATATTTATAATGCAACTTTAATAATGTGGCAGACAGTTGTGTCAGATCAGAACAATATCTGACATCAAACTTCCAATGTTCTGTCTAATAGCTTTTACCTTTCCGAGTAACAGGAGTCATCTTTTCTGTAAATTGATACTGTATTCAGTTGTCAGGTTCCCTGTATAATAAGAATACTCTCTGCAGTGAGTCTTTGCAACGGGTTTAATTAATTAACTCATCAAAATGTTTAAATCTGATGCCAATGCTTAAAATTAAAAAAAAAAATATTTTCTGTTGTTGATCAGCTAAAGTAATGTTTATAATAAGTGGCAATGGTAAAGCTTTATAAATCAAATTAGCCTGATGCAGAGGAGATCTTTCTTTAGCTATGTTGTGTGTTGTATTTTCTCCATTGTTCTGTGTCTGTATTTCTAACAGGCGTTACATAGAGGATAACGAGCATAAAGGAATAGCCAGCATGCATTTGTCAAGAACAAATCATGCCAAACCAACCTAATTTCCTTTTTTGAGAGGGTTACTGGCTGAGCATCTGGCATTGGTCACTGTCGGAAGACTGGATACTGGGCTAGATGGACCATTGGTCTGACCCAGTATGGCCGTTCTTATGTGAGTGGATAGCAGGGAAACAGTAGATCTGCTATATCTTGATTTTTAGTAAGGCTTTTGACACAGTGCCACATGACCTTCTCATAAGTAAACTAGGGAAATGTGGTCTAGGTGAAATTACTATCAGGTGGGAGCACAAAGGGGTGAAAGATGGTATTCCAAGAGTATCAGTGCTTCACTGTGAAACTCTGAGTTGTAGTTAGTGGGGTCCAATACTAACTAATATTTTCATTAATGACTTGGATAGTGGAATGAAGAGTGTGCTTATAAAATTTGCAGATGACAGAAAGCTGGGAGGGATTGCAAGCACTTTGGGGAATAGGATTAAAATTGGAAACAACCCTGGCAAATTGGAGAATTGGTCTGAATTCAACAAGATAAAATTTAATAAAGTGAAAAATACTTCACATAGGGAGGAAAAATCAAATGCACAGCTACAAAATGGAGAATAGCTGCATAGGTGTGCTGCTGAAAAAAATCTGGGAGTTTTAGTGGATCACAGACTGATGAGTCAACAATGTGATGAAGTTGACAAAAAAGGCTAATATCATTCTGGGTTGTATTAACACAAGTGTAGTGTGCAAGATACGGGAAGTAATTGTTCTGCTCTACTTGGTGCTGGTGAATATATGTATCCAATTCTGGGCACTACATTTTAGGAAAGATTGGACAAATTGGAGAGAGTCCAGAGGAGAAGCAAAAAATAATAGAGATTAGAAAACCTGACATATGAGGAAAGGTTACTGGGCATATTTAGTCTGGAGAAGAGAAAATGGAAGGGGACTTGACAAGTCTTCAGATATGTTAAGAGCTGTTATAAAGAGGATGATGTCCTACCTTCAGCTGACAACAAGTATTGGACTTAATCTGCAGCAAGAGAAATTTAGGTTAGATATTAGGGAAAACTTTTCAACTATAAGGGTAGTTAAGCTGTGGAATAGGCTTCCAAGGGAGGTTGTGGAATCCTCATCATTCAAAGTTTTTAAAAATAGGTTGGACAAACACCCGACAGAGATGGTTTAGGTTTATTTGGTCCTGCCACCATGCAGGAGGCTGGACTTGATGACTTTTCAAAGGCCCTTCCAGCCTATAGTTCTGTGATTCTATGACTTCAAAATTGCATTACTTAAAAATAGGAAATTCAGCACATGAAGCCAGACTAAACTGAGACCTATAACTGGATTCTGATATTCCTGCTTGTTAGCAATTTGTAGAAACCAAGTATCGTTATTACTCAGGCAGCTTTTTTAGAATTGCTTAGTTACCGCTATGGCTTTGATGCAGCTAAATTCACTGAACTTGCAAAACAAATAGTTTTTTCCTGATTCCTGTCTACCTGTAAATGGTTGAATGCTCTGAAAAATATTTTTTTTAGCTTTTAAATCTGTACATATCTGATTATTAATGTCAATATTCTTTACAGTCATTCCACAGATTTTGAAGTACATAGAAACTGGCTTGCCATCACTCACAATTTACCAGTCTCGCAGTGGTACTATGAAGTAAGTTGTTTTGTTTATTTGTTTTTTAATTGTGTGTGAATTTGGTGCTTATTAGAGACACCTGGAGAATAAAGTCATTTCACAGAAATTATGTATCATGGATATTGATGGTCAGTAGTTGGTGGCTGTTTTGCAGTAATGCCCAGGGATATCAATCATGGATCAGGACCCTGTTGTGTTAGTGTGATTCTCTCCTCAGAGCACCCAGAACCGTAAACCACTCTGCCTCAGCAAGGGAGAGCTTTACTGGAGCTTAAACCCACCTGGCCAGTCTGTTAGCTTAGCTGAGGACACACATTTCATGTTGATATATACACACTGAGATAGTTTGTAGTAAAACTATGAATAAGTTTATTACAAAAGTACATAGATTTAAGAGATACAAAGCAAGAGTGAAACAGGAATGGTTACATTTCACAGATTCCAGGAGCACTGGCCTCTTTTGTCCCTTTAAGTGATGGATGCCAGAATCGTGTTTTGCTTCCCCATATATTTCCCCAAATTCATTGTTTTGTCCCCAGATTCAGGATGCCCCCCTGCTTTTCTCCTCTTCCTGCTGACTTCCCCATTCATCTGATGACTCGTATGTAAATGGGGCTTCCATTGTTTTGTTTCCGCAGTGCTTAATTCCCTGTAAAGACAGGGAGACAGTTACTTTCCCTCCTGTTCTGAGGAGAACTCCTTTCTCCCTTTGGTGAAAGACTTTAAAGTATATATCAGTCAATATCCATAATTCATTATATTGTGTTAATACGTACATTTCATGATGATATTCATTACAAGTGTGTCACTGGCTTTCATAAGAAACCTTACTTGATACCCTTATTATAGTACAGTAATATTGTATGCAATCAGTTGATTCAGTTGCTTACTCTTTGGGGTTCAGACCCTGTTTTCCCCTTGTGGTGTCTGGACTCTGATTGTCACAATTAGGCATTATCTGGGCACAGTAAAAGATAGTGACTACCCCAAAGGGCTCACAATCTATGTCATGACAAGAGGCAGTTGAACTAAACAAATGGGTTGTGGGGAAGACATCATAACAAAAGGACCAAGTTATATTAGGAAAAGGTCTTCACTTACCACCTACCTGGATGTTCAGCTTAGTAATGCTTTGTAGACATCACAGCAGAGGATGAGCCTTCAGAAGGATTTGGAGGAGGAAAAGGTAATGGTTTTGTACATATTCCCAGCGAGTTTTTCCACTCAAGTGCCAGCTTTACACTTGTCTGCCTCAGTTTAACCTGGGTGGGTCACCTTCTGGGATGAGGACAGTTAGTCTCCATGTCAAGTCATTCCTTAATGGGCATGAAGGCATCAGATCTTAAAAACCTCCCAAGTAGCACAGAATGCTGCAGCGCATCAAAGTGATACAGGCTGCCATGAGCATATCAGACCTGTTTTCTAATACACTGCTGGAAAGCACTCTGATACTACACTGAGGGCAGTGTAAGAACCTATAATAGAACAAAATAGCCATCTCTCCTGAGACTGTCATACAAGGGTGTCAGTTGTGCTGATTTCTGATGTGGACAGATGTTCACTCTGAACTGTTTCATTCAGGTTCTTTCATACTGTATCTGTCACTGTGGTACCTGAGTTGAACTGAAGCCACCAAATATATTTCATTAAGACCACAGAACAGCATCAGATTGTAATAGTTCTCAGTCCCTTAAAACCTGAATAAGATGTGAATCAAAAATCTGTAAGCAAAAAGTTCTCTGACCCATTACAAGGCTTGGAAGGATTAGATTTTTATTGGTAAACATTAATTTCACCATACACAAAGAAACCGACAAATATGACCATTGATTACCATTGAAATTTAATCAAAATTTACAGTTGAGCAAAAAAAGAAAAAATGCTGCTTGAGAACTTATTAGAGTTTGATTTAAGGATATTTATTTTATATGTTTGGATGTGATATTGACAATGAGTTTTAACAGTTAGAAAGCTTTAACTTTTTGAATCTCAATATCTACTGTCACTAGATTGTCTGACTACCCTCCCTCAATTTCTCACACCTGTAAACATTTAAATTAAGTAGTTAAAAAATAAACATTGATATTATCAGTTAGTTGTAAAATAAATAAGAAGGATATTTTGCCAAGCCTACCCATTGCCAAACCCAAAAGACTTCCAGTCCTTCCATAAACGCTGCCATCTCATAGCAAAGCTGTTGAAGTCATTTTCAGCATTGTACAATTGCTCAGTTCCATTATGAGGTAGCACTGAAATCAAAAGTATTTGTCTTTGTTCAATCCTGGGTACTGGAATGAACATACCAATTAATTCCGTATGACAAACATAGTCTACATATAAATCTCTATAAGCACTTGTCTTAATCTTCAATTCTAAACTGGTAAATTTTTCTTTGTTTTTAGGCAACGTCTGAGTGGACCTTGGATTATCCTCCATTCTTTGCTTGGTTTGAATATGCACTTTCACACATTGCCAAGTACTTTGACCAGGAAATGCTGGTTATCCAAAATTTGAACTACTCCAGTCATGCAACAGTCTTCTTCCAAAGACTTTCTGTCATCTTTACAGATATTCTCTTTGTTTATGCAGTCTATGAGTAAGTCTCAGTGTTCTGTTCTTTGGGGACAGTTGGGCTGTTTATTTAAAGTATTGAGTTCTCAAAAATGGGCATATGGTAATCAGAAAGGAGTATACATGAGGCTTGTAAATGTGTGGAAAAAACACAGTTGGTTAAACTTATTCAAGAAACATGTGGAGGTGTATAGCTAAGATAGAAGACCTTTTTCCTCTTATTTTAGACATTAGCTACCTTCTGTTATATGTAATGTACTTGGCAGTTTAAGAATTCTAAAGGAATTCAGTGCTCAGACTGGATGACCTAAGTCTTTTTTCATCCTTTTATGATTCTAAGCATGAAAGAATCTCATTTATGTAATTTTGACATCTTGTCACATATTAAACCGTACTTTTCTGTTCGTCTTGTCTTCCAAATTTAACATTTTATTGGCACTCAGTTCAGAAGTCTTAATAAAAGTACATAGTATATATAAATGTACCATGGATTTGAAGGGGATAAAAGAATGTATATAATCTCTCACGTTGGGGTGGGGGGAGAGAGCATGTGTTTTGAAGAAAAGCCTGTTTCCCACCATAGTGATTTAGCAGTAGCAAAGTCTTACAAAAACACTCCAATCACTAAAAGTTGGGCAGAAGGGCATCTGCTTTTGTATTATTTTCTCAGACCCTGTATAGACTCCTCCTTTGACTATTTTGAGTCTCTCAGAATCAAGTAGTCCAGATGTTTATTTCCTGAATGTAACAGAACTGCGCTTTTAAAATGGCACTACTGAATCAAGTTATTTTTATTTTTATAAAGATCTAGCCTGACTTTCTGCATTACGTAGGCCATAATTCCAAATAAAGATGAGAGGTAACAAAGATCTTTATTTTTTTAAAACAATGGAAATATATCTGCTGGTCATAGGATTTGAATTTTTTAAAATCTAGTAGAAATAACTTAAATAAATAAAAACTTGCATGTTGCAGTCCAAACACTGTAGTGTGCTAGTGCATGAGAACCTGGTAATGAAATGTGTTGACTGTAAAGTAAACAAAATTTTATGCTGTTATATTTTCTTTCTCCAAGGCGAGAGAATGAAAAAACAAATTAGATTTTAAAAATTCCTTGATTTAATAACAAAATATTGCAATGTAGGCAAAGAAAAACTTATCGTTCTTAACCTTAAAGCCCTTATAATTGTCTAAATGGTATTTAATGATATTTTCTTCTTGGGAAATTAGTCAGACCTTCAGAGTGTGTGTTTAAAAAAATTAACTATTCCTATTTTAGGAAAAATGTATTTCCAGTTCTACAATATGTTTTTGTAAATTAATGTTTTCTTAATTTGAACAAATTTTCAAAAAAATTGCTATCACTTTAGAAACTGGCATATGGCAGAACTTCCCTGAAAGGACCAGCTTCTGTGTTAATAATATAAATAGGTGCTAAAAGAAATAATTCTGTGTTAATAACAATTCTGTTCTATAATTGTTTGATTTTCTTCATTCAGATGCTGCAGATGTGTAAGTGGGAAACAAGCTGGAAAAGACATTCTGGAGAAACCGATGTTTGTTCTTGCTGTTCTGCTTTTATGGAATTTTGGCTTGTTAATTGTGGATCGTATCCTTTCAATTAATTGTCAAAATCCAGCAAAACTGACACCATAAACAAATAAAATGCATACAAATATATACAAAAACTGCTGACAGTATCTACAATATCTAAGAACTAATGTTACTGTTAATTGCAACATACATGTTACTGTTTGGGTTTCAGGTGATCTCAGCTGATTAAAGTTTCCTTGTAACAAGTTCAGAGTTATGATCACAGAACTTTTACAAGTAAGTATAGCTCCAAAGAGCTGGGTTACAACTAGAGCTGGTCAGAATTTGCTGATTTGGCAAACTTAAAGTGTTTCACAATGACCGTCAAACTTCTCCAGGATTCAGGGGTCCACAGCTCTGGGGCAGTGAGCCTAGCAGACTCCCCTTGACTTTGATTTGTTAGTGTGTAGACTAGAACTTGAATTAACTTCTTGTCTTTAATTTCCAACATTTTATTTAAAAGAAAGGAAGAAGTAGAAAATGATAATGGTCACTAATGGATCTAGTGGACACCAGTCAGTCTTGGTAAAATGTACACTGACCTAGTTAGGAGCACTTGTTAGTGGCAGTTAATATCCATTAAAAATGAGCACTTAAGCAGCTGTATGAAACTGTCATGATATTTTCAACTGCAGTTTTTGAACATCCATGACTTTAGATTGAAGTGCTTTTTTTTCACCATGAATATATACTCATCAGTGAGGTCCATTTCCATGCCAAGTTTCAGACATGCCATTACCATTTTTTCAGTTATATGTGTAGTGAAGGAAAATAGAAGGAGCATGGCAGTAATCATTTTTACAGTGGAAAATAACCATTATGACAGCTTTTCCTACAGCTGCCTCGATAGGCAACTCAAACACCTGAAGATGTCTGCTTCAAACATTCACTTTTGGCCAGAGATTAGCATTTAAAACTTTGGTGAAAAAGGGGGATTTTTCACACAGTGAAAATGGTGGAGGAAGAGGATAGCAGATGAGAATTGAAACCATATAGCATAATGTCCTTGTTTATAGTGTTTTCTGTTGAGTTCTGTAATACACATACACACTTTGCTATATTACCAAGCGTTTCTCATTAAAAATCAATGAGGTTAAGCTCTGCAGCTTTTATATTTGCTAATTAGAATGAGTAACATAAAGGTAATTTCATACCCAACTTGGAGTAGTAATTTAGGAATGTTTCCTTGGCTATAGTTCCATTTGATTTGTTTGCTGATTGTGAGCTTCTGAGTCTGTCCAAGCAAACTAACAGAAAAAAAACTTTTTCCTTGACACAAGTTTAGATATTCACTTTCAGTACAATGGCTTTTTATTTGGATTGATGCTTCTTTCTGTTGCTCGATTATTTCAGGTAACCATAAAATCAGGTTGCAATGTTTTTGTTGTCCTGTCACATGATCTTTTTCTTTAATTATGGGCATGCTCCTATTGTGATAACTGGGAGTAGTTGTGACCTGTTGCCCACTAGAATTGGATCTCTTAGTATTGGATGTGCTGTGGGGACAGCATACCTGCCCCCCTCTGAGGGAGTGAGCTCCATGCATTGCTGTTTAAATATTCAACTCATTTTATTTCTTCCTAATTGTGACATGACGGAACTCAGCTGTTTTGGAGGGAGCTACCAGTCCTTAGGCAGGCAAAGTTACCCTGAGGAAGGGTGTTTCCCTCTGAGGGAGGGAAGATATGAGGGATCCCCTACATTCCAAACACCCCTCAGAATCAGGAAATTATCTTGTGACTATTTAGGCAAATAGGGAAAATATCCATCATACATGAAATGTTTTGATGAAGACCCATCTTTGAAACTGCTTGTGTTAAGGTAGGGTGTGTTTAAATACAGCTCTTCTGGGGTTTCCACCTGTACAACTTTTTTTCTCTCTTTTTTTTTAGAAAAGGCATTTGGAAGGGGCTCTTCTTTTTGCTGTTCTCCTGCATTTCAAACACATCTACATTTATGTAGCCCCAGCCTATGGTGTATATTTGTTACGGTCCTATTGTTTCACTGCAAATAAGGCTGGTAAGTTACTGATCCTTTCTTAATGTGTTTTGTATTAAGGACATGTAGGAAAAGGGCCCAGGAAGTGTAGAAAGATGGGATATTTGCATTCAGTGCTATCCTGTCATTACTGTCCTTGAAATTCTCTTTTTTTAAGTTTAACATAGTACCTTGGCATGAAAGGATTATGGCTATGGGGTGGCAATAAGTCCATAGATACTCAATGGATGCAAATGAAATAGAAACTTTGACTTTAAATATTTTGTAGGATACCATTTCTGAAGTTGCTTTTGTAGAAGTTCTCTCTCACAAGTCATTTCCCTGCTTCTAGAGACTTACGTCAAACCAAGATTAGGAACAATTTCAGTGTTTCTATTCTGGAGATTTGTAGGATGGCTAGATTAGTGGTTTTACAACCTGCAGTCTATGGACCCCAAGGGCTATGTCTAAGATTACCAAAGGGTTCCGCACCTCCATTTGAAATTTTTAGGGGTCCGCAAATGAAAAAAGTTGAGCACTATTGGGCTAGATTGATCCAGCTGGTCCGTTCAAATCTATTTCAGTTAATTACTGTTCACTTTATAGTGCCAAAAGGTATGCTAGATCTTTTTCAGAAGAAAAGGGAAGACATGGGTCCCTGACCCAATGTGAAGAGCATCTATAGTTTAAATGCTATATAACAAAATGAAGGTTACAAATAGTAGAGAGTAAATGGAGTAAGAAACAAGATTGGAAGCAATATGATTATACATCCTAGTGGGTCATTGAATGTATTTTCTTATGTATATGAAAACAAGGGGGAAAAAGATCCAAGAGTACAAATATAAACTCATTTATTGTGGGCATCACAAAGAGGTGAGTTTTCAGCATCTAAATAAGGCAGTACTGCCTACACGGATTGTAATAGGATTGGTGCTTCATGCATAGTGAACAGCAATTACAAGGAAATAAGCCTTGCAAAGAATGTTCTTCACTTTAATCTCCAGAATGCCTCAAGTTAATGGGGTTTATAATTGAAAGCAACTGCATCCACTGGCTAAGAGTGTTAAGGCTCCACAGGCTAATTGTATTTTGCAGCTGCATATAATTTCAGAAGAAAGAAGAAGCAATGAAAAGTAAATAAGTCAATCAGAAGTAATTAAATCCATGTCAATACACATCATGCCTTCTGAAGCTGGAGTTGTTTTACTAGCAAAATGAAGATTAGTTCTATCTTCCTAAACTGCTTCAGACTTGGCTTTTTGTTTTCATCAAATAGCCTATTTGCAACCAGTTTGGTAAAAAGCACAGTCTAAATCTTTAAAAGGAGATATTCTGACACCTGCCTCAAACTAATGGTCATGCTAACAAAATTGTCTCATTGTTTCCTTTCAGTCCCTTGTCTGTACTCATCTGTTGTCTCTTATATTTATTTTGTAAGTTCTTTGGGGTAAGGGCTGTCTTTTTGGTTTATGTTTGCACAGCGCTTAGCACAGTGAGGTTCTGGTCCAAGACTGAGACTCCTAGGTGCTATGATAATACAAATAATAAATAACAAACCAACAAATTAAAGTAGAGCTCTGTAGCAATTGAGAAATGAGTATAACGTTGAGACTTGTAAACCTAGTTATTATAGTAAGTACTAGTTTCTCACTGTAAATATTCACTAAAGATGACATTTTAGCTTATTTACTACTCAGTTCAATGTGTTTGCTTCCCATTCCTCTTCTCCCACCTCAAATATCTCTTATTAATAGGAATTAATTTTCTGTAGATGGATCCCTCAAATGGAGCAGCTTCAGCTTTCTTCGCATAACTTTGCTGGGTTTGATTGTCTGCCTTGTGTCTGCACTTTCATTGGGACCCTTCGCGCTTTTGGTAATGACTCCTTATTCCCCAGTCCTCTAACCTTTCTCTTAGAAACAGAGTTAAAACAATTTAAAAAAATTGTGAAGAGTCTCAACAAGGATCCTCTTCCATTCTTTTTGTTCCCTACAGGGCCAGCTGCCTCAAGTAATTTCACGGCTTTTCCCTTTCAAAAGAGGCCTCTGCCATGCTTACTGGGCCCCTAATTTTTGGGCTTTGTACAATGCTGTGGACAAAACATTAGCTGCTGTTGGTACAGTAAACTATATTTTCAGTACTTACTTACTTATGCTCCCTGTGGGACTCAAATTCCTTTTCTGAAATTCATGTAAGAAATGAAATTTTGTTGCTTGTTTTTAAGATTAATTCAATCATTTGTTTTTTAGCACTATTCATTGCATAGCAGTAGATTCCCACTGCTGTGGAAGAATAGCTTGAGTATTTTAACTTGTGAAATCTCTGCTGTATTCTTGAGTTCACATAGCTGTTGCCATTTATATTGATTTATATATTTTATATATCATATAAATATATATCACACACTTTTCATAAAAAAATGTGTATCTATAGCTGAAAATGTACCTATGCTCTTTGACAAACATCATGTTTACTTGCAGGTCTAAAATATAAATTCCTTGATCCTGAAAAGATTCCTAAAGCCTCAATGACAGGTGGATTGGTTCAAGAATTCCAGCACACTGTCCTTCCTTCTGTGACTCCACTAGCAACGCTAATTTGTACCTTCATCTCTATATTGGTAAATTCAAAAAAACCATAATCTTAGATACGTTTTTATTTTCCGTGTCCCCTTTTCCCTGGCTTGAGTAACATAAATGTACCTGATACTTCCATATATTTTTGCTCTGAATCTAGTATATTTGTCTTGGAAAAGAATGATTAGGGTGGATGTTGAGGCAGAAGTAATTTTGCATAACAAAGCATTCTCTGGAAACCATAGTCTCTGTCGTCTATAGAGTATTGCAGAGACAAACAGATATAGCAGCGACTCTGGTTAAAACCCTTTGCTTACTGTGCTGGAAGTAATTCTGTAAGTGGTGATTTCTCTAAAATTAAGGGACATATCAAGAGTGGACTGAGATGGATTGGCAGAGCATTTTGGGGAAACTCGCTGAGCTTCTGGTAGCATAATTTAGAGCCAGGAATAATGCCGCTGATCCCTCTCTTTTAAATGCCCTGCCTTGTTTAAGGAGTGAGGCGCTCAGGGTTCAGGTGATTGGTAACTTGTAGAGTCCTTTCCTCCTAGACAGTCAGTACAGATATTGGTGGCCAAAGGATACTTAACATCTACTGGCTGTTAACTCTTGTGAAGTGAGTTGGTGGTTGCAGTAAATTCCCAGGGCAGTTCTCCACATTGAGAGAGCCACAATTGGGTTGGCAGTGTGAATGTGGCTTTCACTTCTGTTGCCCATATTGTTCCTGTTGTATAGATGGAAGACTTCAGTCTCCAGTACTGTCCATTTGACACCTTCCATTAGCGCTAAATTTACACATCAGAATGCTGCAAAGCGATGCTGTAGTAGAAGCACGAGCTGGTGCTCATTTGTGTATTTAAATAATGACATCATAAAGATTCATACGGGCTATGGCTTTTATACTGGATTGTGAAATTTTACACTGAAGTCTTATTTTTGCCTATTGTTTCTAGCCCTCTGTTTTCTGTCTTTGGTTTAAACCCCAAGGGCCCAGAGGCTTTCTTCAGTGCCTGATACTCTGTGCATTGAGCTCATTCATGTTTGGCTGGCATGTGCATGAAAAAGCAATACTCCTTGCTATTCTTCCTTTGAGGTAAGTGACCTGTTAAGTGGTAGTTCCTCAGTCTCATCTGGTTGCTGGCTATGATTGAGGAGCTTTTCGAAGGAGGATTGCCCCTTGGTTTTCAGTATGATAATTCAGAGAATTTCTATCTTATGTAAAACCTCTCAAACTGAAGCATCCTAATGCATTTACATATATGAATCATTTCACCCATCATTTAAATACAACCCCCTCTGAGGTGGAACATAGTAACTGTTCAGTAGTGCAAAATAACACAAGTCTGCTCTTAAAAGTAGCATTTCTCTTCAGGTGCTCTTAGCAATTTGCCTCCTTGTAAAAGATACCTCGCATTTATGGAAAACCCTTTATCCAGAGACTTCATCATGTTTTGTGATATACTAACTTTACAAATGGGTACAGAGGCACAAAGAAACTGGGTGGCTTTGAACAAATTGCTTAACAAGTCAAGAGTGGAGCAGGAGTCATGACTCCCAGGCACAACTACTACATGTTTTCCCATCTTTCTTTCCATTTCAGCATTTTGGGCATGTGTGTTGTACATAGTGTGAAAGTAAATTAACTTGTTTAACTTCAAATACTTAGTAAACTTTGTGTAGCGTAACACAAAAAAATAACCATGTTGCCATAAGCTTGCTAGCTGGCAAACAGCCTAAATTCAGTGGCATTCTTCATTACATTTAAAATGGAGTTTTTAATCGGATTAAATCTGAAAATCAATAATACAGCGACAACATAACATTCACTGTGTGCTATGGGGTTTCATATTCATACATACCTGCATCATGGAAACTATTACGGGGTAGTCTGGGTAGCTGGGTACAGGGATAGTTGGGACTTCTGGTATTCAAGAAGGCGTGGTCAGTGATTTAGGATTGCTGAATACGCATGACCAGGAACAAAATTAACATTTGGTCTATCACTTTCAGATTTTAGAATTAATGCACTAAGATGATTGGGATAGCTCATGCTTCTGAGCTGTTATTTCAGGCTGCCTGCAAATTCAGACATGCATTAATATATTGGATTACACTTGCTTCAAGGTTTGCTTCACAACCAGGAGGCTCAAAAATTCATTTTTAATACAAGTTTAGATTTTGCAGCACAACACTACGGCCTGGAGTGAATTCTGTAGCTATAGAATACATGAATCCCTGTCAATAAGCATTAGCAGTTGATCGAGCAGATCTTCTCTATGAATAGCTAATATTTGAGATTCACTTTGTAGTATGCCACATTTCTGGAGGCCAGTCTTTTGGCCTCTGAGTCTCACTGTCACTTGGCGGATGAAACAGCAGCTTGCTGTTGACCATTATTTTGTTTATTAGGATAGTGCCTTGAGGCCAGTTGGGATCAGGGCCCCATTGTGCTATACACTGTACAAACAGAGTCAATCCCAGCCCCAAAGAGCATACAACTAAATAGACAAAGGGCAAGGAAGAAGTGTAGAACATACGAGTAGAGTGAACAATATGATGGCTGCAAACTTCAGGTTAGTTTCACAATTTTTTGGTTCGTTTAAATCCATTAGTGAGGTTGAGTTAGGCAGGGATTAGCTAACTGGAAAGACAAAGGAGACCATGAGGGAAGGGGCAGGAGGGGGTTGGCATAAACAACTGGCAAGGGAGAGAATGCGCAGAGTGAAAAGTCTGACATAAGTGCCTGAAGATCCCTCCTTGAACTACTTTCTGTGGCTACTTTGCAGCTTCAGTCTCTGGTTGGCTGCTTCCTGCAGTTTCTTTCCCCAAGCCCATGTGGTTTGAGGCAGAGAACCAGTATGGGTTATGGGGGGAGGAAGGTGTTTGCATCCCCTCTACACAGTTTTGGGTCCAAGGCTTGCCGAGTATAAGGCATGGCCCCTGATGGGCCCCTTTTTATCCTCACCACCAGTAGCAATAGTAGCTGCTTAAACTGCTTGTGCAGCTACTGTGCTGGCTTCAGTCTGTCAACTGTGACTTGTGCACTTGAGTAAAATTCAGCTTGGTTTCTAAGAGGCAAAAAGTAAATCAAAGTTCTTGTATTTTAGCTTGTTGTCTGTGGAGAGCCCAAAATATGCTGGCGTTTATCTGATTCTGACAACTACTGGGCATTTGTCACTCTTTCCATTGCTGTTTACTCCACCAGGTAAAGTCTCATAATTCTTCTCTCCTTCCCCGTTTCCCCATACTTTTATTTAATTTTGTTTCCACTTTCAGTGATAGGTCAGCTTCCAGAAATCACATATGCACAGTTGGGCATGATACTGGGGGACCAAAAGCCACTTTCAGAAAGGTGCCCTCTGAAGGGGGAGAAAACTTTCATTTAATTTTATTTCCATGCTGCTCTGTAAAATGGAGCAGTTGCTGTGGTGAGAAGTGAGAAATTTCCTTTGCACGCTTACTTCCATCTGTTCTTACGTTGTCTTTTACATAACTGATTAACTAGGGGGGAAAAGGTAATTTGGACACTGGTTTTATAGATCCCCCCCCTCCCCGACTTATTTTTCCTTAGTCAAACAAGACAGGATCTAAGTATTCATTCACAACATTATATTGTGCTAATACATATTGCACTAATCACTGAAACTAATTATTCACTCTGAAGAAATATGTAAATGTTAAAAAGAGGAGGGACTGCATCACTGATCATCATGCTCCCTATACAGGGCAGTTCCTTAATGAATAGTGCATCCACTAATCTTAAATATTCCAAGAAATCGGAATTCTGTTACTCCACTTTGGAGAGAATGATTCTTATTACTTTTAATAAACAATGCAAATTTTAGAACTATGTGGTTTAAATTATTGTATCCTTAACTTACGGTTGCTGTAACTTATAAAATCATAAGCAAAAACACTGCATATTTGTTGCATTTTAAAAATGTTCCTTATGTTTCAGAAATCCCAATTAAAATACTACTCATGCTGCTGTTTACAGTCTATAGCTTCTCTTCCCTGAGAGCGCTCTTCAGGTAATAATTAAGCAAGTATTTTATGTTTAGATCATTGAAACACACTTCTTGTATTACTGTATTGTAGTGGTGGTGATTCAGGAGTTTGGTATAGAAACATCACTAGTTCAAGTTCAGGTCAGTAATGGCCAAAACGTGAGATGTCAGTCCAATTCCCAGGTGTCCACATCAAAACATATTTGATACTCCTAGGGTGAGAGAAGCCAAGGTTTGAATGGGCACAGAGACAGAACTATCCACTTGGTCCTGGAGACAGTCCATATCAAGGTCAATGCATTGTCAGGGTACAAAATTGCAATGCTCCTTCTAAGATGTACCTGTTCATAGATAGGGAATTTCAGTCTCCAGAGCCGTCAATATGGCAGCTTTCCCCATCACTGAATTCACGTAAATTTTCATATACTTCTCTATTTCTGTTAAAAGATGCGTAAGACCCCACTATAAAGTGTTTCTCAGGCCACCAACATAATTCTTATCAATTGTAAAATGCTTGAAGGGGATGTACGTGGGCTGTAGAAAACAGAAGAATTTGTGTGGAAAAGACAGTCAATTCACCATCCTGCTCTTTGGTTTCATCATTGGTTTTTTCCTACCTTTTGAATGCTCTGCCAGGTTTCTTCTGCTCTTGTTATTTTTAGCAAATGCTTTGAAGAGCAGAGATTTTATTCAGTCTCTGGCCCAACAGGAAAGCAGTGATTATGTGGGAAGTAGCGTGCTGGGCAGCAAGACACCCTCTTCAGCTGAGGCAACTGTTTTATAATCTCAGTGGCAGTGCTTACTTCTAATGATATCCCCTTTGCAGATGGAATGAAGCAGTGTTTGTAGGGGGTGAGGAGATACAAAACTGGGCTTGTTGCCACAGCTGATCTTTTTCAACAGAGCAAAGCAGAACCTTCACTCTTTGAGTTGCAGTTGACTGAGGGTTTGAGTGCCCCCAAGACTGTACTGACCGAATATCCACTTCTGCAAAGCCTTCAGGGCTGAAGCTCTATGCCTTTACATCTCAGGACCTCTGCTAGAGCTTAATTTCTGCCCTGCAGAGTTTAAGAGCTTTGTGGGTCTCATCCTTCTGATCATCTGAAACCTTGATTTGTTCAAGGACTGGGTCCCCTGAGACCTCCATAAATAAAGATTTACCAGTAGTAAGAAACTTATTTAAAAAGAGCGTTTATAGTGGAAATATATGTCTTTGTGTAGGCATTATGAATCATCTTAAAGCTTTCTTTCAGTTTGGGTGATCCTACAATATCTAGAAATGTTCAGGCAGAAATAATGACCTGACATCTCTGCTATATGCATGTGGAAGACCTAGTGTGCAGTTAATGTTCATCTCAAGCTGTGAAAGGTCTCATAGCTCATTTATGCTGGCAGGATGGGCATGGGGCAAGCTGAAGTGAAATAATTACTGATGAGATTTCTGGTCTAGATTCAAAGCTGCTAAAACCTGCAATCTTGTGTTTCAGTTTTATAATCCATGGTTATAAAAAAAATAAGCTTTATGTTGTGCTAATTACATGCTTTCAGTTAGTATTTTACTAAGTGTCTACACTTGAAATTCTAATGCCTGGCTCATTGTGCTGTTTGAAAACATGTTGTGACTTGTGCACAGCAAATGGCAAGACAAAGATTTGGCAAGGGCAGCATGCCTAATGTTCACTGAAAAAGAGAGAGAGAACTCTGAACAGAAATCATGTTTAATATCTCTTTCTCCCCTCTTCCCCAACAGAAAAGCTGGTCCTCTGCTTAACTGGTTGGAAACTATCTACCTCATTCATCTAGTGCCTCTGGAAATCTTTTGTGAAATTGTGTTTCCTTTGACTTCCTGGAAACTGAAATTCCCTTTCATCCCTTTATTGCTTACTTCTGTATATTGTGCTGTAGGCATCACATACGCTTGGCTCAAACTGTATGTGTCTGTCTTGAGTGAATCAGCAACTGTCAGACAGAAGGCAGAATAAAGCAACACCATTGGGACCAACTCCAAGTAAATGCTTCAGGAGGATTAACCAGCATTAGGGGGCTCATGCACATTTTGCAATGGCAGTGGTACCATGTACCATTCATCATGCTGTGTGTTGTTTTGCAGCATTCCTGTATTGCCAGCTCTGATCAAAATAGCTCTTTAAAATGTTGCACATGATGAGATGTCACTTGCCTTAAAATTATCCATTTAAAATGTCTAGATTGCTACCCTGAAGAAAATGAGTATGGTTTCCTTGTTAATGAGGGATTTTGCCAGAAACCATTATGGCTACTTATAAGGGATCATTCCTGTATAGAAGAGAACATAATTATAATTATGTACTGTGGATGATGTAAATAAAATATTTTTTATATTTCTGCATTCAACGTCTCTCTAGATCTTTCCAGCTGAAGGGGCATCTGTACAAGTGAAAAGTAAACCTAATATACAGTTTGGAATTTGTAAGCTGATCGGTTGTTTTGCCAATCCCTTTTTGTGAAAACCCAATGCTGAAATCTTGTGAGAAGACCAAATACCTCCTCTCCAGTACCCTGCCCTAAAGAAAGTATTTATGATGGCTAGTGGTTCTGCAGTAGTAGAGCCTGGGTTCATATCTGTGGTTCCCAACCTTTTTGGCTTGAAGGCCACAGATATAATTTTTACAACCCTGAAGGGCCACCAGTCTCTGCTAGCAGGGCTCCCCCCCCCCCCAGACAGAAGGAGTTCAGCAAGGAGGCTGCCTCCTCGCTGATTTCCAGCCAACAACTCCTCCCCCTTCCCCAGCAGAGAATCTGCATACATCCTATAGCCCCATGCACTCCACCTGGGTTCCTAGGCAGTGGCTCCCTTCTGCAGCCAGGAACACAGTCAGTGCTCCCCTCCCCCTGGCTCCAGCACGTTCCCCTGTGCCCATGGACCCAGACAGAGTGCTTTGCCATGCCCCCTTCTAAAGCCAGGGGTAGGGGAGTGCTGATTTCAGTCCCCTTGGCTGCAGCAAGGAGCCCAGCAACAATGTGCTCTGCCTGGGTCCTCAAGCAGCCTTCTGCAGCCAGCAGGAGGGGAGCAGCAGGCCACTTTGAAAGATCTCGTGGTCCATGGGTTGAGAACCATTGTAACCTGATGTAGTCACTTCCTTGAAGATGGTGGTATGTTAACTAGTCCCACAGGTGCTGGATTGTGCCAAACGAATGTCTCCCTTTTTTAAAAAAAATGCATGGTGCTTGTGTAAACAGGGTCCGAATGGGCTCTTCCCTGCCAAGCTGGGGTTTGCATAAGCACACGCACCCTGCTTAAGTAGTCAGCATGATGGGACTGCTTTGTTTTCAGTTATCGCTGTGTGAGTGCTAAACACCTCGTCTTTTTTTCTGAAGATGGGAGGAATCAGCAGTCACTGTGGTGGCACACATATATTAAAAAGAGAATAAATCCTTCACTTTTTATAGAGAGATCTTTAAGTGCTTAACACTTAAGGCTAGATCAGGGGTGGGCAATAAATTTTGCAGAGGGGCCACTCCACTAATTTTGATAAGTCGCCGCGGGCCGCACCTTTCTACTAGATCAATGAAACCCCATTATGTTCTTTCCACAACAAAGTAATTGCACTTAAGAACAAGCAACCGAATACACGTTTCTCCAAAGCTTATCTTAGGAGGCAATTCCTATTGCAAGTCATTTTGTGAACACATGTCAAATTTGTAACAACACAAACACTAAACTTTTACTTACAACTTGTGGTCAAGCACTTCCCGAACTTCCTGCTTCTGGCCACGTGATCGGAAGCAGGAAATTCAGGAAGCCACCGGCCGAAAAAGCTCCAATTGAAGGTAGCTTAAGCAGAGCTTGGGTTGACCTGCTTTCAAAGTGGGTGGCCCATCCCGGCTCACTCGTAGCTACGCCCCTGCATGGAGGAAGATTCTATTAATTTCCTCAATTGCCGGGTATCATGGTGGGCCAGACAGAAATGTAGAGGGGCCGGATCTGGCCCACGGGCCATAGTTTGCCCACCCCTGGGCTAGATTCACCAAGGGACTTAAAGATTGTGATGTGCATTGTCACACCACCAGTGAGGTGCCTAAAAAACGTCAGGAGTAGCACTGTGCTCCACAGGGCTTGCATTAGATGCCTTGGCTCCCTATACGATCTAGGGGGAGAGAGAGGTATGTGAACTACAAAAGCTCACCTAGCATGGTACTGCCTCAATTAGCCAATGGGAAATGCTGGTAAGAGCATCCCGGGCCAGGTGCATGTTGCAGGAAAGAGCCTGTCTGCTAGCAACTCACGCAACTAGAAGTCAGGGGCGTTAAGCACCTAACTGTGATAACGCATTAAGGGCATGCTGCTCTGCACCCAAAGTGGGTGGGAAGGGGGGTACCTCCTTTGCGAGTGTTTACTGGGGGATCAGCGCACCGCTCGGGACGGGGGAGCCCTACATTCACCGTTCCCCAGTGCGGGGGGGTTTGATCAGGGACTGCGGCAGGGGTTTTAATGACTGAGCGACCGCTTCTCGGCTCTCCGCAGGAGGCCGTTCCCCGGGGCACGTGCAGTCGGGGCCCCGCTCGGGGTCTCCTGGCCCCGCCATGGGGTGCCCTGACCCCAGGCTACAACCCCGGCGGGGGGGGGGCCCAAGGGAGCAACTGCCCAGGGCCCGGCCCGGCCCGGCCCGGGCCTTCCCCCCCCCCAACTCCCGCAGCCCGGCCCGGGCCTTCCCCCCCCCCCAACTCCCGCAGCCCGGCCTTGAGAAGGGCAGAGGGGGACTGGGCGGGGACCCGAGGCCGAACGGGGCGGGGCCTCGGGCGGAAGAGGCGGGACTAGGCGGAACGACGGTTCTGCTCCCTGCGGGGCCCGGCCGGAAGCGGGCCTGGTTCTGGGCCTGTGACGTTAAGCGCGTCACCTAGTAACCGGGGGGGGGGCTTGGGAGCGCGAGGCCCCGCGCGACCCCCGCGTCCTGCCTTCCGCGGCGGCTGTGCTGTCCCGTCCCGGGCCGAGCGGGCGGAACCTTGGTGCGCGGCTGCGGCGGGGCCGCTCTCGGGCGGGCCGCGGCGCGGGGTGCCCTTGAGCGGCGGGGCGGGGCGGGGCGGCCACCCGCCATGGCGTTCCTGCCCGACGAGCACCGCAGCCTGCCGCCGCCGTCCATCCTCAACAGCACCTCGCTGTGGCTGGCCCTGGTGGGCTGGGTGACGGCCGTGCTGGACAACTCCTTCAACCGGCGCCCGCCCGTGCGAGCCGGTGAGGGGCTGGGCCTCCGGGGGGGCGGGCCCGGGGGAGCACCGTTGGGAGACTGCTGAGGAGGAAGTGGGGGGAGGGGCAGGATAGGGAGACGGGGGTTGAGGGGAGATGGGGGAGGGGCAGGATGGAGAGACG
>ML675690.1:9366535-9398996 GCA_007922155.1 Mesoclemmys tuberculata
GGGGAGACTGGGGGAGGAGAAGCTGCCGGGATCGAGCTGGTGGGGATGGTTTTCGTGGGGCGGGGGAGATTCTCTTGGGGGTGACCTAGGAGGGACCCGTGAGTAGTTCCTGATGGCAGAAGGGATTATTTTGTGTATTGGGGTAGGGACCGGGAGCCCCACTTGTGCATCAGGGCCCCGTTGTTCTAGGTGCGCGACAAGTGCCCAGTGGAAATACTGTCTCTGCCCCAAAGACCTTCCAGTCGGGCTGAAGGAGCAGATCCCTCCCCTGGCCGGGGGTGAACCTACGCCTCATTGAAGTATCTGAACTCTTCCTCCCCGCAGCCCCGACTTCACAGTGCCCCTGGGTGTAGGAGGACAATGTGGGTCTTTTACCAATAACGCCTCCATCGCTCTCAAATCTCCTTTTATGCTTTGGGCTTTTACGCTAGAAAGCTAGTTTCAGCTGGCAGCTGTGGATTCTGGTGGGAATCCCTCCCATTCTTCCACTTTGCTTATCCTGAACACGTGATAGTGGCAGTCTCATCTGTATTATGTACCCCATTATGGAAGACGAATGTGGTCCGAGCTCATCAAGACATCCTCCCTTATAGTCCCAGGGATCTAGATATATGGTGTGTGTCTGTCTGATCTTGACTGGGATTCCTGCTTCATGTTTCAGATGAAAGTGTAATACCATCTTGTCCACTGCCCAGTCCCTGATGGTACACGGGGAAATTCCTTCCCGCTTCCCCCCCCCACCTCCATTACTGGTGATCAGTTTTGTGCATGTGAGCAAGCAATGTCCTAATCTTAGTTAGGCATCTGTGTCCTGAGAGCCCAATAATGATTCATCCTTTTCTCGAGGATTCTTCCTATAACCGAGCTACTAATCTCCAGACCATGACTCCAATAATAGTAAATTCAGATTGTGCAAAGTGTCACTTGTAATAAATATGCAGCAATCTGGGCATCTTTTATTTAAAGTGGGATCTTAAACATAGTGACTTGCAGCCTTCATGTTGAAGGCTGAAAGTTTCATCGGTGCTAGGGATGCATTCTGAAGGTACGGCTCCTATTTTTGTGTGGGGAGGGGGCGGCATGTCATTGTCCAGTCCTATCAACCCTTCCAGTTTTGCTAACCTTTGTGATGTGAGGTGAATATCTCTTTAATGTGGGGAAGAGGGGGAGAATGGTGGTAAAGCAAAGCCCCTTAATTGTAGCAAATACTAGCAAAAGCACTATGAAAAATGGGATTCTGTGGCCAAGCACCAAGGAAGCTCAATAGCAAGGAAAATGGGATGTGTCACTTCTCAGTGTGTGCTTCTCTTGGCTGGCAGGTATCAGGTCTGGAAAATGACCGCAGGATTAAGAGTCAGATCTAGTTCTAATCCCAGTTTTACCACTGACTTGCTTTGTGCAGTTAGTTCTCCCCTTTTAGTAAAATAGGTTTGATAATAAACTCCCTGCCTCATGGGATGAAGAAACCAAAGTGAAGATTAATCATTTCAGGCCTTGTCAACCTGAGGGTCATGACCACCTTGCATTTTCTATACTCTTAAATAAGAGAGAACTATGTTAGATCCTGGCTAGATGGGAGGGAGGAGATCCCAATAGGGAAATGCTTGAGACATCCTGAATTAGTTAATGCTCTGAAAATGTAAAGAACTGTTAAGTGCTAAGTGTGATTGTCATTATTACTTTAAGCCTGAGAACAGCACTGAAAATTACTTCATTGATTGTTCTAAAAATAAAATACCCATACAACTTTGTTGGTGCTCTCTAAATCTTCCATTGCTGGATCTGGTAGGTATATCTTGTGGCCACCAAATAGCTCGTTGTGGTTGTCTGAGTCTTTTACTAACGCATGTTGAAAGCAGGGGAAAAGAAAAATATTACCTGCCATATGTAGCAATGATAACTACAGCTTTGCTTACCACTTTCTCTGGATTTTTTTTCCTCACACTGCAGGAATGCACCGTCAGGTTCTGTTTACCACCATAGGCTGGTTTGCTGGATATTATCTTACTAAGCGTGAAAACTATATCTGTGCTAAACAGGACAGAGAACTGCTGGAATACATTAGACACCATCCAGAAGATTTTAAGGAAAAAGGTATATAAAGTTGCTGTTTTAAGAAAGACCTTGCATATTAGTTAATAAATGATAAATACAGGTATGCCAAAGTAGAATCCAACCTTTCATTACAGGACACAACTGGCTAATGTCTCTTCTGTGGCTGACTCACAATTTAAAGCATGGTTGTGATCTAAAAATTGACCTTTCTTACTCAACAGATCTGCTGCCTTGGTTGTTTTCTATTGTTTCCATTTAGTTCACAAAGGAAATAAGTTTTTAATAGTGAATAATGCAGTAGCAATACAGCTATGGAGGAGGAGCAAACTGAATTATGGATGTTAGAGATGGAAAAGACCTCATTTATTGTCTTTTGTATTCTGGTAATGCAACCAAGACTGGGGCTATCCTGTGCCAGGAATTTTGCTAATTTATAATAAGAGATGGCCCCTGTCCCAAAAAGCTTACAATCTAAATGGTAGTAGGTTAGGTGTGGTGTGGGGCTGTTCGCTGCAAAACATGTTGCCCCTGGGGTTTTTAGGTTTAAACATGCAATTTGGTTGGCTTCTACCACCTGCTCTGGAGGCTGTTCCATTGCTTCAAAGGTTTTGCTAGATTCTCTGATCGTATTTGATACTAATAGGAACTGTCTGTTAAATTCCCACTAGAGACCTAGGGGTGATGATATGAGGCAGACTGAACCCAGCTTGGTTTTCAGATCCATTTTGACTTTGACAGTTGGGAATTAGGGAAAAAAATTGACTGTATATTTTATTCTGCATTACGTGAGAGAATGAAGTTGAACTCCTCCACTTCCGTCGTCGTGTCGTCCCTCTCCTCCTCTTCCTCCTTCTCCCCTCCCACCCCCAGCGGTGATTCTTGCAGAATCACACTTCAGTTTAAATCTCCATGAGCTGCAGTGTTTGCATCAAAAGCATCCTTTGGACAATTTTTCATGTACCCCATGATGCCTGAAATTCAATTCTCTGAACTGACTTTGCTGTTCACTATGGCAACCCAGTTAATCTGTTCTTTGCTTTATCCCATGCTTCAACTTTGTGCCATTGCTGTAATTTTAATAGTTCTAAAATATTACCTCCTCCTGAATCCTACATTTTCAGTATAGAGATGGGGAAGCAGGGTGGTTAGTCTGCAACTATGATCACTTTTTTCAGAAACTGATGAAAAATTGCTAATAAGCCCACTGTTATCCCTTCTGAGGAAGGTTGGAAATTATACTTAAACTAACTCCGTGAACAATAGAATAATTCTCTGTGATTCAGGCATTGTCTGCACTCATTATAGATGACATTTGTAAGAATGGAAACTTAGCTCTTGGTCAGTCACTAGGGTACCATTGTGTTTGTTACAAAAGTAAAAGGCACCAAGCTAGGGACAGACCTATCTTGAGTTTTATCCTTTCTGAAGGGCTGGAGAGGAGGAGGTGTTTTAATTCCTATAACTTTTTCAAGACATACCTTTGGCCACAGTTTTACTTCTCTTCCCACCTAACACAACCCCATCTTCTGCTACCCATGTTCACTGAAAACTGCTACTCAGGCAGAGAGAAGAACTGCCTCCTCAGAGGGTTCCTTCATTTCCAGTCTGGATCAGATATTAGGTGGAGTTTAGCCTGATTTTTTTTCTCCCCAAATTCTGGGCATTAAAAGCTGTATTCATAGTCCTTTGAAGTCAATGCAACATTCTTCATAAGGCCAGGAGCAGTAATCCTCAATTTACCTAGATTGCAACATGCACTGTATCAACAATTAGTGAATATTCAAGCAGACTAACATACCAGGTGAAATAAGAATTATTATGGCCCCATACTACAGTAGAATCTTGCTAACTAGCATTGCCTGAGAGAGCCATTGTGACTGAATTTTAGAAAATTAGCAAGTAAACAAACAAATAGGATGATGGGGAGGGAACTCCAGTTTACTGCCTAGCAACATATTTGGTTAAGTGCAGTTTAGTTATGATTTTCCATTATGTGCCAGTAAACATTCTGTAGAAGTAGTGAAGTTCTTGATATGAGAACTCCTTACAGGGCTCTGCTATTAAACCTTCACTGAGAAGGGGGGAGAGGAATGGTTAGTATGTGACACAAGGTGCTACTGTAATAGAGCCTGATCCAAAGCTCATTGGAGTTAATGAAAGACAGAATCCTATTGACTTCAGCTGGCTTTGGATCTGGCCCATAGCAAATGTTCTGACTTACTGATTATTGATCAAATATTGACATTTAAAAAAAAAAAAAACACCTCTAAATGCCGAATAAGCTTTCCTAATTGTACTTGATTCCTTTTTGTAGAGAAGAAAACCTTTGCTGAAATTCTGGAGGACTTCCGTCCAATTCGCTGAAAACTTCTCAAGAACTACGGACTTGTTCAGCAAATCGAATTTTGTGAGATCACTCCCAAATATATTTGAGCAGGCTGTATGTCAGTTACTGTTCAAATGCAATGGCTGAAAAACACAAAAAACCCTTAACTGTACAATTATAATTAAAATGATGAAGAATTAGTGTCTTCCATTTGTTAATATTTATCCCAATATTTTACAGTGCATTTAGCCCCCTTTTATTATATTTAAATATTAGACATTTTGAGTTGCCTCTTTAGTTAACTATTGTGAAATTAGAACTACTGTACCAAAGAAAGTGGTGGAGCTCAGTTACTAGTCTGTTTAAGGTAGAGGAAAATACAGGTCTCCTTCCTCAGAGTGAAATTTAATTCTGCCTTCTGTTATCATCAACACATTCCTTGAGTCTTGGTCACACTGTGGCCTTGCCTATGCAGAACTTATTACAGGATCAGGGCCAAAGTCAGCCTAGCTAGAAAAGGTTTCCAGAGCAGCTGAGAAGGAACGCAGTATTGGCAAGGCATCCCTACTTGATCCCTTTCAGGATCTGTATTCTCCACTTGCTTTCTGTCTGCCATTATTTCTGAGATCCACATTTTTCCAGCTTTGGTGCCTAAGTTAGACATCCAAATCCGTATTGAGGCATCAGGTCCCCACTTCCATCCCCAGACGTGCTGAGTATCCACAGTGCCAAAATTTCAGTGGGAGTTGCAGGGGCTCAGCATCTCTGACAATCAGGGCATTTTTTTAAATGCCTCCATAGAGATGTGTCTAAAACTAGACATTCAAATAAAGTTGTGGTTTCGGGGTGGTGTGACTCAGACCAGCTACTGTTTATTGACTTGATAGCCAAGACAAATGTCTGAAAAATTAGCTAAAGTTTAACTCATGAGTAAACTTTTCCATATTTGTGCAAACTGCTCCCTCTTTGGTGCACCTCATGGTTTATCACTTTTGGGCCATGCTTTAAGCACACAAATGCCCTGGTTTGGCACAGAATTTGTTGCCATATTTAAACCTTTTATTTTGCTGCTGTCACTGTTCAAACTTTTCTTTATCCTTGTAAAGAATCCTGAAAATGTTGGGCTGAATGGGACCTTAAAAGGTCCTCTATTCTAGTTCATCTCCTTGCACTGAAGCAGGGTTAAGTATACCTACACCGTCCCTGACAGGTGTTTGTCTAATCTGTTCTTAAAAACCTCCAGTGATGTGGATTTCTGGACTCCTTAGGTAACCTGTTCCAGTGCTTAACTATCCTTATTGTTAGATTATTTTAATATCTAACCTAAGTCTTCCTTGCTGCAGGCCGAGATGATTTCTTGTCGTTCCCATTGACATGGAAAACAATTGGTCACTGTCCTCTTTATAACAACCTTCTACATATTTGAAGACTGTTATCAGGTCCTTTTCTAGACTAAATATTTCAAATTCTTTCAGCCTTTTTCATAGGTCATGATTTCTAAACCTCTTAAAAAAATTTTTTTTTGCTCTCATCCGAACTTCTCCAGTGCCAAGTAGAGGAGGACAGTTACCTCCCATATCTTACATATGACACTCCTGTTAATGCAACCCAGAATATTGACTCATGTTCAGTTTGTGATCACTGTAACCCCAGATCCTTTTCTGTAGTACTGCTGCAAAGCCAGTTATTCCCCATTTTGGTTTTGTGCATTTGATATTTTCTTTCTAAGTGTAGTACTTTGCACTTGTCTGAATTGAATTTCTTCTTACTGACTTCAGACTGATTCTCCAAATTCTCAAGATAATTTTGAATTCAGATCCTGTCTTCCACCCTTTCCAGCATGGTGTCATCTTCAGATTTTATAAGCATACTGTCCACTCTATCAGCCAAGTAGTTAATAAAAATATTGAATAATGCCAGACCCAGGACAGACCCCCATGGAAGCACCATTTGTCAGGTAGCTAATATCTCAGATTGGTTTCCCCATATGTGCTGTTAACAAATTGTATCTCCACTAGATTGTTCCAATGCTGTTGAATCCAAAAATGCAACAATCTTATGTAAGGCACTGCATTTGCTTCCTGCAGTGTTTGAAATTAATCTTTAGAATGCCTGTTGCCTAGAGGAGTCCTTGCAATTTGAACTGTTTAGATAGCATGCCCTCTGCTTTTGTTTTTTAACGCCAGTGCAATGTTGTCAATAATCATTCCTAACTCCATATGACATGGCAGAGACTTGATTAACCTTCCTTAATCAGGTTTCCTCCATCACTTTCTGCTTAAAAGGTCTTAAAATAGACATATCAAGTATTTTGGTCTCAAAATTTGCTCTACATTGTAAATATTAAATGGCGAGGGGAACATTTTGAATTATAAATTTGCTGGGGAAGAAGGAATATGGGTATTGTATAATAACTACCAAGCAGTCATGACCTAATGGGAGAGCAGAACTCGTTTCTTTCATGTGATTCTACAAAAACTGTAGTGCTTCTGCCCTAGCAGTGAACAAGCAACGTTCCCAGAACTGTGTTGAGATCAGTCAGTTGTGATGCACACCCAAAAGCCTGGGTATATGGTGCAATATACAGTAAGTTGAGAGTTTATTGAAGCAAACGGACAAGTAACATGAAATCAGCAAGGCGGACGTTGGCTCTGTTTAAAACATGGCAGGGGAAAACTAGGGTGGCATAACTTTTTTGTTAAGTTAATGAAGGACCTTATTTCTATTCCCCTCCTTTGATTATCCCATTTGTCTATTGTGGTATGTTTTGTGCAAATCCAAGCAACCAGCTAAAGCTGTTAGTGAACAATGGGTTTATCCTGCAGCCAAGAGAATGGACAAATATTCTCTAGTAGAGTTGCCAGTAACACTTATCTTAATCAACTACCACTGTGTTTTCTGCTTGAAGCATCGTCACCTTCCTCCTCAAGAACCAAAGTATGTCCCCTCTTGCCTCACTCCCAGACAACTGGGGCTTTCCTGCTGTAGGGAGAGAAAAACCCCATGAGTAAAATGCTGGCCCCATTGAAGTCATGGCTGGCATCCATCATATGTCATTCTTTCCCTTTTCTTCTACCCAAGGAGAAATTGAGTGGGTTTTATATTTTTAATAAGTAAATTAATGTGTTATGTCCCCAGTGCTCTGTGGATATTAGAGGAGCAGTTTGAAGACCTGCACCTTATTCTTGGAGTGGAAGGTAGTGAGGTTGGTTAAGTTTTTAGTTCCTGGGGGAGTTCATTCCACAGCCTTGGACGAACCCTTGAGAAAAACCCTGACTCTCTCACAGACAACCTTTATGCTTGAGGTGGAGAGTTACGTGTGCCTGAAGAGCGGCGCTATCGACTTTAATTCCTCATCTTTTAGTTCTGTATGATCTTTCAGGTATCCTGGATCTAACCATTGACGCCTTGAAGATTAGGACCAAAACCTTGACTTTAACATGGTATTCAAGGGGCAACTAGCATAGCAAACAGAAGATGGGTTTCATATTGCCCGAGAATTGGTTTTATTAGGCCACATTTTTTAAAAAAACAAACAAACCTAAAAGATCATTTGTTTGTAATGTTTTATTACCAAGTAGTGGATTGAAGCAGCCACTTTTAAAAGTATAGTTACCAGTAAGAAAAGAGGATTATTTTATAACTGATTTTCAAACTTCACACAGCCGTAGAATAACACAATGATCTTCGCCCTGATAATTGAAAATTAACATGTGTGAGGTATTTGAGTTGGACAACAAGGAACAATCACATTTATTCTGGTTATGAGAAAACAGTGGCTATCCGATGGCCAGCATCCTTGCTGTCAGCCAAGCAATTCACCACCAGTACTTGCGCAGGATGTCAGCTCTATGCAGCACAGAGGGGGCGGGTTGTCCTGTGAAAAAATCATAAACTAGTAATTTTGGCATTTTCTGTATGCCTCTTTGAGGATGTACTGATTTTGATACTGCGTTCAAAAGAGCCGCCACATTTCTAGAGTGCAATGTGTGAATCTACCGAACTTTAAAATTACACGAAGTACAGGTTTTATGAACTCTTTGCCACCTACTAATCCCCATTAACCCTCCATTTATTAGAAGAAGTACAGGAGATGTGGTTCGCCCCTGGACCGTAGCTCTGTTACTATTAACTATAGATATAGTGAGTGTGCCTAGAGGCCTGACTCAAAATCTCTTTATGCTAAGTGCAGCACACGTGTACACGTGCACAAAATACAGTCCCTGTCTCCAAGAGCTTGGAATTATTTGAACTGTTCACTGATGAGTTAATTACAAACTGTTGCAGAGATTGTATCTTTCTGGTTTGTCAGCAAATGAGTGTAATCTTCAGAGAACAGCTTTCATCCCAGAGCACTTTGCAAACTGCAGTTTAGTAGTCACAGGGTCCCCGACACATGCTACTCTCAAGGACCCTCAGCCAAAACACTGGTCTTGCTACAATGCTCTGTGTTCTCTGGTGTCTGCATACAGCTGCAGAGAGAGCCTTAGTTATTAAGGTCTCATCTGAAAGCCTGGATTGTTTTTAGCCATCATGAAGTGACAGCCTTAAAACAAATAATTAAATGCTCTTTAAAATGATCTTGAAGAGGCAAGTCAAAGACCCCCATTTGGTAAAATGGCTACAGCACAATTTATCTACCATGCAAGGAAAAGATGACTCCCCCTGCTGGGATCTGATCCTGCTGTTTCTAGGTAGTGATAACACAGTTATCAATTAAACTAGACTGATAACCACTTAGATTTTGGAGGAAGAAGAGTGGATGCTATTTGTTACATCTCTGCTGAAGTTTTCTAAGATGCCAGTTAGCTGAGGTCTCACCTTTTTGAAGTTATTGGTGGATGTTTCACCAAGGAAGCATAATCTCACTCTGGTTGATCTGTCCTATAATTTCATTGTATTTTTTGGTCAGGGCATTGGCTTTTCTGGTCAGGTGGGTCAGGACACAATACAAGCCTCTAAAGTGATGATAAAGCAGTCCTTCAAGATCAGCCTCCTCTCCGTTCTCTGTTGCTTCCTCTCTGCTGGTGATTTGGTGTTTGCTTTCATTTAGAGGCACCAGTCTACCCTCCAGTGCGAGTTTGATGGATTTCAGCTGGATGTAATACTCATGCAGGTCCTTGTTGCCAAAATCACCAGTAGATGTGTCATCCCGCTGTTCCATGTAGACACCTCTGAGGAGGCTGGGAAACATAACGGTGTGTTCCATCTCGCGGATGGCAGAGCAGTATTCATCCATGGCTGAGGATAGAGGATGGCTCCCCTGGCTCTGAATTTTCCGGCTTCTGCAGGTCTAAACAGGGATGCTAGGAAGGCTGTTGGCACCACAGCCTTTCAGGGTGTTCGGGGCTGTTACGATGAGAGAAACGAGTAGAGCAGACAGGTGGTTTTTAAGTGGAGGGAAAGGGGCTGTGCATCCCAGCCACAGACACTCCCCTATTTCCAGCTAATCACAACACAGCCTCTGCAGGTCTTGAAGCCTGCTTCGTAATCTGTTCAGGATCAGCATTGGGTCTGTATTTGCAGACTGGATTTCACCCAAAATGATCCTTAACTAAATTTCAGAACTTGACTGTAAACTAGGACTATCATAGGTCATGTTAGCTTTCAGTGACCTGATAAGAAAATGGCCCTGAAGATAGCTGCTGATTTGGAAATCTCCTAGTGGCTCTGCTGGTTGGAACAGAGGTTCCCCCCCACAAAATTGGGAAAGCTGGGGTCTGAAATGCTGATGCAACATGTGAAGGCCGCATAAAATCATGCTTTCCCCTTTTGTCCTATTTCATGAAACCTGCCCATAACTCTGCCATTGCTGGCAAGCTAGTAACCTTGAAACCCAGATGCAAATTTAGAACATGACTCAATACGCGTGTGTCTCACAAGTGATCAGCAACCCAGATATGTTTTATTAAGCTTATTTATTAAGAGAGAGTTGGAAGTTTGGGGAGGAGAAAAATAAAATGAGACAACAGAATAATATATCGAGTCAAGATTTGTATTAGGTGTTTCAGTGGTGCCTGGACTTCACTGTGTTAGAACAAACCTGGGCAAACTGTTTTTGGATGGTTGAGCGGATTTATTCCTGTCTATCTTGAAGAGATTCTCACTTTTTTAAAGAATTACAGTATGTGCAGAAGCCCAGCTGAAACGAGCCCTACGGTGCTAGCCACTGTACAAATACACACTATAAGACTATCCCTGCTTCAAAGAATGTACAGTCTAAATAGAGCAGGCAGGTCAGGGGTTCACAGGAGAACAGAGGCACAAAGAGGTGAAATGACTTGCCCATGGTCCGAGTCAGGAATAAAACTTCTTTCCCCTGACTCTCAATCCAGTGCCCTAGTCACTAGATGATGCCATCTCAACACCTGTGCAGCAGCTCCCACTGTAAGGCTTCAGGTTTCCCTGTGGGCTGGGCAGCTCTCCTCTACTTGCTCAGGATCTCTGCCTACCTGGAGCGCTCTGCACTCCCCTTTCTCCTCAGGAGCTTCCCTGCAAGCTCTGGGCTGTTCATTCCCTTGGGCACAGCCTGGCCCCGGTCGGCTGGGTAGCTGGCCCTGTGACATGCCCCAGTTTAGTTCCGAAGGGACTAGGACGTTTCTCCTGTGACCAGAACCACTCGTGTTAGTGCTCTGTATCCCAGCGTGGGATTGTTCCACTGGTTATTGGGTGATGCAAAGTGTCAAACAAGGGTTAAATAAGGACATGCGTCCCCAAGCTGTGCACTGCAGTGGCATACCAAGGGAGGTTATGGCCCTGGGCGCCGGCTTGGGCCCTCCTCCTCGGAGCTGTCCTCGCTGTCGCAGGCAGCCAGGGCCCAGTAGTCACACTGACCCCAGCTCAGGCCTGCCGGCGGCCGTCGCTCCCCCTGAAGGGGGAGCAAGAGACCTCCTGGCCCCTCTGCCCCCGCGCTGGGTGCAACGAGGGATCTGTGGGGACCAGAGCCTGTCGCCCCCCCTCCCTGCCCCTGTGTGGCCTGGGGGCATCTACTCGTCACTCCCGTTTGCAGATGCACCCCTCGCCCCCACAGCAGGGGAGGGGGGATTGAGGGGAGAGCGCAAAATGGCTCTGCAGACACCCCCCACTCTCCTCCCCCCCGTGGGGCGCTTCTGCCGAGCAGGGGGCACAATAAAGCATTGGCTCCCAGGCGCCGGCGCCCCGCGGTACGCCACTGGCGCACAGGCTGGGAATCTCTGCACTGCTTTGGACTAACACTCACGGGAGTGGGCTGTGTCACGCCTTAGTACAGCAATGAGCCCTCCACGGGGTGAGCCCTGAAAATACACCATATGCTGAGCAGGGTTTGGTAGCAGCTTAACCCTTCTGGCTCTTTCTGTGTAGGTCAGTGAGGGAGCACCAGGGGCAGGGCGGGGCGGAGGGGGGGGCTGGCCAGGCCTGCACAGCTCAGCCGGGTCCTTCCTTCACTCCTGCGCAGCACCCCAAACCTTTCAACGAGGTGGCACCAACCAGAGCACAATCGCCCCCAAAGGCAGAACCCTTCGGCCCAGATCATCCCCTCCTGCAGAGCAGCCACTGGGCAGGAAACCTTCCAAAAATACCCCCCCACCACCATTCTCCCTTCTGTAGCCCATTCCTAAAGCTGGCAGACTCCCAGCTCCACAGGGGAGGCCAGGGCTATCAGTGAGAAGACCCTAACCTATATCCTAGCTCTAACCCCTGGCCCCCCGAGGCACAGCTCCATTGGAGCTCTCGGAGGGTTTCCCCTTGGCTGCAATGGCCCCTCAGGACTCCAGGAAGGGCTATGCAGCCTGGGGCTGTATCATCTTTTCCACCTCATTGCCACGGGGCTGGCCGGAGTCCTTCCTCCCAGCCCCTCCTCCCGCACACCCAGTCTCCAGTACTCTTCTCCACCACGGCCCCCAGCTAATGCAGCGTGGCGTGTGTTGGGGCTGGAGGGGCGGGGGCTAGTAATTGTGCTGCTGGCTGAACCCCTGCTCTGACTGAACCATTTTGCTATGGCGCTCCGTTTCCCGGGCTGTGATTTGGCCCAGTCCTGCTGTCCAGCTAGGCAGCACCAACGGGTTGGATTGGAGGCAGCAAAGTCTGCTAGAACACTTCTGCTTTTCCGAAGGAGGCCCTGGGGGGGAGCCAGAGCTCTTTCAGCAGCTGAGCTGGCTCATGTCAAGGCCGTTAAGAGAGGGTGGCTGTGCCAAGAGGAGTTATAAATAGCAACACCTGCCTTTGCTAGAAAATGGGGTATGTCAGAGTCATGCAAAGAGCTTTGGAAAGGAAGGCAAAGCTGAAATAAAGGAGGCTAGGAAATGCAAGACCAGAACAGACCAGTGGTCTGTCTAGCCAGGGATCCCATCAGATCCTAGCAGATAATCCAGAGGAAAGCATCCCTCCCCTGATAATACATGGACACACTAGGTGCCTCACATCTGTTGTAATGAGAGGATCGGGACAAATTGGAGCAAGTCCAGCAGAGGGCAATGAAAATGATTAGGGGGCTCAGCACTTGATTTATGAGGCAAGGCTGAGGGAACTAGGCTTATTTAGTCTGCAGAAGAGAGGAATGAGGGTTTGATAGCAGCCTTCAAGTGAAGGCTACCTGAAACTACCTGAAAGGGGGTTCCAGGGAGGCTGGCGCTAGGCTGTTCTCAATGGTAGTAGACGATGGAACAAGGAACAATGGTCTAGAGCTGCAGGAGAGGTGGGTCTATGTTGGAGATTAGGAAAAGCTTTTTCACTAGGAGGGTGGTGAAGCACTGGAATGGGTAACCTAGGGAGGTGGTGGAATCTCCAGCCTTAAAGGTTTTTAAGGTGCGGCTTCACAAAACCCTGACTGGGATGATTTAGTTGGGGTTGGTCCTGCTTTGAGCAGGGGGTTGGCCTAGATGACCTCCTGAGGTCCCACCCATCTTTTATTATTCTGTATGGGCTCTGCACCAGTGCACCTACAAAGTAAGTTCAATATGACACGAGGGAGGGAGGCGAGTAGACAAGAGGGGACAGAGGAGAACCTGGAGGCAATAAGAAACTCATCTGGTTTCTCAGGTGCAGGAACATTTTGATAGCTCGGCAGGGCTATTTATAATTGATGTTAGGAGTTGTTCGTCTCATATGCTCGCTTCACTCAGGGGCTTCATGGCGGGGTGAGCGTTTTGGAAGTGCTCAGGGAGATGGTGGGTGAGCTGGTTCAGAGAGGATGGCCAAAAATCATAACACACTTTGGGCTATGGTCACTGAGCAGTGACGCTCGCGCCCTTTGCAAGGAGACGCTAGTGAGCAATTTCCATGGTGGGAGTGGAGTCCCGACATTCCAGGCCCTCCTGGCCATGGAGCCTGAGCTGGTCTGGCATTCCTCGAGTGCGGTTCGTGCACCAATAGGGATGGAGCTGATAAATGGCTGGGAAGCAAAGGGTGGGACCCACGGCAATGTTTGTGCAGGCTGAGAAAGCTTCTGTTTAACTTAGGAGTGATTCACCGAGGCTCAGATCATGCCAGGCGCTAAGCCAGTGGCCTTCACTCACTGCTGCCATCGGAGTTGAGTGGGGCCAGCACCTCACAGGAGTGGGCCCTTGATTAGGAGCTAGCAGTGGTGGTGACTGATGAAGGCCTCTGACATGACCTTAACTGAGGAGACAGCTAACTGTAGCGGGGCCAGTGTAGGGAGGTCTCCTACTGCTGAGGTGCCCTCCATCCTACAGTCATTAGGAAAACTCCAAGAGGTGGCAGGGCCGGGCCAGCCCAGCCAGAGATAAGACGACTCGGTGAGCCTCCCAGGGTGAGCCCCCACTCCAGCACAGCCCCCCCTGCAGATACAGGGAGGGGCAGTACACACCCCTCTGAGCCACTGGGTGCAAATCGGACCCTGAAATTACCTGCTGTGCTCTCAGAGAAGTGGAGCTGGGTTTGACTGGGGAGCTCTGCTGAATGGGGGCCTTAGCGAATAGCGGACGCCTGTCAAAATAAAAGCGAAAGCAGTCGGTGTTAAAAACCGATATAACCTCCACAGAACAACAGATACTCGACTTGTAATCTACTCCTCTAGAGTGCACTTTATTGTCCAGTCCGGCTTAAAACAACCCAGCAATGGCTCCTCCGGGGTTTTCCTTGGGAGTCTATTCCACAGCAGTACAGATCTCCCTGCTAGGAGATGTTTCCTGATATTCAGCTTCTACATGTTTTTCTTTGCTGAATTATTTATTACTATTTGTACTGCAGTAGGGCCTGGGAGCCTCAGGGACCAGGACTCTATTGTGCTAGGCACTATACAAACACAGGGCAAAATGCCAGTCTCCTGTACCCAAAGAGCTAACAACCTATTTATCAGATAAGAGACAACAGCTGGATACAGACAAGGAGGCAGGAATTCCCCCTTTTTCTAGCCCATGCACTCCCCTACACTTTTTCTTATTTCAGGTTATGTCACAGAATCAGCTTTCTTTAAGTATTTAATTTCTTTATTTAATTTTTACCAGGTCTTGTTTTTTTTTTTATTTTTAGAAAGAGCTATAAAATACTAACCTGCCCATTGCTTTTCTAAACATCCAGAGCCAAAGAGGCAGTTCCACTCTATTGGGAAAATACAGCTGCTAAAAATAATACATTTACAGCTGATATTGTTTTCCTATCAGATCCACAGTAACAGCTGGGATCTGTCCCAGTTTATTGTTAAGTTTATACAATACTTATAACAAAGTAAAAAGGCACCTCTTTATTCATGCTAAAAGGCATTGTCAAGTTATTTAGCATTGGGTAAACACAAACACTTTATAAAGGAGGGCAATATCATTAACCCTGTTTTATGGATGGGGAAACCCAGGTCAAAAGTCACCCAGCACGCCAGAGGCAGAACCCAGGTCTCCTGGGTAGCAATCTAGTGTGCACTCCACTAGGCCATACTACTCTAGTATTGCAGCAGTGGCTACGAGCCTCAGTTATGGACGGAGCCCCCTTTGTGCTAGGCACTGTACAAACAAAACAAAGACATCTGCTGCTCCAAAGAATTTTGCAATCGAAGTAGTATTTCTCTGCCATGGAAAAGAGACAAGCGACTCATGAGAAGTCCGTGAGGGGAGTGCTTCACAGCCTCATGGAGCAGCTGGCCTCCGATCACCATGGATTCCAAGGAACTGTGGGGAAAGTGGAGCACAACCTAGAGATCTCAGCCCTGCTCGGCCTCCCTGCTCTGCGACCCTCTTTAGAATCAAAGTTCTCTCATATGTCTTTGGCTACTCTCCATCTGGCTACACACCAGCCTCTTCTCCCAGCCAGGGGAGAGAACCCACAAAAACGATGAAAGTCATAGGCTATAGCAGCTCCTTTACCCTTGCTCCAGTCTATCAGGTGATCTGTACATAGCCTGACACTGATGGAGAGCACCCCTTACCAGGGGAAAGGTACAGTGTTTATTGAGGTTGTGGGTGTTCACATGCACAACAGCAATAGGAACAAAGGCAGTGCTGCCCTACACAAAGCTGGCTGAATGTGCACGGGGGGGCTGAGCCGATCTGGTTGGTGGCATCATCTGTTTCGTAGCAACTGAACTTGGCTTAATTAACTAGTGGTGTCAGCAGGGTGCCTCCAGATCTCCTGAGGACATGTGCACAATGTGTGTTGCCTGGCCGCCAAGAACAGTTCCAGCACACAATACTCGTGGTTATCAGCAGAGACAAGGAACCAGACGGGACACAAACACTGGCACGAAGGGGGTGAAATTGGAAGGCAGGGGAAGGGCAAACGCAGTACTCTTATCAAAGAGAGGGAACATCAGGGAGAGAGGGAGTCAGTTTTACCCACCAACAGCTGGCCATAACCTCAGGTTCCCGAGGCCTTGGGGTGTGACTTTAGTGGTCCTGCTAGATTTGGCCTGCTTGGTTTAACAGTTCTAAGAACTCTCCTCTTCTTTGGGCTGGTGGACCGGTAGGTCAGGAAAGTGCAATTGGGAAATCAGGAGCAGCTTTCAGTGACTTTCAGGGTAACAGCTTGCTGCGTGCTTCTTGCCAGGGCCCAGTCCAATGCAGAGAGCTGGGCTGAAATAGCAGTCCAATACAAAGCAAATTCCAGCTTCTAGGCTGTATTTCCCCAAAGGGAGGAATTTAACTAACTGCCCTAACAATGATTGCAGGGGCTGTCCCTGTGGCATGCCGAACAGCTGCTACAATGAAGATGCTGATGACAGGAAACCCAGGACCCTAGTCGCTATGGAGCCTTTCAAGGTCTCTGCTTTTTTTCCCCGTTTCTCAAGGACAAGTGAGACTTGAATCACCAGGCTGCCATCCCATGTGTTGTGGGGAGCTATTGGGCGCCCTCTCTCAGCTCTGCCTCGCTTTGTTCCCCCCAAAACACGGACTGTGCTTTTCCATGTCATCGTTTGCTCCCCCCGCCTGCTGCAATCTTCCCAAGTCGCCCCTCTGTGACTGGGAGCAAAAAAGAAGAGCACCAGGCTGCGAGAGCCACTGTTCCTATGTCGCGCTGGTGCAAAGGACTTTGTTCCGGAGTCGGACACTGACACTGCAAAGCTTCTTGCTCCAGGAGTAAGTTGCAGCTCCACAGGGGGGACGGTTACAGCCAAACAGGGCAAACCAGTGGGCCATCTAGTCCTGCCCCGTCTCTAGCAGGGTCAGTACGGGCTGCTTGAGAGGCAGGCATACAATGTCCACAACTATGCAGTGACGTGCCCACTCAGAGGAGGGGGCCTGAGGTGTGTGTGGGGGGGGCAATTTCTTCTAAAACCCATTTTCAAATGGGAGTGATTTGGCAGTTGGAAATCAAAACCCCGTAACAAAATAATCCAACTCGGAGAAACTCATATAATAGGACCATGAAACAGCATCTTAAACTAAGTCATGCTGTCAACAGGGCTCTGAACACCCAACAATCCTCGTTCTTTCAGACACGGCACCACTCAGCCAAAAAACTCGAAATGCGTCACACGCGCTGGCCTTGATTCTTCACTGTCCCCCGCCGGTGTAAGTGACCCCAGCATAAAGCAGGGGTAAGAGCACAGTAAACAAGGCTCAGGAATTGCAACCCCTTCAAGAGGCTGGTCCACCAGAAGAAAACAGTCTACTACTGCTACCAGCTACACAGCGTTATTCCCTTCGCTTAAGTGGTGGTGAGCTGTGCTGTGCCATTGCAGTGTCTGTGTTTAGATCTCGCTGAGGGCCATAAGTGCCCCTGATTTTGGTTTTTGCATAATCCTACTGAGGAGCTTTAGCAACACTAACCTCGCCCCTCTTGACTTGCCATTCTCTAGTTAAAAGTTTGCAAGGGTAGAGAGGTGAGGTTCCATCCACCCAATCCTGCAGCTGCTGGAACAAAGGCTGGTGACTCCAGTAACAGAGACTCACTGTACAGAAGGAACTTTGAATTTATATCAGGCAACAGCTTCAGGGTTTTCCAGTGGATTAAACCCAGGATGTTGAAGGGCATACATGAGTGGGCTCCATGTAAGACTGGGATTTGCAAAAATCAGTGATCTGGAAAATCAGGCCTGCCAATTCTCATTGTTTTCCAGTGAGTCTTGCTTGTTTATTTATAAGAGACCCACACAACTTCTGGCACCCCCATGGGTATCTCAGGTTTCACTGCCTCCAGCTCTGTTAACTCTTTAGGCCTGCAAAGAGAAAAAACAAGTACCGCACTAAAAAGAACGCACAGTAACACAGACTCGGCTTATTATTGAGGATCTCTGTGCAGGAAGCTCTCAATGTAACCTAACAGCAGGTCACATTTGCCCTGTCTGGGTTTCATCATAAAATCATCTCTTGGGCCAAGTTCACTGGAAAGTTCACTCAGGTGCATGAGTCATTCAGTGCAACCTGGGCCGGCCTAGCTTTGATCAAGCCTTGGCTGATGATCGGTTTAATTTCAAACATTAGTAACTGAGGGCAAATTCAAATACCTTTCACTCTGTGCTTCTTTCTGGACTAAACTTTAAAGCTAAGTTTGCGGGAGGGAGAGGGGGTGCACCCACAAACCCATGCACAGCAAAACCAGAAAAGGAGTTGGCACGAACCTTCACTAACTGACATAGCTGAGCTGTGAGAATGCTGTGCAAAAGAAAGGCAGACTAGAGAGAGGGCATACTGGCCTCAGATGTAATGGGTGAACCTTAAAAAATATGGGGCAGAGATGTACCAGACAGCCAGTGTGAAAAATCAGGGCACTTTTTTTTTTTCTGGGGAGAGGGGAAGTATAGTTGCATACATAAGACAAAGCCCCTAATAGCTGGATGGTCCGATAATACCAGGAGCCTGGTCACCCTATTTCAGTTGGAATTCCTGTTTATGTTCACTCTTATTTGAACCTCTGTGCTTTAAAAATCTGGCTGGAAATCTCATTTCCATAGATCCCCCTTGTGAATTTTCTGATGCTGCCTCACTCCAGCCAGGCTGGAAATACCACAACCAAGGAATTTCTGGTGCTTTCTACCTTTGAACACAGTTGTCTGAAAAACAGGGTGAGGCAGGGATGTCAACCAAACATTTGTGAACTAGCAAAAAAAAGATTCCGGCTTGTCTGGTCTTATTTCACCTGCACCCATTTATCAATGTCACGCAGCCACTTGCGGCCATCCAAGTCTTCCCTTGTTGGCCGTGGCGCATGTGAGCGATGGGACAAATGGTTCAGACTAACCCACGCACTGTGTCTTTAAAACAGGAGGGCAAGGAGGCCGAAGGGTTGGGACATCAGGATGCAACCACTGCCAAGTCAGCGACAGTCATCACAGATGGCAGTGCTCCCGCACAGGCGCTGTGCACAGGGAGGGACTGGCTGGGGTGTAGCCACTGCGCTGAGATCACAGGGGGACGGGCTGAGCACCCTGCCCAGGCCCGCCCTGCCCCCCCAAGGTGTTGTGTGCTACTTGCCAGAGGCCTGCAGAGTAAACACTTCCGCTTTCAGGCTCAGCCCTCGCTGGCTCACACCTGTGACCTGTGGCAGAGCAGCACCTGGGCAAACTTGCGCCCCTCGGACAGTGGCTGGGCTGGAGTCACATACAGGAGCCTGGAATAGACCCGAGCCCCTGCACGGAAGCAGAGGGGGATTTAGAGAGGGGAGCCTGGACTATCCTATACCCCTGGGGCAAAGCCCAGGAGAGAGTCCAAGAGAAGCCACGACCTGAGCGCCAAGCAGCCAGTTCCTCTTGTACCTCTCTGCGCCCTTCCTTCACCCTGCAGGCCTGGGGAAGATGAGCATCTCATCGGAGCACAGATCCCTGGGGAAACAAGTCACGAGCGGTCTGCAAACGGTGAGAGGGGCCTGGCAAGGGTCTGTCTGGTGAGGGGGGTCTCCGCAGTTTGCAGGTGGGAGCAGCAGCGCCTCTTTTGCCCCATTGGGGAGGTTACGCTGCATTTTGCCTTCCTTGCCATGTCTGAGACTCGGGGGTCAGCCAGCACAGAGTTATGACCCAGAGGGACGTGACTGCATGAGCGCCTTTGATAGGTGTTTGATCCCACTGCCCATTCGGAGCAAAATGATGCCACTAGCTTAGATACCAGGCTTCTGGCAATGGCAACACTTGCTCTGCGCAGTGATTCCTGCTCCTGAACGGAAGGGAATTAACTTAACTTTAACTTATGTCTGGTGGAAACTTTTCAACGGACCCAACACCCCGTGTAGACAGCACTAGGTTAATGGGAGAACTCCCCTCTCGGAGAGGTATACATACATACGGCATAGGTAGCGTCTTCACTGAAGAGCTACCACGCTGCAGCTGCAGCATTTGAAGTGCAGCCCTGCCCATAGTGAGAGTCCCCAGTCACAAAATCCGGCTGTTCTATTACACTTGCCATCAGGCCACCCCAAAGCGTTTTACAAAGGAGTGCAGTATCATTATCCCCATTTTACAGATTGGGAAACTGAGGCACAGAGCTGGGAAGCGACTTGCCCAAGGTCGGCCAGCAGGCTAGTAGCAGAACCAGGAGTACCACCTAGGTCTCCTGGTCCCAACCAAATGTTCTTTCTGCTATTCCACATTACCCAGGGTTACTAATTAGCGAGTAACCAAACGGTGATGGTAAAATTGCTAAGAAAGCTGCACTAGATGTAAAATTTGTTTGTTTCCTTTGACAGAGAAGTTTGCTGTTAGTCACCGACAGCCCTTTGTAAAAGTTCTGTAGTGCTTTCTGTAAAAGGAGTGAAAGTTCAGGAGTTTAAGACCTCATTTCCTCTACCCCTGCTGTTCAATCTTTGCTGGGCATTTGGGTGAAGCTGCTAGTTTTCAGGAGGGAGTTGTTGGGTTCCTGGGATAGTATAAAAGCAGTTCCACTATCTAAATATTGTTGAACATGGTCTCCTTTTCCTTGCACCTGGCACAGTTTTTTACATCTGTGTCAAGTGGGGTGTTAAATGCTTTCCAGACTGAATAACACCATTGTACATCCACGTTGCTTTGGTGTAAATGACTCCGTCAGGGGCAGGGCAATGGAGAAGCAGGCCCTTTTTATTTCACTGTTCCTTTGGATCTATGCTGATATGTAACCTTCACGTTCCCCCTGCGTTTTCTGGCTACAGGATCAGTCTTGAGCACCCTGATCTAGGAAAGCACTTTAAGCTTGCAATTAGTCCTGACAGAGTTGATCCCGGAACAGTCAAACCCTGTGTGTATGAAAAAGAGCAGATGAGCTACTACAGGAAGTCTGTTTTGTGCCTGATGCTTTCCCAGGGGTTAGGTGTGGTCACAGCCGTAAAATGCATGTGACTTGCATTACAGGAGTCGTGTTGGAGAACACAAACCTGCTTTGTTGCTGCCTTTTAAATAAACAAGAAAACCATCCCCCCACCCACTTTGCTGCACTGAGCACTGAATAAAGTGGCTATGCAGAAAGGGGTGCTGTTTCATTTTGTCATCAGTCAGCACTGGGGGTGGTGTGTTACTGGAGGAGCCATCAGAAGTAAAATTACGATTGTGACCTCTCTCGGCATTCAAAGATCCCATGGCATTTTTCACAAAAGTGGTGACATTAACTCCAGTGGCCTGCAGAAATTCAAATTTGAGTAAATCCCCCTGTAGCTTTAGATTGGCGTATTTTTCACTTCCTAGCCTAAACTGTTGGAAAGTACTATGGTGTCTTGATAAACAGCTGTTCTCGTCACCCCAGAAATGGTTGCATTTCAGCGGTGGGTGATCAGCTAATCTGGTCCAGCTTTTGGGTTTATAACAATGTCCCAAAACAGGTTAAACAAATTTGGAGTTTGTTGCTAAAATTTCACACAGCTCTTCTCCCAACTCTTAAGGGAAAACCCAAACCAAGGAGAGAAGAAAATAAAACTTTAGTTGTTAATACAGTACTGTAACAAATCCTTAGCTAGCCTCATGCTTTTTGCTATCACCTTACCGAAACTTCACAATAGCAGGGATCGAACTCAGCACTTTCTATTTCCAAGGCATAGGGCTCTGTCACTTGAGCTAATGGAGACTGGAAAGAGGAAGCATGGCCCAGCAGTTAGGACACTCACCTGAGCCCTAGGAGACCCAAGTTCAAGGCTTTGCTCTGCCACTGACTTCCTGTGTGATCTTACTCAAGTCACTTAGTCTTTCTGTGCCTCAGCTTCCCAACTATAAAATGAGGATTATGACGTTTCCTTACCTCACTGGGGTGTTGTGAGGCAAAATCCAATCGAGTATGAGGTGCTTAGATATCATGACAATGGGAATCATATAAGTATCTTAGATGGACACTTGGTATGAGCAATATCTGGCCTCAGACACAGAGGTGAGGAGTTCTGAACCCCCAGTTGGGGGCAGTGACATTAGTCAGTTCATTCCAATTTCCAACTGCTCTTCCATGTAATGGGTGTGGTGTTTTCCCCCCTGCGATTGCAGCTGTCACCGATCGTGGAGTTAAATATTGGTGGGGAGATGTACACAACAACACTGAGCACCCTGAAGAAACACCCTGGCTCCAAGCTGGCAGAGATGTTTACTGGCCAGCCCAAGCTTAGGACTGACTCAGAAGGGAAGTTCTTCATTGACAGGCCAGGCACCTATTTTAAATACATCTTGGAATACCTCCGCAGTAACCAGGTGCCCACCCAGTGCATCCAGGACGTGTATAAAGAGGCATTGTTCTATGACATCGAGCCTCTGGTCAAGCAGCTGGAGGACTCCCCTCAGATTTTTGGGGAGGTGGTGGCAAGGAAGCAATTCCTGGCCCGCGTGCCCAACTACAGTGAGAACATCGAGGTGATGATTCGCATCGCCAGGGCGGAGGCGGTAGCGTCCCGCCAGTCCAGTGTCACAGTCTGTGTGGTCAGGACCGAGGAGGACGCAGCCAAGTGTCACGACGCCCTGAACAATTTGGACATGGATAAGAAATCGGTGGTGAAGTTCGGCCCTTGGAAGGCAACGCCAAGCATTTCTGACCTGCTGGATTGCATTAAAATGGACATTGAAGCCAAAGGATACAAGATTTCCTTCCAGCCCCACATCACGGAGAAAGGCTTCTTCAAATCCTACGTCTTCTTCTACAAATTTCTGTTCACCTGGTGGTAGCAAAATTGAACCGTTGGCAGCAATTTTTAAAAGGCTGTTAAAATAAATAGACTTTGTTGTTTTAATACACAGAATCTCAAACTATGACTCTTCCTGAAGAACCTTTAGGGACCAGGCTGTGGACTGTTGTGAGATGGGACGAGGATAGGCCAATGAAAGAATCTCTTCCAACGTCACATGCAGAATGAAACAGAAATTAAGAACCACTTGTTTTAATAACTCTGAGAGACTAGCAGTACATTTTAAAATGATTGTGATTAGAAACATGGTGCTTCCTTATCCGACAAACGTATTCCTTCTGTGTCTTTCAGTTGCTTTCGCTTACTTGATTGAGAAGTAACAGGCCCTACAAAGCCATACAGCTAGAGGAGAACAAGCCAGATTGTATCCTGCCTTGTGTGTTATCAGCTAAGATCAGAGACCTGATTCTGGGATCTGGCCAAACTGCACACCCCAGAAGCTGAGGTGTGTGTTCGACAGAGGGGTAAAGCCCCTCCCAGAAAATGCTATCCCAAAACTGAGTCTACTGTCTGCCAGTGTAAGTCAGAGAAGCCTTGAAACCAGTCAGAGACCAGAGCAGTGTAGGATGCCCTGGCCTAACCCTCTCTACTCTGACCTCATTCTGTGCAAGCAGGCAGGGCTGGGGGTAGTTTAGGAGCCTGTACACCAGCTCTGGGCCATCGGAGGATCTCTCCTGCTCTGGGATGATACTCCTGGGACTGTTAGCCAGATTTACAGCCAGAAACTGCTGTCAATGCGGTACAAAGCAACCATGCTCAAGGATCTGGTCCAGAATTTTTACTGCTGGTAAACATGTATGGTAAAAGGCAGAAAGAATTTGGCTTGGCGTCCAGATTCCAGGTCACATTTGCGGTGCTGGGGGAAAACCAGATCTGATTTGCTGCTTTACATAGATGAAAGTGTCATTGAGAGACAACAAATATGGGAGTACACCAAGGCCTTAGTTAGTCTGAATATAGCTTAATTCTAAGGATATGTCTACACTTGGAGCTAGGCGGAGTGTGTGGTTCCCAGCTTGAGGAGACACACCTGTGCTGGCTCTCATTGAACTAGCCTGCTTAAAGTACAATGAAGTGGGAGTGGCAGGCAGGGCACTGAGGACGTGCCCATCTGAAACCCTAGAAACATACTCAGGGCGACTAATCCATCCCACACCGCAGCTATGTTCAAATTTTAGCGGTCTAGCTTAGCGAGAGTTTGCACGGGCATGACTCCTAAAAAAGGGGTATCGCACCACCCCAGCTGCAAGTACAGACATGCTCCCTGGTCTCTCGGGTACAGCTGTGCACGATCAATTACATGTCTTCAGTTGAAGGAGTTCTATAAACACATGGAACTCAGTGGTGGCTGGTGAACTTTGGAGCAATTGGGGCATAGCAGAAACCCCCAGGCTCCCCTACGCAACTCCTCCATTAGCCCCAGAACGCTGGGAGCGATTTCCCTTAATTCCCATGTCCTACCCTGCTTAGCCCTGGCCTCTGAAGTCTCCCTCCTTTCCCTTCCTTTCATCTTAATTCCTCCTTTCTTCCTAGCCCCTGGGGCTTATTCTGCCCCCACCCTCCCCATGCTTCCCTTCTCCATTAGCCCCACACCCCTGATGCTTCTTCATCTCCCAGGCTGGGAGTGACAGATTTACCCACTCAGTAGAGTGGCTCTTCTGCGCCTCTGGCCTTTCTTCCTGCTTCCCCAGGGCCTCCCACAGCTCCTTGTCAGTTTCTCCTTCTCCTCTCCACAGACTGTACAGCCAAGCCCTGACAGAGGACAAGCGGTGGGGTTTATGATGCTGGATTCGCTGCCCAAGACACAGGCTGCAGTGACTGCAGAGCGCTCTAAAGTGTTACCCTGTCAGCGCCCTGGGTACAGGGTCTATATGGGGCACTTAACACTTTAGAGCACAATCTGTGCATGTGCCACAGGGCCGGTGGAGAAGAATGCCCCGAGGCTGCTACTAAATATGAATTGTGAACACAGCAAATCTGTAGCAGGCTATTGTTGATTTGCTGTGTTTGCCGTTTGGATTTAATCTCTCTCTCTCTCTCTAGCTCTGTCTCTTTCACACACAAACTGTGTGCACTTTGGCATACATTGGTTGGGGTGAGGCGGTGCCCCCACATCCTCTATACATGAGCTGCCACTGTGCTGTGCTCGCTCATGCCAAAAGCAAAATTTGGCCCTCTATTGAGAAAATCAATGCTCTAGCACCGTGGTTCTCAGCCTTTTCCATACCAGGATCTGGTGTTAAAACAGACACGGTTTCAGGACCCCTACATCTCCTCTAATTGTAAAGAACTACACAACGCCCAGGTTGACAAACCATTCTCTACTCAATGTTACTAGTAGTATTGTGGTAGTACTAGGTGCTCCAGTCATGGACTAGGTCTCCATTGAGCTAGATGTGCAAACACAGAACCAAAAGATGGCGGCTGCCCCAAAGATTTTCCAGTCTAAGGTGAAGGTGCACTACTTGTTAATGCAGCACTGTTTAGCTATGTTTATGGACACCATCAATTACATCTCTTTTAGTGCTACAAATGAATATGTGCATCAGATGACCCGTCATGAAAACCCATGGTGATTATTAGATAGAAGTGTCTCATAAGGCACTTCCAACGGTACAAGCTACAGCTCAGTTCCCACAGTCTCTACTAATGCAAAACTGCCCTTTGTCTTCCGTGAACATTGTGCCTGACTGGGCGGGCGCTGGATTAAGTCCTTCATCATTTTTTAAAATCTTAATATTCAGAAGTTTATTTTTATACTCAGGACAGCTGCTGATTTTAAGTTAACTACTCCAGGTATATTTGAAAATCATACTGGTTAGTTTAGAAAAGATCATGATTGTGTTTACATTGACTCTTGAAATATGTATTGCTGCCTATGTAGGACAGTATGTGTTTTGGACGCTAAACAAATACATTTTTAAAAGCCTCTTTGCATAGTATAAATCCATCTTCCTTATCATCCTCCTAAAAACCACAAAGATCTAATCCAGTAGTGTATAAGGAAAGCTGTCTTCATGAAGTGTAGTATAAAAGGCCTACATCCTTGTTACTGATCTTCCGGCAGAGTAAATCAGGAGTCACCTCACTGAAATCAGTGGAGTTACGCTGTGTAAAACTGGTGTAAGTGTGAGGAGCATCAGCCTCCTAAAATTTAGAAGCCTTGGGCAAGATTTTTAAAAGTGCCTAATGATTTTGTGTGCCCCAAATCACTTAAAGGGGCCTGGTTCTCCAAAAGTGCTGAGCACTCACTGACACTGGTCGCTTTTGAAGATTTTGGTGGTCCTGATCCTCTATGTGATGAGCATTTAGTTCTAGGGGAGTTCCAGTGCCCATAGAAATAACAGTCTCTCTTGACTTCAGTTGGAAAAGAACCTGATTCTGAGAGGTACCGCCCTCCTTCAACTCCCACTGTAGTCAATGGGAGTCGAGGGTGCTCAATCCTTTACAGGATCTGTTTCTAGCTCACTGCTATGTAAAATGTTTGGACCCAAACCCAAAAGCACATGAAACATGCCCAGTTTGGTGTCTGATTACAAACTTAAAATACAACTCAGGTTTGGGGAAAATATGTTCAGAACCACTTTTTGGGGAAAAAATTATTTCTAGACATTATGGGCCAAATTCACATAATGCTGGTGTGACTCTATTGACTTCAGTGGTTTACACCAGGAATGAATTTAGCCTGATAGAATCTGTATTAGAGTGCATGAATCTAATCTCTTTAAAGAAAAAGAGAGATGGGCCTGACAACTTCTCGGATCTGAACACCTCCAAACTTTAAGGGAGAAATGAGTTCAGAATCCATACCCAGATCCAAAACTAGTGTTTGACACCTATTTGGAAGGCAGGAGACCTGAAGTCTGGATCCCTTTTTAGTTCTTGTATTCACAAAAGGTTATAGTTAAGGTTAAAGATAGTGTCCTATTAAAGTTTGATTTTCCACCTCTTCCTAACTTCAGCAAAATCAAATACATCCCCATGACATTTCGCACGCCACATCTCATAGTAGGATAGAATTTTTCTGGAAACTTTGCATCACTTTTATACAAATTTAAATCTTTCCATTAAAAAGGGTAAACTCCATATAGTTAAGTATTTCATCAAATACGTCAAAGTGCTGTCTGAACCTTTTCAGATGGGCAAGGCCAGGACACCTTTGTTGGGAATAAACGCTGGCAAGCCTGCGTAACCCGTCCTCGACATCTATCCCTTGGCTGCACTCGCCGTGCTTAGGTACTAACAGCACATGTTCCCAGGCCGCCTTATCACTGCTTTGGCCTTCACAGAGGAAGTACAGGGCCCACAGGACCCTCTCGAGCATGAAAACAGGCTTGTAAATCATGGAACCATATTGTGTGTATACTATATAATAAAGGACCCCGAGAGGCCTCGGGACGCTTCTTTGCCGCACTCCCCGTCTTCGCCTGGTTTGTCGTCGCATCTGGTGACCCCGACGTGATTGTGATCCGGCGGTGCGATCCAGCCCCCCTGCCTCATCGGCTGGCAAAGCCTAGGTGCACCACAGCGGGAACGCTCCCTCGTGAGTATGGGGGGGGACTTGTCCGTGCCTCAGAAGGCTCACGCGAAAGAGCTTTCTAAACTCCTCCGACAGACCGGGTGCGCAGCTGCCTCCCTCAAACAAATTGAAGACCTTGTGCGCGTTATAGAATACAAATGCCCCTGGTACCCTGACAGGGGCTCCCTGTGTTCTGATGATTGGCAAAAAATAGGTGCGCGGCTCTTACAAGAGCCCCGCTCTGATATTCGGCATATTCTTCTCTGGCAGCACTGTGCAAGCGCGATAGGGCAGTTGCGGGCGGAAGCGTCCCCTGTCGCGCCCCAACCCACAAAATCCCTGTCACCTACCCCCACTCCTCCAGCCTATGCCACTGCCGACCCTACGGCTCCCCTTGAGCATTCAGACGCCCCCCAACCTGCAAAGGCAGGGGGCGTACGCGCTGCTCTGCATCGAGCTCAAGCGCAGGGCCAGGATCCCCTCACGGAGGAATGGGAAGGGGAACTCCCCGAGCTGTTTCCCGTTCAGTATGCAACAGATGCGGCTGGGGCACCAGTCGTAACCTGGGGCCAGCTCAGTTATTCTACTCTGCGGGAGTTGAATAAGGGAGTTCGTGAGTCAGGCTTGCACTCCTCGTATGTGTGGGGGCTAATTGAAGGCATAGCTAATGGACACCACATGATTCCCCAAGATTGGAAAGATCTTTTCCGAATGATTCTTTCCCCAACTCAGTATTTAGTCTGGGACAACGAGTTCAGGCAGGCTGCTATTGCGGCTCAGTCCGCCCAGGCTGTTCCCGACCAACTTTATGGGGCTGGCGGTTTCGCCACGGTCGAAGCGCAGATGCAGCTGCCCCAGGAAATGTTTAAAATCACTAATCTCTGTGTACAGCGTGCTTTACGTCGTGTTCCCATTACTAACAAGCCCCTTCTTTCTTTCACCAATGTTCGGCAGATGGCCTCTGAGCCTTTCCACCAGTTTGTGGATCGGCTCAAGGAAGCCATTCACCGCCAAATTGATAATGTTGAGGCACAGGCGGAGCTGCTTCTACGCTTGGCATTTGAACAGGCCAATGCAGATTGTAAGAAAATTCTTCAGCAGGTAGTGCACCGTCCGGGGTATGGGCTAGCTGACATGGTCAAGGCTTGTGCAGAGGTTGGCACCCAGACGCATGCTATGGCCCTCCTTGCGGGGGCCCTCCGTGCTGGAAATAAGCCCACTGGTAATTGTTTTAACTGTAACAAGCCTGGTCACTTTCGTCGAGAGTGTCGAGCCCCGGGGGGGGGGGGGCGCCTTTAAGGGAGGCCGCCCACCCGGCGGTGGCGCTGCCGGCCGCCCTTCGAAAAAATGCCCCCGTTGTAATAAAGGGTTCCACTGGGCCAACCAATGTCGCTCCAATCCTCCGGGAAACTCCCGACCGGGCCCCCCTCAGGCCCAGGTCTAAACATGGGGGTTGCTAAGTCATCCTCACCCCACTCCCCCTCTCCCGCGCTTCACGGGGAGGCTGGGATTAATTTGATAAATGCTCAGGACTTGTCCTCAGCACTCCCGGGAGAGGTCCTGCTTATGCCCACTCAGTTGCAGGGCCCTCTCCCCGACGGCTCTATTGGGCTTATTCTCCCCCGCTCCTCTACAGGTGCACAATCTGTTATGGTGGTTCCCGGGGTTATCGACTCCGATTACTCGGGAACCATCTTTGCCCAATTCTGGAGTAATTTTCCCCTATCACTTAAAAAGGGCGAATCATGGGCTCAACTCGTCATCGTCCCTTGTTTATCATCTGATGGGTCAAGTGCGGCGCAGTGCCGTAGCAGTCAAAGTCCCACTCCCCCCTCTCATGATCGAGCCCCCCTCTTCCATCCGCAGGTTGCCGCCCTAATCCAGCAGATACAGACCGCCAAGCCGACACGTGAGTACATCATCAACGGAAAAAAACTGAATGGGTTGCTAGATACTGGGGCGGACGTCTCAGTTATAGCCCAGCGGCACTGGGATCCTGCGTGGCCCTCTGAGCCCGCTCCTTCGGTTTGGGGTGTGGGGGGTATGCAGTCATCCCAACGCAGCGCCCACTGGCTCCCTGTGATTGACCCTGAGACCCACGCACAGGTCGCTCATATTCGCCCCTGTGTCCTCCCAATCGCTCTCAATCTCTGGGGCCGTGACCTTCTCTCCCAAATAGGTGCCTCTCTCACAACACCATGACGCACCCCACCGCTTTGGCGCTCAGGTGGAAGCCCCACGACCCTGTCTGGGTCGACCAATGGCCCCTTCCCCGCGAAAAACTCGCCGCTTTGGAAAATTTGGTACAGGACCAGCTTTCTGCTGGCCACCTCGAACCCTCCACTAGCCCTTACAATACTCCGGTATTTGTAATCCGTAAAAAATCTGGCAAGTGGCGACTTCTCCATGACCTGCGAGAAATTAATAAATTAATTGAACCCATGGGCCCCTTGCAATGTGGTACACCAAACCCCAACCTTATTCCCCACGACTACCAATTGGCTGTTATTGATTTAAAAGACTGCTTTTTTTCTATCCCTCTTGACCCTCAAGACACTCAGTATTTTGCCTTTACTGTTCCCGTTTTAAATAATTCTCAACCCACCACACGTTTCCAGTGGACCGTTCTTCCACAAGGGATGCTTAATAGCCCCACCCTGTGCCAACATTTCGTTGCACAGGCGCTTTTATCCTTCCGCAGGCAATTCCCGTCCCTGCTGGTCTATCATTATATGGATGATATCCTCATTGCTGGCCCTGTTCTCCCCGCAACTTGGCAATCTGATCTTGTTTCTGCCTTGTCGCCCTATGGCCTTTGTATTGCCCCCGAAAAAATTCAAACCCAGCATCCGTTTCTCTATTTGGGACATAAGCTTCATGCTGCCTATTCTGCCCCCGTCCTCCCAACCCTAAAGATTAATTCCCCAGTCACCTATGTTACTTTACAACAAATTCTTGGAGCAATAAATTGGCTCCGTCCCTATTATCGCCTTTCTACGGCTACCTTGCACCCACTTTTCTCTGCTTTAAAGCAGGGTAAGCACCCAGCCGATCTCATTACCCTTTCCACCTCCCAGCTTGAGGTAATTTCCCAAGTCAATTCTGCGCTTGCCTGTCGCTGGGTGGATCGGGCAGTCGATAATGTCCCACCCAAGCTCATTTGTCTCCTTGATGTTTCACAGCCCTGTGCTGTCATTGCTCAGGATCTTTCCCCTGCTCTTTATATTCTGGAGTGGCTTTATTTGCCACACGCCCCCCCTAAAACCCTATCCCCCTTAGTCTCCATGCTTGCACAATTAATCACTAAGGGTCGTCTGCGTGCTCTTGCTCTTTTGGGGGTTGATCTCGTGGAAATCATTCTCCCCCTCCCTCTCAAACACAGTGCCACCATGCTGGCCCTTTCAGATGACCTTCAGTTAGCCCTGGCCGGCTTTGTCGGCCGGCTCTCATATCATGCCATGAAAGACCCCCGGCTCCACCTTGTTCAACACCTTCCTGTGCAGTTAATTTCTTTGCTTGCTCCCACACCTATCCCTTCTGCGCTCACGGTTTTCACTGACGGCAGTCCAACCCGGGGGGTCGTCTCCTGGCGTTCCCTCGGTCGGTGGCAATCCCGATTTACCCCCCCCCAGGCTTCTCCTCAACAATCGGAGCTGGCAGCAGTTTGCCTTGCCTTTTCCTGCTTTTCAGATCAGCCCATCAATATTATCACTGATAGCCTGTATGTTGCCAATGTTACCTCCCAAATTTCTGGCAGCTATATTTCCCCTAATATGGATGTACCCCTTCTCCGTCTGTTTCTTGCCCTTCAGCATTCGCTCCAGATGCGTTCTCACCCTTTTTTTATTGCCCATATCCGTAGTCATCAACCCTTTCCTGGCTTTTTATCTGAAGGTAATGCCCATGCTGATTCCCAACTCCGTACCCTCCTCCCGTGCTCTGCCATTATTAGCCATGATCTCCATCACCAAAATGCTAAAGCCCTTGCCCGTATGTTTTCCCTCCCCCTCGCAGAAGCTCGTGCCATTATCCAGCAGTGTCCCCAGTGTTCATCCCACGCTTCCTACCCCCCCACCGGGGTAAATCCCCGGGGCCTCTCCTCTAATGATCTCTGGCAAATGGATGTTACCCATTTTCCCCCTTTTGCACCCTGGCGTTATCTTCACGTCTCTATTGATACTTATTCTGGTTTCCTTTGGGTCACCCCCCAAAAGGGTGAAAAGGCCCGTCATGTTTTAAATCACCTTGTCCGTTCTATTGCCGTTATGGGTGCGCCTGCTCGTCTTAAAACTGACAACGGCCCGGCATACTGCTCCGAAGCCGTTGCTGCATTTTGTTCCCGCTGGAACATTACCCACACCTTCGGTATTCCCTACAATTCCCGCGGCCAGGCCATTGTGGAGCGCGCTAATCGCACGCTCAAACAGGCTTTACTCACACAAAAACAGAAAGGGGGAATTCCCCTCTCACTCCCTGACAAAGAAGAATGGCTTGCTACCGTTCTTTTTACATTAAATCACCTTAACCTTATTTCGGATGGCCCCCGCTTTGTATCCCGTACCCAAAAGCATTTCCGTTCTCATGAAGTTTTACCAGCCCCCAAGGTCACTTACCGCCTCCTGCCCGGGGACAGCTGGAGTAAGCCGGTCCCCCTTATCACCTGGGGGCGTGGGTATGCTGCTGTTTCCACAGAGGCCGGACCGGTGTGGGTCCCTGCACGGTACGTGAAGCCCTGGTTAGGAGATGGCGTGGCACCAGGGCCTGCAGAACCCGATTCCCGACTTCAACCTGCGCCTGACCCAGGACCCCACCACGCCGGTGACCACACAGAGACGTCGCGGAGGCCCGAACCCTCCCGTGACATGGGGTCAGGTCAAGACCCTGGCCAGACAGGCAGAAAAGACCCTTGATGACCGCTACCTCGATAAAACACCAGAAAACTTTGTTGTTGCTCTTATTGCCTGTCTTAATGCCAATTCCTGTCTTTTGCTATGTATTATTGTAATAAGTATGTGTCCCATTTGTTATACTGCCCCCTTGTCTGCACCCCCCCTTGCAATGAATGTCTGGGAGCA
>ML675690.1:9399396-9470987 GCA_007922155.1 Mesoclemmys tuberculata
GACGCTTCTTTGCCGCACTCCCCGTCTTCGCCTGGTTTGTCGTCGCACACCTTAATGAACTATGTTTCACCCTTATTTACCTAACCTACAGCAAATACTTATGAAACACAATTAAAGATAATTCTCCTGCCACAAAGACTGGTATTCTAGAATTTGACTGGGATACTGTATGCCAGAAAGAAAATCAGTAAAACCAGTCTTGGTATGAAGCAAGACAATCTTTTATATATTTTAACTTTTTTTTAACTGCATCTTCTGGCTACTTATTTGTGGGAAATCCTATACCGTGTTATACAGGAGATCAGACTAGATGATGATAGGGGTTCTTTCTGGCCTTGGAATCTATGAATCTGTAGTCATTCGTCACCTCACTCAGGCAACAGCCTTAGGAAATGACCTCGCACTATGCCTGGAAGGAAACAATTTGGGGTTTGCCGGACCATCAGGGGAGTAAATTCCTTAGTGACACGCACAGCATCTGGGACCTTAGACGGTGTAGATACAGAAATCTCTTTGTGTGGTAGCAAAAGACCCCGTGAAGAAGGGGTAAGAAAGGAAAAAAAAAAAAGCCTTTTGGGACATTAAAAACGTCGAGCCAGATCCCGACCTCAGCCGAGAATCTGGCCCGGGATCCCGATCTGCGCCGTGGGGGCCGTGGACACGCCACAAAGGGAAGGGCTGTTTGGCACGAGCGGCCTGACGCCGTTTGCTGGGCCCCCCGAGGAGCCACGAGGGAGACGCCTCCCGCCACGGGCGGTTCTTTGCCCGGCCTGGGGCCACGCTGGGGTTGGCGCCTCCTGGCTCCCAGCCCAGTGCGTTAGCAGAGGGCCCGTGGACCGCTCTGCACTGGGCTGGCTTCCCTAGCGCCAAACATGCCCCCAGTGCGGGCAGCGCCCCCTGGGCCTGGCCTGAGCCTGCCCCCATGACAGGGCAAGGCCAGGCTGTGGGAGCAGCCCAGCCCCACAGGCCATAGAGAGGAGAGACCTCCAGGTGTCTAGGAGGGACAGTTTCTCTTCCCGTCATTCGGCACGTCTCTATGGTTCCGTTTCCGGGCGCGGGGCGGGGGGAGGAGAAGCCAGGCAGAGGCAGGTACGGTGGCTGGGCGGGCTCAGGCCCGGCTGAACGCGAAGGCGGCGGTGGCGGGGCCCGGCATGGCGGCGCACCTGAAGAAGCGGGTGTACGAGGAGTTCACGAAGGTCGTCCAGGTACTGGATGGGGGCGGGGGGGAGCCCGCCCGGAGCCTGCGGCCTGGCCCGGAAGGGCCTCCGGGCCCGCGGCTCGTCCTCCGGTGCGGGCCGGGGGCCGGGGCGGATCCGGGGTGGGGGCCCCGAGCCCAGGGGACCCTCCCGGCGTGGGGGGCTGTGCGGGGCAGCGGTGGGGAGCCCGGGGGGCCGGGGGCCCAGGGGACGGTGGGGTGGGGAGCCCGGGGCGGGCGGGGGGAGGGGCCCAGGGGACGGGGGGGTGGGGGTGTGGGGGGGGCCCAGGGGACGGTGGGGTGGGAAGTCCAGGCCTGTCCCTGGTGGTGGTGGTGGGTCTACTGCTAAAGCGATGGAGGGGCGGGGGCTGGCGTGAAGAGCACAGACCCGGTGGCTTCCCTCGGTTCTGGTGTCCCGCCTCACGCTGTGTAATCGCTCAGCAGCAGCAGCATGAAGAGATCTCCGCGAAGAAGCTGCGACTGACCAAGCCCAGTAAATCTGCCGCGCTCCACGTAGATCTGTGCAAGGCCACTTCGCCAGCAGATGCTCTGCAGTATCTGCTTCAGTTTGCCAGGAAACCAGTAGAGGCGGAAAGCGTGGAAGGAGTAGTGAGAATCTTGCTGGAGCATTATTATAAGGTACGGAAATAGGGTCTGGGGAGCAGCCTGCAAGACGCTTGGAGCAGCAGGAAATGGAGACACTTTTGGATGGTTATATTTCCTGACATGGTTCTTGTTAGAGGGATGTCTGACTCAAGCGTTTGGTAATAGAAGGTGGAGTTTCTAAGGGTAGGTATGGTTTTGGAGCAAACCTCCCTAGGCCAGAGTGACAGATTTATTTGGGTTAGCCAGGCTCCTGCTAATGCTCTAAAAAGAGCGGTATAGGTAGCGCTTTGAAGTTGCTGCTTGGGTCTGATGTCTAGGGAGAGGAATGAACTTCAGAGCATCCCTGATATTACCACGTCGTATTGATTCACATCGTTACACCCCGTTTCTATGATGCCTGTTACATCAGTATCCTCATTTAACACCAGGCATACAAGTTCACCCATTTTAGTATTTAAATTTCTTGCATTTGTATACAAGCACTTATAAAATCTGTCAAATATTTAGTTGTCATCCTTTATCTGATGTAATTGAATGGGACTTTTTCTTTTGAATTCCAGAGGGGAAGCTGTGTTAGTCTGTTTTTTAGCAAAACGGTGGGAGTTCTGTGGCACCTTAAAGACTTACACATTTATTTGGGCATAAGCTTTCGTGTGCAGAAATCCACTCTGTTGGATGCAAACATTCTTTTGAATTTTTCTCTTCAGTTCCTACCTGTACTTTATCAACTTCTATCCTCTTCTCTTTACTAGGATATATAATATCCCATTTAATAAATCTTCCCCTAAGGGATGTTTCTGTCTGAACCATGTGTTCCTCTGCACCTGCTGACTTTCACCCAGCCCTTAGTTAAAAAAACCTCTATGACTTCTTTAATTTTACATGCCAGCATCTGGTTTGGTTTTGGTTGAGGTGGAGCCCATCCTTCCTGCATAGGTTCCTCCTTTCCCAAAACGTTCCCCAGTTCCTAATAAACCTAAATCCCTCCTCCAAACACCATCATCTGAGCCACACATTGAGACCCTGCAATTATGCCTGTCTAACGCCCTGTATGTGAAATTGGAAGCATTTTCAGAGAATGCTATCATGGAGGTTCTGGACTTTGATCTCTTACCTACCAGCCTAAATTTGGTCTCTGGAACCTCTCACCTACCTTTCCCTGTGTCATTGGTATCTACATGTACCACAACCACTAACTCCTCTCCAGCACTGCACATAAGTTTGTCTATATGTTTTGAGAGGTCTGCAGTGTTCACATCTGGCAGGCAATTCACCATGCAGTTCTCTCAGCTGTCACAAATCCAACTATCTGAATTTCTAATAATCAAATTGCCCCTCCCCCCTTACTGTTACTTGTCACTTTCTAATAAAAGGACTCGCCTCCCCTAGAGTGCTAGCCTGAGTGTGAGAGGATACCATGACATCATCTGGAAGGAAGGTTCCAACTATAGGATTGTTTCCTTCTGCTCCAGTTTGATGTTCTCCTTCTCTGAGGCTTTGATGCTCCTTAACGGCACAGAGGGGTGGTATCTCTCTGTGTCCTGGGAAGTCTTGTCTAGGTACTGCTCTGTCTCCTTTATCTCCTCCAGTTCAGCCACTCTGATCTCAAGATCCCTAATCCTGTTTCAGGTCTGTTCTATAAATCCAGACCTTATTGTAAATAATAGATCTGCCCTGCAAACTAAAACTTTGCTTCTGAACATCCTCATGATAGTTCCCTTTTTAAGTAATCATTACTCCCCCTGTTGATGAAGTCACCAGGAGAATTGCTTTGGTCATTTTCAGCCAATTAACCTGATACCTGCCGAGGTATGAAAGTCAGAAGAATCTTTTGGAGATTTAATTTTGTGACTCTCTCCCTGGTTTTTTATCAAATTATGTGGGAGCTCCCTGTTATAATTGCTATTACTCCATTTCTAAGATGCTAGTTGAAGACTATTTCTTGTCATCTTTTTTATGTATGTGCACAGAGGTAGCTTGTTCCTACAGTGTCCTCAAAAGCATTAGTAATCATACCAAGGTGGTAACTTCTTATGAATATCTGGAGAGATGGCTAATCTCAACATGCTTCCTTCTGTGTTCTCTCACCTTTTACCTTTGTCTATCCCATATTGAATCCAGTCTAAGATTTTTAAGCCATTTTGATTTATTTCTACACTGCTTCTGCATTGGGATGCTGATTGAGACTATTTGGTGGCTTTCCCCTTACTCGCCACTAAAATCTTGATGGAAACTTCTTTTCCTAATAAGACTTTCCAACAAACTGAAGGAATGCATAACATACGGAACCTAACGTCCCAGGAAAGCTGTTGGGACAGATTTCCTATAATGTGAATTTCTTTTGCTCATCTTTCAGAGGCAACAATTGCATGAAAACATGTCTGGGAAGAATAATTAGCATTCCTTAGAATAGGATTGGCTATCATGCTTCAGGGGTCTTACCCATGCATTGTCCAGCAGAGGGTCATGCTGACAACTTGGTAGGAGCCATAAGCCAACATCTAATTATAATTGGGCAACAAAAAGGCGGATGAAATTCTGTGAAGACAACACAAGATAACAAACATGGTTAAATCTACCTGATATTTCAAGTGCTCTACACCCACAATTGTGGCCAGATTTTCAAAAGTATTCAGACCTAACAGTTTCCATTGTGATGCTTATGGCCAGATTTTCCAAAGAGCTGAGCACCCAATATGCTGTGCTCTTCTGAGAATCTAGTCACTTATTTAGGTGCCTAAATGGGAGCTGTAATCTTTTGAAAATTTGGTCCTTAGGAGCAATGAGTTATTTGCAACTGAGCTGATTCCTGAAGCCATTTCCCGACTCATCCACTTGGTGTGTGGAGTTTGGGAACCAGAGGTTCCTCTTCTTACCTCTGTACTGGTCCATGAGGTAAGGGTGTAGGATAAGTTCCCCTAATCCGTTGCTCAGGGCCAGGAGGGGAAACAGAGAAACGCTGCTGAAATCTTTTTATATTTAAAATAAAATTGCAAGACTCATTCATGTAAGGTTTCAAAAATGAAAGTAGAAATTGTTAATTGCATTTAAATCCAGGTTAATGGTATCCTTTTAATAAAAGAACATGAGACACTGAAAATTTGTGTAAGCATGTAGTGTATTCTCTGGAAATCGATGCCTCGCGTTACTGAGGTAAATAGTTTAGTTCTGCAACATATTGCAAGAGCACTGTCTTCATTCTTCAGAGCATAGTTTGCTCTCCAGCTTGAATTATGAAGAAATTGTTATCCATTGGCATATTGCATTATGGAGCAGATGCCTCTGCCATTGGTAACAGTTGCAGGCAGAACATTAGACCATGTGAACTATTAATGTGTGATTTTGTTGCAGTTCCGATGTTCAGGGCCTCAGGGTTGCTAGGCCACGTAATGTAGCCCTTGTTACAGAGCTTGTCTCCACAGTCTAAGTTAGATACATCCTTTTGGCAGGGAAAATTTTCGACTTTGGCCAGATGCATAGTTGTTTTCCTAGCTCTACAGACATCCTGAATCAGTAATTTGGAGAGATGTTTACTGCTCCTACTAATTTAAATGATGGCCATTTGATTATCACCCATAACTTTCACTGCTATGTAAATTGGCAGAAATCCATAGCTAATACACTTACCATTCTTTTTGGATGTAGTGAGGCAGCTTTTTCCTTTGTTTTTGGGCAGAAAAAGAAGGCATACAGCCTTCCCAATGCTAAAAGCCTCAATTGCTTGCTTTGTGCTAAACCCCAAACTCCTTTTTGATACTTTCTGGGTGCCAAAACCCCTAGCTCCCTCTAGTCACCTTCTAAAATCCTCCCTCTTTCCCATCCACAATTGTTAGAATACATTTGTGTTGTCAAGAGAAAACTCTACTGCATGCTGAAAACTGGAAATGTACAATATAAAACTGAAACCATTTAAGCCATCTGAGTTTAATATCAAAATAAGTAATGCACTGATAGAATGCACATTTCATATTCAGTAAAAGAACCATCTTTCACATCTGTCACAGACATCTCAATATGCCATTGAATTTGACATTGCTGTACTGCTGTAATTGGGGAGGGGGAGGAGGTTGCTGCAGACTTGACATCCGTGGTTTTGTGCTGTATGTGGGTCCTGGCCTTTTATGATTTTTAAATTGAAAAGAGAGCAGAGGAGACCATAATTTCTTTCATCCGTAGGAGAATGATGCCTCTGTGAGATTGAAGATTGCTTCCTTGCTGGGTTTGCTATCAAAGACAGCTGGATTTTCTCCAGATTGCATTATGGATGATGCCATTAACACACTTCAAAATGAGAGTAAGTAAGAAATCAAGGCAGAATCCTCTAGACTAGACTTACATCTAAGGACTGCGGCAAGACTCCTATGTGAACACAAACAGCCGAAGTATACACTTGGGGATTATTGCTCAGAGGGAACACTTCCCCCCCCCCATTCTCTTAATTTTTATGACCAGTGGAAAACCTTATCACGACATTCTCGGCAAGAAATCTTTCAGCATCACTGTTTGTTATATAACTTAATTGTAGAGCAACAAACAGTACCAAGAGTGTGCCTGCTTTAAAATTACAGAGCCAAAGCTATTGTTTCCTAACTGCTCAGTTTTGGGAGGCAGCCTTGTTTGCAATGCCGTAAAGGAATCTTTCCTCACCCAAGCTGCAGGATCAAGAAGTTTCTTTTAAATTTGCACAAGAGCATCATTCCACTAGCGCTGTTTAAATAAGAGGGTGAAAGACAAATTATCCCCCATTTCTTACTATAACAAAGTCTGTTTTAATTTTAAAAGATTTTCATCCCTCTGAGCACTTTAGCTAAAAAACATTTTGTGGTGGGGATGTGGGTCATCAGGGGGATTTAGAAGCACAATTTCAATTGACAATCAATGGAACTTGTGCACTTTTGGAAATTCCAGCCCATGAGAACATCATTTATATAATATGCACAGAGATATATCAATTTATTTGCAACTTAGTAGGCTCAGGAAGTTAGTAAAGAGATATGGAACCTTTCACTGTTTTGCTTGACAGAGTCCCACCAAGTACTTGCTCAGCTGCTTGATACCCTGTTGGTGATCGGGATGAAACTCACAGAGAACCCAGCTGTCAGAATGAGACTGGTAGATGTAGCCTGCAAGGTAATATAGTTTTACTGGTGAAGTAAATACGCTTTAAAGGCCAGATTCTGCTCCCAGATGCAGCTGTTGCTGAAATTAAAGGAAGTTGCATGCATACAGGTGGGAGGAGAGTTTGACTCTATGTTTTAAATATGCTTCATTGATGTTATCAGAATCTTTATGGTCTGCAATGTAAAACATCTACATAATACAAAAAAAACCCCACTGAAACCCTCTAAGTGTGAATTAAGGAGATTCTTTGAAGCCCCAAAATAGCAGGTAGGACCTTACCTGTTAGAATTGTATTCATATAAGTTTTCATACTTTCCCCTTACATAACCCTGTTCATGTACAGATTTACAAATACGGTTAAAAGTTGTCCTGATGGGGTTGCTGATGCATGGAAAAGCCAGGTGACTGGAACTATCTTAAATTGGGTACGGACATTGTCTTCCTACATGTTTGCATTTCACCTAGGACCCCATTGCTGCTACATAAATCCAGATTCTCTAACTTGTAGGCCTGTCCTCAGTCTGTTAGATCACAGTTGTCCTTTATATTTAAAAAGACACAGGAAGTGAATGAGCACAAAATTCATAGGTAATGTTAGCTGACTTAATTTGCAGCATTTATGGTGTATTATTTTTTAAACTTGTGCAGACAGTGTTATCTGACTTCCACACCAGCTAACTCTTTCCCTCAGTGCTTATATTCCACATAAGAGCCCTAGTAAAGATAAAGAAACCAGGAGCTCTGTGTAAGGTTGAAAGCTTGTCTCCTTCACCAGCAGAAGTTGGTCAAATAAAAGATACTAGCTCACCCACCTTGTCTCAGAAAACTGTCTGTTTATATCTAAGATTATCATGTTAAAGGGAAAAAATATACCGACTCTAATGTTTGATTTGAGCAATAAGCCTTTTGAGCATTCTCAATTCTGGTTACAATTAAGTCTGTAACCGAAGTACATTCTGTTCATGGAGTAGACGCATTGAATAAAAATCACAGAATGAATTGCCATGTGAGTTAATAAATTATCCATAATTACCTCTTTCCCTTTTGATATTTTAATGAAAAAATGATCTGAGGTCAGTGAGTTGCTCCCCTTCTTCCAATTTAATTTTAAAATGTGCTGCTTATCCTTGGTTTATGATCAATCCTCGGCTAAAGTAGTTAGTGGAGGAGAATATCTAAGAGGAAATTGTATTGTACTAACAGATCTTTAAAATGCTTTCTTGGGAGGGATTTAATGGTGTATGTTTCATTAGTATAGAAGATTGGTGATTCATTGATTGGTGAAATGGCACTCAATTTTACTCACCACTTGAAAATATACCTATGGAGGAGGACTTATTTCTACAAATTGTATTGAGAGGCAAACTATAGCCACAATTCCTTTTCTATATGTGTACAAAATCAATAGGAGATTTCAGTGTCAGTCTGTTGCAGGGAAGAAATTCTTGTTAGGACTACTAAGTTTAAGGGTATGTTTTAAGGTAGATTGAAGTCATATAAATTCTGAGACAGGTGTGGTATGAACACAAGCCTGGGTACTAGGCACTCTTGAATTCTCACTTTGACACTTTTATTCTTATCTGTAAAATGAGGAGGCTGTTTGTAAATGCCAATTATCCTTGCTGCATGAGCAGTGACTCATTTTTTGTATGTGCGCTGCTCAGAGTGTGCACTATTTTATCTACAATACATCTGCAACTATTTTTAAAACATTGTCTTATGAAACAGCTTATTTTAATTTGTTGCTGAAGAAAGAACTGCATGTAAAATTTCTGATTAAGCTTCTTCATGAAATCATTCTGTAGGATTGATGTATAACATTTTGAAAAGGAGGCTGGGTAGCCATCTGTCTTGGATGGTTTAGACACAACAAATCCTGCATCTTGGCAGGGGGTTATGCTAGATAACCCTTATTGGCCCTTCTAACCTTATGAATCTATAGAATAAAATGCTAAGTATCAAATATTTGAAGGAAAGCTACTATTGGACTTTTTTTCCCAAAAAACCTGTTGTAACTGTAAAAAATCCTTTTGGGAAACTTAATCTCATGTGAAACAATTTGCTGCTTGAAAGGATAAAATACCAAGAAAAACATTTCTTAATCTTTCCCATTATACAGTATCTGACAGACTCCTCCCATGGTGTCAGAAACAAGTGCCTCCAGTTGATTGGCTGTCTTGGATCTGTGGAAAAGGGTGTCGCAAAAGAAACTGAAAGCCAGGCTACCAAAGATGTCCAGAAAATAATAGGGGACCACTTTAATGACCAGGACCCTCGTGTTAGGACTGCAGCTATAAAAGCTATGGTAAGTGCTGCTGCACACTGAAGTGTATTAGGACTAATTTAAGACAACTTATAAGTGGTTGTAAACTGAGCTAGAAAAAATCAGACATGAAGGTGATTTGTTAAGTCATTTTGATAAATGTGACAATTAAAGTTACCTGAATTACAATTAAATTAGTCTTGAACAAGTGTGAGGGGGATATCCAGATTCTTGTACAGTAGATTAGTAAAGGATAAATATATATTTTAACAGTATTTAAAAAAATGTCATTTTAGTGCCTGCTGGGGTGTGTGTGTGTGAGAGGGAGGGAGAGGGGGAGGGAGAGAAAACTAGGCACCTTCCGATTAGCCAGAAATATGCTTTCCTTGCTTTAGTGTTCACTACTGACCACTCCAGCTGATGCTTGTGGAATATAGCATCAGAAAGTTGCTGGAGGAAGAAGAGCTGCTTCTTCAGTAACTTGAAAAATCCAACAGTTTATAATTAAAAATAGTGTTTCTGCAGTGCTCTGTAAGTATGTTAATTGGTGTGCAGCAAGTGCTAGTAAGGTCAATCCATTTCCATGTGGATGTGGAGGTTATTCAAATTAACCTTTTGTTAAACTTCTGAAAAAGATGCAGCATTTAATACAGGATTTCATTTGGATCTGTTTGGGATCCCCCTCTACTAGAAGCTGCTCTTTCCATCCACTTCTGTTGTATTTTAATGACGTTCTGCATAGATATTTTTAAAAACCAGTTCATGTGACTTTTATAGTTAAACCGAATGTCCAAACCTAGACATTTTTTGCCAGGGCAGTTTACTATCACAGCACAAAAGCCTCAATTGTTTTGTGATTTAAGACAAGAAAGCACTTTTTGGAGGCACTCAGAATCACTAGCCACTTTCATAAACTTTGGCCATGACCTTCCTTGCTATTGTAGTAATATTTTTTCTTCATTTGTAGCTTCTAGTCTTCAGAGGCCGGTCTAGAAGATAAACGCTTTTCTTTCAGGTGACTATAGCGTTCCACCAGATAGCCTTCTCATGTATAGGGAACATGTATAATTCTTTTACTATTTATACTTCAGAAACTCATGTGGAGCTACAGTATTCTACATGGAAATTGTCTGTGGTTCCTAGAGAAGTTTCTACAACTTTTCTTTGTCGATAGTTGAGAATGTTTTCAGGACAAAGATTTTATTGAGAATTCATGTTGGCAAGCACACTTCAGCGGACTGGAGAAAGATGGTGATTTTGGAAGCACTAATGTAAAAACCAACTAAGATGGAGACAAGCTTTATACCAAAGTCAAAATTATTATTTATTATAATAAGATGAGAATATTTAATTCAGCAGAAGCCAAGAAATGGCTGAATATAAAAGAGAATCAACTACTATAGCAAGCAATTGATATGAGATTCAAGTCAGCGGTAATCCAATGACAAAGATAATAGCAATGAAAATTGACTATCCTGTTTGGTAATGCATCTTTTTATTTTCTTTTATAGCTGCAGCTACATGAAAGAGGATTAAAATTGCAGCAGACTATTTACAGTCAGGTAATGCCTTATTTAATATCGTGCAGGTTCCTTTTTAGTTTCTGTGACAAAAGTAGTGGGGAGGACGTATGTTCAAGCAAAGAGGATGAGAGGATTCATAGTATGTAGTCAGGTTACATACGTCTTTGCCATTGGCAGTGTAGGCCCGGAAATGCAAGTCTTTTTAAAATCCTAGTTTTCTCAGCTGCAGTAGGCCAGATGCTCCTCTGGCATAATGGAACTCTCTACTTTAAGGGTAAAGCTAGTCAGTGCAAGAGATAGAAGTTTCTCTGTGAGTCTGAGACTGGAATGAATTTACCCAAGAGCTAAGGACCATCACAAACCCCTGCACTTTCTGCTTGAAATGCAAGGTGTATTTTTTTTAACCTGCTTCTCTAATATAAACCCATAAAAATATACCTGTTGCTATTCAGGGGGGAGGGGGGTAACCCTACCAAAACAACACTCTATTGCACATGCTTTTCCCTTTGAAGAGAGGATGGGTGAAGAAGCATGTGACAGGTGTGTAGTCACATTGCTTAATGTACTACTGGAAAGAAGTCCTACTATGTTGATGAGCACGATATAACAATCTCAATAAAATAGTCTTACTGGTATTCCTGTGAGGATATGGGTCTACCTTCATGGATGAGGTTTGAGAATAACATGGATCAGAGTCTGTTCTATGCTGGTTAAATGGTAAACTGAGGACAGGTGCTGTGCAACATTCTTCACGTGTCTGTGCATAGTTCAGCTAGTCCTGTAGCACTCCTGAGCAGATTTGATTAGTATTGCATTGGATTTGTATTGGTCTGGTAGGACTAGGTTGAGATGACCAAATACATTTTGATTCATAACCTGACCTAGCTGGTATATGATTAAAGTACCGATTCTATAAAAGAGTTTAAAGGCTTAAATGTAAACCTGGTACAGGGGTTTACACTAATTTTTGGAAACCTTCATTTCAGGGTTGCAAACTGCTTTCGGATGATTATGAACAGGTACGCAGTGCTGCAGTTCAGTTGGTCTGGGTCCTCAGTCAACTGTATGCTGAAAGGTATGTGCTGTACGCAGGCTATTCAAAGAGTTATACAGGAGGGAAATAAGCATGATAGTTCTGAAGATTTTGTCTTAGACAAGTCCCTTGAGTAGTGGTTTGAAAGACTATGGATACTAAATGCCTACAGCGTGATTAGCTAAAAGGGGGTGGGATATGTTGGTCTAGAAGACGTTTTTTGTTGCTCAGATTTCTTATGTTACATATTCCTTATGTAGCAGTACAGCAGTATTTTTTTCAGTGGCGTTTGCCATGATGAATAACACGTTTTATGCAAAGTCTCAGCACAGTAACTTTAATTGTGTGCCTTTGTCTTATTCAGCATTGTACCAATTCCCTCTTCCAATGAAGAAATTCGCTTAGTTGATGATGCTTTTGGAAAAATATGTCACATGGTCAGTGATGGCTCATGGGTTGTTAGAGTACAAGCTGCTAAACTGTTGGTAAGTTTCCTTGTTCTCCTCATGTCCTCTTGATAGAGAGCCACGCGATATGTTACCGTATGTTTGGGAAAAAGGTGTGAGGAGAGTATTAACGTTCTGGCTTCTGTTTGTTGGATTTGCCAGTTGGTACTGTGTATGATGTCAATGTCTAGATCAATTGATTTTTGCCAAAATTTCAAGGCAGCTTTGAAGGGACAGGTGTGAGGGTAGAGCTGTGCATATGCACATCCATTTGAAAAATACTTTCCAAACTATCTCCTCTATGGCGAATAGATTCCTCAGCCCAACCAAAATCTCATTCATGGCCCTCAGCTGCAAGCCTAGGTTTTGAGATCCCTAGCTAGGGCCAACTATATATATATATATATATGAGAGAGAGAGAGATGGACACACAAACTCTGACAAGCTTCTAAATGCTGCAATGATGAGTACTTTGCAAACCACTTGGAATACAGAAATGAGTGGTCACTGTGCTGGGGTGTGTCAGCTAACAGCTTTTATTGTTTTACGTTCATAACCATCTTGGTTCTTCACATAATGTATGTTTTTCCCCCAGGGATCTATGCAGCAAGTTAGTTCCCATTTCTTAGAGCAGACACTTGACAAGAAGCTGATGTCAGATTTGCGGGTTTGTAAATCTTTTCTTTTATTATCTTGGCTCCCTCTCACCCCTCAATGCCTAGATTGTCTTTAATCTAACAGAAAATGAAACCTAAACTGCTTCATTAGCTTTTGTGTTCTTGTAATAATTTACTCCTTAGGTTGTTCAGGTTTTGAAGAGAGAGTGGGATTGATATGCTGTTTTGACAGCATCTTGTTTTAGAGCTGCTCTTGATAGTCCTGCTTTGAGCAGGGGGTTGGACTAGATGACCTCCTGAGGTCCCTTCCAACTCTAATATTTTATGATTTATTGTGAACAAAAAGATTGCATTCCAGTTTTGGGAACAAGCTATAGCACAAGATTTTTTAGTATTTCCTTGGTAGTCAGTTAGTGGTTAGAATTGGGACTCCTGGGTTTTTTCCTGACTTTACAGTTGATTCATTTAGTGACCTTGGGTTAAATCCTTCCTCTCTTTTTGGCTCAATTTTTCCATCTACAAAATGGGGACAATTCATCCGTATCTCACAAGGATGATGGGGACTAAATTCACTAATCTTTTAAAAGTGTATTGAGATCCTTGGTTGGATGGAAAGTCAATGTAAGGCTTTGTCTAGGGAAAATGAAGCATGTTAGGAAATGTGCAGACACATTAACACATGGTTTAATGCCAGTTAGTACCTAATATAGACAGACATGTTAAAGTGATAGGGTTTAACTGCAATTTAACATGTTAGATATTATCCTTTTCCCAGTCTAAACAGAACACAAAATATCGAGTAACTTTCACATAAGAGGAGGATAGCTTTCATGTCTCTCAGCAGTTACATCTCTTACTCCTATCAGTGTGAAAGCCTCTGGCCATGCCTTGGCATGGAACTAGAAAAAGCCAGTTAATACACCAATAATTCCTTTAAAAATCAATAGCCTTTATGACATATCTGGATTGTAATCATAATATTTGTTTGCTCAGAGGAAGCGCACTGCACATGAGCGAGCCAAGGAGCTCTATACCTCTGGGGAGTTTTCAAGTGGCAGAAAATGGGGAGACGATGCACCCAAAGAAGAAATAGACACAGGCGCTGTGAACCTGATTGAATCAGGAGCTTGTGGGGCTTTTGTTCATGGACTGGAAGACGAAATGTATGGTAAGTGGTAGCTGTGTGTGGTAACGAAAGAACGGAGGGTCTGAGTATGAAACCCCTAACTTATTGGGTAATGTAGCCTCCCAAAATCCATGCTGCCCAGAGCACATGACTCTTGTTGATTTTTTTACGAGTTTATTAATATAGTGCAAGTTTGTTTTTGTGTTTTTTTTCATTACCATCTTGGTGAGGATGAGCAAGTAGATTTTATTCCTCGTTGGTAAATATTCATGATTTTGCAATACTGAATTAATGTTCGCTTAGCACTTTGGACAGCAAAGTATTCTGTATTAGGGTACCCTGAAATCAATCGTTTTTTAGAACTGGTTAATTAAGTGAAATGCATGAAAAATGAGTGTCTCATTCTACTGTTCAGGGACCAGATCTAGTTCCCACTGGGTGTCTTTTCATTGACCTCAATAAATTAGATTGAGTCCTAAATTGGAAACTTGAGTTGCTGTTGCTGGAAATGGACAGATTCTCTAGAGTCTAAAGGAAAGGGAAACTATGTTAATCTTACAACAATTTAAACCACGTTCATCCTCTCTCACTTTAAATAGTTTTCACAGAGTTGGCCAGCAGTGGTCTTGAGGTTATAAACCTGGCTATGACAATGATGCAGACTTGATGGACGCACTGCGGTCACTTCATCTCTCTGCCTCAGCTTTCCCATCTGTGAATTGGGGATAATTCTTACTCGTATCTCATGGGGCTTTTGAGAGAGTTAATGTTAGTGAAGTGCTTAGAAGATGAAAATTTCTATGAGCTGTAATTGCTGATTGTTGCTTTTAAAGTTTATCGCTGGTACAGAGCTACATTAGAAAGTTCAAGGTGTGCTCTAAAAAGCATCTCTGCAAAAATCACATTGTAAAGATTAGTTTGTTGCGCTATGACTTCTGTGTGAGGCTTGCTCAATTTGCAATTAAAATTGTGATGTTTCTGTCATACTCCTCCTGGGATGTGAAAAATAACCTTGGCTCTTTCTGGCTTAACAGAAAAGATTTTTCACCTTAAACAATTCTGATTTCCAAACCACGATATTCAACTCACTGTCACATAGATGCTTTTGCTCTGCAGTGCCAAATGTAGCATTTCTATCAATGAAGAAAGTGATTAACTGACTCAGAATTTACACTGAGCTGATAGATTGATCTGCAAATTAATTATTTAAACAGTCACCCCTCTGACCATTACTGAACTTTAAGTGCTACTGGTTACAATTCTGCCATACACCTAGCACTGCAGCCTTTCTTTCATCCCATGTGCTGATTTTAAACCTGTGTCTTAGTGTGCCTTGTCAGAATAGCATCAATGAATTGTGGGTTTGATCTCTCTGCTTCCCTGACTGTGGTGTGTAGGTTGGTGGATGTGGGGAAAGTGTCTATCACTGAATAAGCAGAGGCCTTACTGTGGTTGTATTTTTCCAGTTTATCCCAGAGGCGTCAGGAATCACACTGTGTTCTTCAAGAACAATAGGCCTAACTTGCTACATTTGAAACCTTTAATTAAATGTTTTCATGCTGCACTTTTTTGGATGAAAAATAGAAATATCTTATGTCAGCTTTGGTTCTTTTGCTTTTATAATCCCTGTTCACAAAAGCTCACAGAAACTGCATTAGAGAGTCTTTCTCCTTCATCTAATGCATTATATGTGGAGGTACTTCAGATGTCTACAGTGTTTTGTACAGCATGAATAAATGTTGGCTGTTGGGCTATCCTTTCTGGTCTTTCCAATAGTATGCATTTTAATCATTCACATGGTACCTCTTCCTTTCTCCTGAGGGATCACACAGCTCTAAACAAACAGGGTTCACTTCTGCTATGGAAGCACAGTCACCCTGGGATAAAATGTAACTTTTCAGCAGTACGTAGAGAACTACACAACAAGTCAAGGATGGATGTGAAGAATATTCCTAGCCAACTGAAATGGCAGGAGGACTATAGGGAGGCAGAATGTAATTATCCAAACTGTTGTTTGACCAAGGTTATACCCTACTCTAGCAAAACATGACATGGATCTTGAATAATCATTGGTGGTTACGAGGTTGATTTTTTTTGTTTCATCTAAAAATATCTCCGGCATCACTTGCAAATGATAACTTGTGCTGCTCATAACTGATTTGGAGTGAGTGAGTTCTACCTACCTGATTCACCAGGTCATCCTAGATTTTCCTTACTTACTTTTCTGTCAAGTCTGACGCTTGCATAGTTTGAGCCTTGGCCACAAGAGGGTATTGCTTTTCACAAGTGTTAAAAATAATCCTAAATAAGATTTTTTTTCTTTCAGAGGTTCGGATTGCTGCAGTTGAGGCCCTCTGTATGCTGGCTCAGTCTTCACCTTCTTTTGCAGAGAAGTGTCTTGATTTTCTAGTAGACATGTTTAACGATGAGATTGAAGAGGTAAGATTGCAGTCAATACACACGATGAGGAAAATCTCCAACAACATTACGCTGCGAGAGGACCAGCTCGACACTGTGCTAGCTGTCTTGGAGGCAGGTGTTCTCTTTGGAAAAAGCTTACCATGTCCATTGTTTCTGATTTCCTGGAGTTTATTACCTTTGATTTTTATATGAAAAGCCAAGGTGTATGCTGGTAAAGAGCCTGGCCTAAACTTTAAAAAAAGGCCATCTAAAGTTGGACATCTGAAAATTGAGGCATCTAAAATCACTAGTCCTGTTTAAAAATTTAGGCCTACATCTTTTGTTGTTGTTGGTTTTATACACTGATTTATCATTCATATTATGCCATCTGAAATGTAATCAAGGCTTTTATCCAGCATCTCTGATCCTGAAAGGGTCTCGGAGCACTTCAGCTAATACTCTATCTTGGTAACTAAATCCCTACTTGGGCACCAAAGTAAATGGCCTGCAAATCCTGCCACTTTAGTTTAGGTGCCTAAAAGTACATTTAAAGACCCACATTTGAAAATGTTGGCCTTTGCCTTTACCATTTTCTGCTGAATAAAGGAACACGTTTTCCTATATGGCTAAATGTAGTTTTCAGCCACTCTCTTCTTGGTCGTGCAATAGTTACCCAGCACCTCTGAATACCTACCAGAGACTTTGTGCCGGTGGATATCGGTTGGTATATTTACCACTCCTGCTCCTCTCCGTGTGAGAGAATGAAGAATGCATAATTTTGCATCCATGAAAGGAAGCGCATGTGTAAGTGAGATATCTTGGCTGAGTTCAAAAGAGACGGAGCCTGCAGCAGTCAGGCCGACTGAAAGTTCCTGTGAGTTTTGCTGTAACCAACTGGGAATGGGATTTAGGGAACCTTTGGGAATAATTCTACAAGCCAAGTAAAAGGAATCGACATCTTTAAAATATATACATGTGCACACTAACATTTTGAGCTTTTGGTTTTTAGGATTCCTCCCGAGACATTCGGGAAGCACTTCATGAACTACTGTGCTGCACCAATGTCTCAACTAAAGAAGGCATCCATCTTGCTCTGGTGGAGCTGCTGAAAAACCTAACCAAATATCCTACTGATAGACAATCCATATGGAAGTAAGTGTTGCTTTTCTGCAGACTTCTTGCTAGTCCACTATTTTTTTGCTTTCCTATTTATTCCAATAACTAAGCCTTAAAGCCAGTAAATGTTTTATGTAGTTGAATACTGTTGCTACTCGCGATTTCTTGTTATCCTGTAAATATGCTGAACAGAAGGTGTATTAAGCATTCTTCATGTTGGTGCCTGAAGTAGAGATTCTGCCTGTATATGTGCTTGTCTGTCTGCTTGCATACAAGAGAACCTCACCAAGGGTCATCCTAGTGACCAAATTATAAAAAACCACTTTAAAATATTCATTGTTTCAAGTTCAACTTAAAAACTAACCTCTATTAAGCCATCTATCTTTTTTCTGATTTCCTAAAAGATTCCACTGAATATTAGCTTTGTTACCTTGATTTTTGAATCTCATTATACCAGTTGACAGCTATATTGTTTTTGGGTGGGGGGAAGGGTTTTACTTGTGCTCCATAATAAACATTGATTTTCAGGTAAGATACAAAAGAGAGTTGCTTTGCATTTTTTGAAATGAAAGCAGCAAGCAGGTTAATACTATAGAAAACATGGATAGAAATGAAACTTTTTATTTTGGTCCTTAGAAGCATTTTTTTAAATTGATTTTTCTAAAAGCCTCTTACAGTATATTCTGGATATTTAACAAAAAAATAGATAAAGGCAGTGTGGTTATTCATTTATTATTTAATATTATACATAAGTTTGTAACATGGCCCCCCAAGGTGTGACCGGTGTTTTTGCAGACATGTAGTAAGACAGGTTTTTCCTGCCCCCAGAATGCTTAGTTTAAGTAGACAGTTTTTATTGTTGCTCCCTCTTTTTTCTAGTTATGTTCTTCAAGCTACATTTTTAGTTTCATTAACATTTGATGGGGTTCAACAAAACGAAGATTGTTAGTTCTTCAGGGCAGAGATTAGGAAGTTGGATGTGTATGCACAGTGCCTAATACACTGGGGTCATGATTCTGAATGGGATTTCTGGGTGCTATTGTAATATAAATATGAAATAATATTAATAACACCATTGTTTTGTTAAATTTTCCTTTATTCAGAAGTGTTCTTAACCTGTGCATTTTCAGGTGCTTAAAGTTCCTGGGAAGCAGACATCCTACTCTGGTGCTTCCACTGGTCCCAGAGCTGCTGAGTACACATCCGTTTTTCGATACCCCAGAACCTGACATGGATGACCCAGCCTGTATCTTTTGTGCATATGCTGTTTGATAAAAAGTCCTTGCTGACTTTGTAGAATACGTATTTTTCAAATCAGATTCCTTCTGCTGCTTCAGACTAACGTAAACTCTTACAGCTGTTTCAGTGTGCAATGTTGTAGCCATGTTGGTTACAAGCTATTAGAGAGACAAGGTGGGTTATGTAATATCTTTTATTGGACCAGCTTCTGTTGGTGAGAGAGACAAGCTTTCGAGTTAGTTTCCCAGACCTGAAGCAGAGCTCTGTGTAAGTTCAAAAGCTTGTCTCTCTCCAACAGAAGTTGGTTCAATAAAAGATATTACCTCGGCTATTTCAGCATCCATTGTCCTACTCTTAGTTTTATTACCCATCCAATGGCGGGTCAGTTTTGGAATAACTGGGCTGCCTAGAACCATAAGTTTATATGCCAGCAGGATCAAATTAGTCCTTTATCTCTGAGGTGAATAAATTATCTACCTTGCAGTGTGTTGTGCATGGGTCTGTCAATCAGTCCTTTAAAGATCCAGGTCTGCAGGAACCTTAAAGACCCGTTAGTCCTTTCAATAAGCAGGGGGTTTGCCATGGAGTGTTTAACTAGAACTTCCCCTTCCTCTACTATTCTGCAGTTCTGGTCAGCTGGTGTCTTTCACCATAGAGGTGGCTAAATTATATTGGAGCTATAAGTTTATAGTTTGTGGGGCACTTTGGTTTCTCTCACAAATTTGTAATAAGTTAATGTTTGCATCTAAAACACTATGCTAAGGGTTATCGTCATAGCCATCCTCGACAATGGAAGATGCTATAGAAATATAAAATGCTGTTTTTCCTCTGTTCATTTTCTTCACTTTCATATCTGTAATTGCAGCCACCGTTTTGTTTAAAATACCTGAGACCAGTTAGACTGGAACTACTCTCTCTCCCTCTACTTATGTGAAGTATAGTTTCTGTCTTGTGCACCATCGACCAAAGCTTTCAGAGCAAATATAACTAGAATAAATCCCTTTTAGGAATTGAAGAGTCTGAATTGACTGTGAGGAGGGATTTATGCCTAACCAGATGGCTAACTGAATAATTAATTGAATACATTTGTCCTTTTGAGTAGAGGCTTGGTGAAAGTTGAGTGAAGAGGACTCCATTTGAGTTAAATGGTTTCTCTTACTTCTAGTTTACACAATCTTCTTTACATTGCTCCCTAACCATAACTGGTTGATGCTGGTGATGGCTTTGCACCAGTCTGTCAGTGGAGTGTACTGTAACATAGCACCTTTGTACTGTGTCTTTTTACATAGGAAGAAAGCTGTTTTGGTTTGTCTGGCTCAGCATTCTTCTTCTGCTGTACAAAACTTTATAAATAATCTCCAGGAAAGGAAGTATTCGGTGTTTCTTTAACTTACCACCCATGACGAATCTAGAAATTGTTTTTTAACCTTAACATCCCACTTCAATAGATATTGCTGTTCTGGTTCTCATTTTTAATGCTGCTAAAACTTGCCCAACAATGCCAGCACTGTTCTCAGATCATACCTTCAGACACTATGCCTATCTTCGCGACAGTCTCTCTCATCTTGTCCCTCCATTGAGAGTAAGTTGAGCCTCTCTGGCTTGCACTTCAGTGTTGGGGTAACCAAATCATTCACAGCAACCAGGAGATATTTAGTGGGAACATTGTTCGCTTGCCAGTGGTATAACTTTTTGTTTTCCGAAGATTGGCTTGCCTTAACCATTTGCTTTCCTTCATTGGGGTGAATGCTGCTGTATTTGTGAAGTGTGTGGGAGGAAATACTAACTCATTGCAGTATGGACTTTGTAATATTTTGGGGTGTCTGAGAGCAGGGCCCAAGCATAATTTTTGGGGGCCCTGTACAAACTTTTAACATGGGCCCCCTCCCGTAATGGGGGTTGCAGCCTGGGCTGGGCCCCAGTAAAGTGTACCTTTCCCCCCTCCATGTGGGGGCCCTGTCTGAGAGAACAATCAATTTATTTTTCCATATAAAAGAGAAGAAGTGTAGCCTACAGGATAGAAAATGTGACTAGGAGGCAGGACTCCTGAGTCCTTTTCACAGCTCTGCAGCAACTAGGTGAAATTCACCCTTTGCAGAAGACCTGCAACAAGGCCCATGTATGACTTTAGGCCTGCTTAAGCCCTGTACTCATGGGTAGGATTGCCTCTTGACACTGCTTGCCCGCTTGCACCACAGGCCTAGTGTGTGCCTCTACATAGGGGAGAATTTGACCATGTGTGATCTTGGCAAAGTCACTGTGCGTCACTATCCCTGTTTTATAGACGGGGGAAATATCTGCCTCTTGGGGGTTGAACTTTAATTGTATAGTGCATTGGGAGGGGTCTCTAGAACTGCATAGTATTATGTAATGACGACGTGAAACTAGAGGCTTTGGTGCAAATTCTGAAATAGAAAAATATGTTGCAGTTTTCTTTGTAGCGTTGTTGTTTAAATGGTGACTCACCAAATTGTGATCAAGTGAATTTTGTCGTCTGGATTTAGCTTTTTTGTTTTTTTGTTTTTTCTGTTGTTGTTTTTCCTTTTGCTCAGTTGCCAGGTAGAAAACTAGTATCCTCCCCTGTTTCCCTCAGTGTTACCCCTCATGAAGATCCTTCCCAACAGTTCCTGCAACAGAGTCTTGAGAGAGTTTACAGTCTTCAGCACCTAGACCCACAAAGCACACAGGAGCTGCTTGAATTCACCATTCGGTGAGGCTGTGTACTTTTAAGTGCTTTGAGATGTCGTGATGAAAATAAGAGCTAAGTATTATTATTAATCCTTGTCAGAAGAATTGTTACAATTCCCAGCTCTCTGAAATGCTGAGTGTGGTTCCAGATGTTGTTTCATTTCCCAGTTTGAGCTCTTAGACTGAACCTTCTTCTAAAGAGAACGTTGTGAACAAGATTAGGTCCATATGGAGTGAAATGGGTGGTCCCCGACCTATTTCTACTCTGTTGCAAGTGACACCTTTTGACAGTCTCAACAGAGGCCATAGCTTTAACAGGCATGGAAAGCGAACTATTATCGTGTGTTCAGAGAGGAGCCCCCTCCAGGACAGGGTAACTTCGGGGAAAATTGCACTTCACAGGACAGGTACAGCACAGGCAGGGGATAAATAGGACTTCAGTCTTTAGGCCTATCAATAATATCCAGAGGTTCTCTGCTCAGTGGCCCACTCTGGATCACTCATTTTGACCCTGTGATCCACACACCTGTCCTTTTTTGTACACTTTTTGTCCCCTGTACCAGTGGTTCTCAACCAGGGCTACGTGTACCCTGGGGGATACAAAGAAGTCTTCCAGGGGGTACATTAACTCATTGAGATATTCGCCTAGTTTTACAACAGGCTACATAAAAAGCAAGCACGAAGTCAGTACAAACTAAAATTTCGTACATACTGCTTTCTGTACTATACACTGAAATGTAAGTACAATATTTATATTCTAGTTGATTTATTTTAGAATTACATGGTAAAAATGAGAGAGTAAGTAATTTTTCAACAATAGTGTGCTGTGAGACTTTTGTATTTTTATGTCTGATTGTGTAAGCAAGTAGTTTTTTAGTGAGGTGAAACTTGGGAGTAGGCAAGACAAATCACACTCCTGAAAGGGGAACAGTAGTCTGGAAAGATTTGAGAGCCACTGCCCTGTATTCCACTGAATTCTGTGTCCCTTCACTCACTGGAAGGTATAGACTTCCACTGCGTGATGGTTCTGCCCATCAGTCCCAGTCATCAAATAGTTTGGTCCTTTTCACCAATACTAAATTCACAAGAGAGATTTTCCTCAAATAGGCAATATTATTATGCACCGCAGTCTGTCTTGGTATAGATAAAGCTTCAGTATGGCTTTGAAATGATAGATTGTATGCTGTCTTCTCCATTTCCAGTCCATCTACAGTTTTCTGTTTGTGCAAATTAATCGGATATGGAAATAATTTTTTTCCATGTGCCTTGTCTCCTGGTCAGGAAAAGGATCTTAAGTTGAGAGGCAGGAAAATACTATACAATAGAATGAAAAAGATCTCAAATGTGGCTGCAGAATTCCATGCAGGTTTATTTTCTCTCCAGACTCATCTTTGCCATACTTGTAGCCATAAATCACTTTTACAGCTACCTATCGTAAAGAATAAACAATGCATTCATCATTTAAAACGGGAGTATGAAAGGTGGATGATGCGTTTCTGGTCCCCAGCTGATCAGAAGCAACTGCACACAATAAAAATTGTCTTGGGAACTATTTAGTTTAGGAACTAAACTAAATGCAGGTGATTTCTTCGCAGAATAGCTGAAATCTCTGCAGCACAATACAGCTATGGAGATCTCATCAGAGCTGTGAATGCTTCCCTAAGCTGGCAACAATATGTACTTCTGGTGTGTATGTGGCAGAGGGCCACATGTGCAGCTTGTGCAAAGAGACAGCTTAATCAGGAGACAGCATAGCTGTGCATTGGGAATTAATGTAAATGATCTCCATATCTGCTTTTCTGCTTTTCTGCTGTGACTACAGGCAGTACCACAGCCTAAGATTTGTATTAAACTCCTTCCTCTTTCCTTGCAATTACTGTTAGCTGGGGAAGTAATTTTCCTTTCAGCCCAATGAGGTGGTGTTCCCTAGTGGTTGGAGCACATGACTCCGAGTGGAGGTGTCACATTTTTTAACCAGTCACTTGCCATCTCAGATAGCTGTACCTCGGTTTCTCTGTGTGTACAGTGGGGATCGTGCTTACCTTGCATGGCAGTGTGGAGGTTCAATGAATGTTTATATAGAAATAAGCATTGAATTGTCAACTACAGAAGTTTTGAAGATGGAGTCTTCTAGTTATTTGGCTGACTGCTAGCCAGGAAAGAGCTCCCTCCCCACCCATTAGAATGCTGGGGACATGTTGAGCATGACATGGTGACTAGGCTGCACTTCTCATTTTACCCCTCACTTACCAAGGAGAAGGGTGGATGTGACTGACTCTGTAAACCCCAAATTGACTGTATTGCAGTTGCATTTAAGGAAGATTGGGAAGATTCCCAATTAAGGAAGATTCCCCTCTGATTGGGAAGTAGCTTTTTTGGGTACAAAGCTTGGGATTCCCTAGATCCTCTGCAGGCTGATGGCTGTTGAGGCAAATTTCAAATTCAGCAGAGCATTAATCTGGGAACTGCTTTAGAAATACAGGAGCAGCACAGCTAAAATATGAGAGATGAAGCCTTCTCTGAGTCCAATAAGTTTGTATCCTTTTTTCCATAACATACCTACAGCAGGGGGATGTAAGAAACCAACTCATGATTTTAAAAAAAAACTGGAAAGACTAAGTTACAAAGCAAAATGGGAAGGGGGACTCTGCATTTTGTATCTCTGATTTATACAGAACTAAAGGTACGGTTTCTTTTTTTAATAGAAACCCAGATTTTGTTTTAAAATTCCACAAAAGCTGGAGTAATAAAACTCTGCATATTCAATCAGGTCTTGTCTACACAAACGTTGAGTTCACGGTAAGCTGAGGTGTGAATCTGCCATACACTAAGTGTCCCTGAGGATCCTGCTGATGCATGCTAAAAGTTCATTAGTGTGCTTTGATCTGTCCCAGTTTGAAACAAGAGTAGATTAAAGTGCACTGATGAACTGTTAGTGCATATTAGCAGTGTCTACATAGACATTTAGTGCATGTCAGGCTTGTATCGGGTAGATTCACATCCCAGCTTATTTCAAACAAAATGTGTTGTAGATGTGTGGCCTTACTTTGCTTGGCAGCATAAACTGAGCGGTGGGTGTGGCTGATTTGCTCTACTGGTATCTGAACAATTATGTATTCAGTGTTGCATTATGTAACCAGCTCTTGTAAACTATACAACAGACTTATAAAATAAATTGTATTTCGGAAATGTAGCTATGTTTCAAATATAATTGGCTACATGAATCCAATATGTCCCAAGCTATCCCTTCTAGCTGGCATAAGAAGAGAGATTTCCCAGCAGTTTAATGCAAATTGGTAGTTTGCTGCTCTGCAAACATCTGGAGTGTTTGTGTTAAATCTAGAGCCGCTACGCTGTGTGGTTCCTCTGGGATGCAGAATAATGCAGGATGACAGACTAACTGCTGCTCACGTCAGCCTAAAGGGAAGGGGAGAGAAGCTAGCAAGACCCCAGGTGTAGGCTGCTCTGCTGTGCATGTTTTGCTGCTGTTAATAGGAGTTGTTCTAGGGCTGGGTAGAGGTAAACTATGGAAACAGGTCCCTTCACCATTGCCACGGCTGCAGGATTCGGAATGTGGTAAGACTTACTCTCTCTGTTTATGGTGGTGGTATAATGCATCTGAATTTGGCATTTTTCCTTCTTTGTTCCAGTGACCTTCAGAGGCTTGGAGAACTTCAGTCAGAACTTGCAGGAGTGGCAGATTTCTCTGCAGCTTACCTCCGGTGTCAGCTGCTCCTCATCAAGGTTAGGGTTCGTCTGTGTTACTAAGTCTGGGAATCGTGTTGTAATGGGCTGTGTGTGTGTGTTTCCCAAAATCTTACACTGACCATATTTAATGTGTGCTAGTGAGTCTAACCACTTACGAAGTCTGCTTTAGGAAATGTGAAATTGTGGATCCAGTGGTGCTCTGAGCACAGGACTGGGAGTCAAGGCTCTTGAGTTTTGTGGTGTGATCCTATAATGGTTGCTAGATTGGGACTCATTTAATGAGAGGGGAGGGTATTACGGTTCTTGTCCCAGAATTGGACACAACAGAATCAAAACTGACAAGTTCAATGCCTTGTAGGGAGCCCCAGGGTGTATGTGAAGGGCGCTTCCATGCAGAGCAAAGCACAACCTTAACCATGTTTTATTAATACAATTAATAGAGACAAGAAAGCTCCAGACCACATAAGCAAATAGCAATAATAGAGTATTAGAGAGATCTTAAATGTTATCCCTTGCATAGCATACACTCACACCACTTTCTTGGAGATCTGCTGGTAAGAGATGAAGAAACGAAGGACATCCCCTGTTTCTGCCATGCCAAATTGGTCCGGTGGTCCAGATTCCCAGTGTATCCCAGAAGATAGATTATAGCACTAAAATTGAAACATTGAAGCGTGGAGGGCTAGCTCCCTTCTTCATGTGAGCTCTTGCTTATGTAGGGCCTGGGAGTCTCCATGAATATTTATACAAGCTGCCTCTGTCCATATCCAGCTTCCTCACCCTCATGATATTGGGATGCCTTTACCTAGTAGGCTAGCGTATTAATCCCTATTTGCTCATTACCATACTGCTAAAGCAAGCTTTTGGTTAAATATCTGCCAACGATCCTATCCTACAATATCCAAGCTTAGTATCAGTTCAGTATTTCTGTGGTTGTTTAGTTTCATTTTATGCCAACTTTTCTCTTAAGCAAGCTATTTCCAGTTCCCCAAAATGTAAGGTGACTGTTGGGCCACTTTATGTATGCTAAAGGTCCTAGGCCTATGCTTCATTTATGCTAATTTGTTTAAGACAGTGTTTAACAGGATGCAGGCATACAGGATCCTTATGTCACTGCTAAGTAAAAACAAGGCTAAGATGGCCCTAAGAACTACACTTTATAGCCCAGCTGTGACTCTGCTTTCTCTCTGTGCCCAAGGGCACATCAATTAGGCCTTGTTTACATTGTGATTTCAGCCACTGATGTGGCTTCACTGGTATAAACCCTTTGTATGGACATAGTTTACACTGGCACAGTGCAAACTGTGCATGCATCAGGGTAAACCCTGTCTTCGCTAGGGGTTTGAACAGTGCAGCTATATAGGCTTGAAATCCCAGTGGAGACAAGATCACCCACTCTTTGCTGACGTTGGCCATTGATAATGGTTCTTGCTGAACTGGTGCCGAAAGTGGTTTGACTGCTGATGGAACAAAACTATTTTCAGTACTATGTAGAAAAGATTCTTAAGATTTGGGCAGAATCTCAGTTATGCTCTCTATTACCCTATTGAAAACTGTTCCATCCGTTTTACAACAGCAGGTAAACTGTTTTTATCCACTAGGACAAACATTGTCAACAAAAGGTCAGTTTCTTAACATAAATCAGAACTTAAAGAAAGTGGGCAGAGAATTTATCTGTAAAACAGGAATAATACTTACCTGGCTTCCAGGGATGTTGTGAAGATTAATTTAATGTTTGTACGTGCATTGAAGATGTACTATACAAGTGCAAAGCATAAAAGATTTGCAAACGATTCTCTTCTAGAAAACTAACTATTGCCTACTAAAATAGAGGATGGTTATGAAAATGGAAAAAAAAATCATTCTTTGTTCTGTGTGAAATTGCCAGTTGGGTTCTCTTAATGCTAGGCCAGGCAAACCTTCAAGTAAATTTGCAGCTCAAAGAAATTATTACAGATAAGTAGATCCAGCTTGATACACTAGTCAATAGCTGGGTCAGCAGAGAATCAGGGCTTGGGAGTTTCCTTGACAATTTCCTTCCTCTAGGTGGAGGATTGGAATGAACCTATTTACACTGGACAAAGGGATATGCTACCTTGTCCTTTTGGCAAAAATAAGTTTGTTCTTTTTGTAGGAGGTGGGTGGACTGTAGTTGAAGGTTGATTCAGGTGAGGGAAATGCTCATGCTTAGATGAGAAGATCCATTGCAAGCCAACATGGAAAAGGCAGCGATCTGCGTGAAATCATGAGTAGTTTAGAATATCTGGAAAGACCATTTAAAATTTAAAATCCTAAACAGATTGGAAAGTGAGACCCCTTCAGTGGCAACTCAGTGCCTTTCATTAGAAAATTTACACTCCACTAAAGTATTTTCTGTGACACAATAGAAGCATTTAGTGGCAAATCCTGTCCCTTCCCAATCTCAGACATAGCAGAACTGAAGCTGCTGTTCCCTTGTGCTTGGGGCTTGGTGGGTCAGGATTTTAAGAGCCTGTCCAGATAGCAGCCACCTTTCATGTTCTGAATCTTGGCTCCTTGGGTGTTCCTGTGCAGCCATATGGAAGGGAAGAAGGGTTGGGAGAAGTGAGGGTGCGTCAGGGCAGTGGATCTTCCCTAATGATTCTGTCACAAATCATCAGAAAACAGTAGATACTTTGGTGCCAGTGTCGGTAGCGGTGATTATGAAGTAGTCTTCGTAACTCACTAAATCTTCTCTGTTGTCTTGGTGGGGATGAAGCTGCTTACAGGGGTGTCCTAGAATATTACTGGGGCCATGAGCTTCTGAGAACAGGCTGTTGTGGTTGCCTGAAACCTGAGGAGGTCCTGATCTTGGCCTGAGAAAGTGGTGATGAACCAGGATACGGGAGACTTTCTCACTTATATTTTTAAAGGCACTATGGCATCAGGCTGACACATTCTCCAGGAATGAAGAAAGTGCCAATGCTGCCTTTTAACCTGCAAGGAGGGATTGTCTGGGAGACACAAAGTAATCCCTGTTCCTGTGTAGTTCCCTAGCCCTGCTAGCACAGGGGTATAACTTTGTTTTCACTCTTAAATTATTGTGTTGGACATTTATCAATATTCCATGGGTTTCTTCTGTAGGCCCTCCAGGAAAAACTGTGGAATGTGGCAGCTCCTCTCTACCTGAAGCAGAATGCTTTGGCATCAGCAGCTGCAAATCAGGTGAGTTTGTAGGAGCCATGTCTTCATGAAGGCAAGTCCTCTGGGCAAGGACCTTCCCCCATGTGTTTCGATCCCTCTGACTATTGAAGTAAAAAAGATTATTTTAGTAATCTTGGATTCCAAAAGCAAAGTGAATTGTGTGTGGGATGTGGGATGAATGCAAGGTTGACTTGTATGCCATTCTATATATACCAAAGATGCTCAGAATTGCTTGGATGCTGTTTTGTTTTGTTTGCTTTTTAAAAAGAGAAAATTACGCGTGCTGCAGATAATTGGGTGATATCTTAATTCAGAGTCAACCGTCTGATTGAAGATATGATTTTATAGAACTCCACCTTCAACATACTTAAACACTTGTTGGAAACGAAAAGCTGTCTGTGTCGTCTTCAGAAGAAGATCTGTCTAGGCTGATTTTGTTGCAGTTAAATCTGAGACTAATTGTACTCTGATGGTTGCTCACAAGATCAGCTGTGCTGAAGTCCCCATAGAATCATAGAAATAGAGCTGGAAGGGACCTTGAGAGATCCCCAGACCTGCCCCTTTGCCTTAGGCATGACCAAATAAAGCTAGACCATCCCTGCCAGGTGTTTGTCTGACCTGTTCTTAAAATCCTCCAAATACACGGATTCCACAAGCTCTCTTGGAAGCCTATTCCAGTGCCTAACTACCCTTACAGTTAGAACGATTTTCCTAATACTTAGCCTGAATTTCCCTGCCTGCAGATTAGGCCAATTACTACTTGTCCTTACATTCAGAGGACATAGAGAACAGTTGATCACTGTCCTTTTTGTAAAAGTCTTTAACATATTTGGAGACTATTATCAGATCCTCCCTCAGTCTTTTTTTCAAGACTAAGCATGCCCCGTTTTTTAACCATTTCTTATGTAGTTCAGGTTTTTTAAACCTTTTATCACTTTTGTTGTTCTCCTCTGAACTTCCAGTTTATCCACATCTTTCCTGAAGTGTGGTGCCTAGAACTGGATACTGTGCTCCAGCTGAGGCCTCACCACTGGCAAACAGAGCAGCGCAATTACCTGCTGTGTCTTACATACGACACTCCCGTTAATGCACCCCCAGAATATTAGCCTTTTTCTCAACTGTATCACATTATTGACTCATTCAATTTGGTATCCACTATAACCATGAGATCTCTTTCAGCGATATTACCACCTAGCCAGTTATTCCCCATTTTGTAGTTGTGCATTTGATATTTTCCTTCCTAGGTGAAGTACTTTGCACTTATCTTTATTGATTTTCATCTTGTTGATTTCAGACCAGTTCTACAATTTATCAAAGTCATTTTGACTTCAATCCTTTCTTCCCAAGTGTCTGCATCTCCTTCCCATTTGGTGTTATCCACTAATTTTATAAACCTACTGTCCACCATCTAAGTCATTAATGAAAATATTGAACAAATAGTACCAGACCTATGACTGAACCCTCTGAAACCCCATTATATACATCCTCCCAGTTTGACAGTGAATCATTATTAATCTGAGTATAGTTTTTCAATCAGTTGTGCACCTTATAGTAATTTAATCTAGACCATATTTCCATAGTTTGCCTAGGAGATTGTCATGTGGGACTGTGTCAAAGGCCTTATTAAAATCAAGATATATCATGCCTATAGCTTTCCCCCCCATCCACTAGGCCAATAAATCTTTCAAAAAAGAAAATTAGGTTTGGTTGGCATGATTGGTTCTTGTCAAATTCATGTTGGCTATTACTTAGAACCCTATTGTCATCTAGGTGCTTATAAATGGATTGCTTCATAATTTGTTCCAGGATCTTTCCTGATACTGAAGTTGGTCTGGCTGGTCCATAATCCCCCAGGTTCTCTTTCTTCCACTTTTTAAGGCTATACGCACTATGGATTGCCCTTCAGTCCTCTGGGGCCTCTTGTCCTCCATGAGTTCTTGCAGATAATTGCTAATGGTTCAGAGATTGCTTCAGCAAATTCCTAGTGTGCTCTATGATGCATTTCATTAGGCCCTGCCAACTTGAATACACTTAACCTGTCCTTTCCCTATTTTGATTGGTGTTCCTTCCTCCTTGTTAATATTAATTGTGTTAATTATCTGGTCACTATTAACCTTTTTATTGAAGACTGAAGTAAAATAGGCATTAAATACCTCAGCCTCCTTGATGTCATCCATTTTAACTCCCCTTCTCTGCTAAGTGGTGGACTTACGCTTTCCTATGTTTTTCTTGTGCTCCTAATGTATTTATAGAACCTCTTCTTATTGCCTTTTATGTACCCTGCTAGATGTAACTCATTTTGTGCTGCCTTCTTTTCTGATTTTGTCCTTGCATGCTTGTGCTATTCTTTTGTACCCATCCATAGCAATTCATCCGTATTTCTGCTTTTTGATTGTCAGGTCGTTAAAGAGCTCCTGATAGAGCCATATTGGCTTCATATAAAAAGTAATATTTTTCCTTGGCATTGGGATAGTTTCTGAAAGGCACAACAGCAAACTATCAGCTTTCCTGAACTCCTTTTTCCCTCAGGCTGCGACAACACTGTGCACCACAGGCAACGGCATGCAATGTCCTTGTATCTACATGCTGTAGTGAAAACCACATTGCAGTGTGTTACTACATGTGTCAGTGAAAGGCTCTGGCAGAGGGGAGAGAGTGGGGAAAGGTGAGCTGCCTGATGCCTCCTCTCTGCCAGAGCCTTTCCCCATTGCCAGTCTTTTCCTGTGGCAGGGAAAGACTCCAGCAACGGGGAGGCAATGGGACAATATACTGTTAAAATAGCAGTGTAGATGTGGGAGGCATAGCTTGACCTTATAGAGAATCATGTAAGGTATGTTCTCAAGTATATACCCACACCCTTCTGGCATGTCTGCTTTACCTGCCTAAGCCATGCATCACTGTTTACACTCCTGTTTATATACACTAAGCACTGCAAAAAGAAGCGTGCAGTGTACATGCATCCTTGGATTTTTCTTCCCATAGGGACCTTACTTACCGGTTCTGTGAGTTTTAGTCTGCTTTTTTGAAGTCCATTGTTCTTATCCTGCTGTCCTCAATTCTTTCTTTTCTTAGAAACATGAGATCATCATTTAATGATGACTTTCATTCAAATTGCCTTTAACCATCAGATTCACAACCAATACATCCCTGTTAGTCAGAATCAAGTCTAAAATGTCATAAAACATCTAAAAAGTCATATCTTTGACCATCTCTGCATATCAAGTGCTGGCAGCTGATCTCATTAGCTGTGCTTTAAATGACTGTTGGAATGATGAAAGCCAAGAATTTATCAGCCATTTCACGATGGTTTGTAACATTAATGTAGAAGTTGACTAGATATTGTTGTCTGTGAGCTGGACCCCAGATAGAAAAGCTGTCTGTCTTTAGTTCAGAGTAGAGATGGGACTGAACTTATACTCTGAACTTGGGCGCAAATCACAAAGTGGGGTTTTGGAGTTAAGCTTTTCCCATGTTCAATTTTGATAAAACCCATGATACTGCTACCCTGAAAATGGCAGAGATTATGCACCGAAAAGCCAGAACTGGAGAATCAAAATAAAAGCAGAGAAAGAGAGCTATTCAGCAACCTGAAAACAAACGTAGGCTGGAAACAAGTGTCTGGTCCTGTTGAGAAAAGATATTGACTATTTGACTCTCCAGTTAATTAAAATGTAATGGAGAGGCAGCTATCTCTGTCTGAGAGAGCCCACTGTGCTGTAAACAGCTGTCTCCAGAATGGTGGAAACAAAAGTCTGTGAGGCTTGTAAACCTTCCTCTAATTGCAATACTTTTGCTGGGAGCTCTGCCCAGCAGTACACAGACTGGTTATGTGTTTTGATTGCACTTCTAGATCACTTCCAGCAAATGAAAGAAGAAGGGCAACCTTTCTTGTAGTGTAACTTGGCAGTACTTGAGTTCAGTATGAAGTGCTACTTGCAGAGAAGTTAATAACCTTCTTTAATAATCTAAGCACTTCTCTTATTTATTTGAGCACATTTTATATGTTGTACTGTAAACAAATCATGTAATATGGCAAATGGGATAATTTGTTGTCTAAATTTTGAAGTATATCTTTGAGAGAATCCAGAATGATGTGCCTTTTGTAGCTGAAGCTTGAAATGGAACATGGAGCATTCCTGACTATAAAGTTGATCACAAGAGGTTTAGACACTTAAAAAAAAAAGAAAAAGTCAAAATCCAGACAAACTGAAAATGATAATTTAGATCCTAAATGTGAGCCTGAACAGGGTCCTTGGGGCTACTGTTTTCTGCTTATCTCTTGTGCTACCTGCTGTGTCAGGTGAAGTCTTGCAGGAGTGTTTTGGTGCCCGCTCACCAAGCTTATGGTGCAGGTGGGAGGAGACAGGATGCAGGGGGAGATGGCATCAGGAAAGAGGGAGTGATGGACATACAGCACATACATAACTCCCATGAAGATTCTTGTTGTTGCAAGGTTCCATGCATTGTTTTTCTTTTAATTTATTTAGGGCTAGATTTTGATGCCCCCTTACGCATGTTGGGTCCTAGTACCTTATTCCATGAATAGTTCAACTGAAATGATGAGACCTTTCCTCATGCTGAATAGAAACTCAGTATCTGGCTCTGGTGACAACACTCGCATAGCAGCTGAACAAAATCGGACACAGTTAAACCATGTCTTGTTTATATTGTAGATTATGGAAGAAACTTACAAAATGGAGTTTATGTACAGTGGAGTGGAAAATAGACAAGTGGTCATTATTCACCACATGAGACTGCAAGCCAAAGCATTACAGCTTATAGTGACTGCACGTACTACTAGAGGGTAAGAGTTCCCTGGAGGTGAGGCTTCTTGAACAGTTAACTGCAAAACCCCAGGTTTCTGAAGCTTGGTTGCAAATGACAAAGGTAACTTACATTTGTAATACATAATGGCATGCAAATAATAGGTCATTAAAAGACCTGCATATGGAGAATAAACTGGTTTCTTCATTTATCTTCAAAGCACCTATTGAGCGAGACAGCATAAAGTCAGTCAGGTTATGAAAAAGTTAACTCTGATCAAATTACTGCATTAAAAATGGAAGTGCAGCTGTGGTGCAGGAGGGACTAGACCTCTCAAGATGCTAGGTATGTCCTTGGGCAGCTAGACCCTCTTGCTGTTCATGCTGCCACAGCTACACTTGTATTTTTAGCGTGCTACCTCGGTCAAAGCTAGTGTGGATCTGTCTCTTCAAGCTGAAATGTACATCTTCCAGCCCCAGTGTAGACATACCCTTAGTTTGTCATGGTCAGAGCATGATATTAGGAGCCTCGATACTTGGCTTTTATTTCCATCTGTAACACAGAGTTTCCTTGGGAAGTCACTTAGTCTATTTGTTTCTCAGTTTCCAAACTTTCAATGAGAAGTTAATACTTTCTTCACGGAAAAATCTGTTTAAATGCAAAGATTTATTTTATGAAACTATCATGCTGGCCTCTTATCTATAAGATTTTGCATTTTCCATGAGCACACAGTGTTCCAAAATCTTTAGATACCTTAATATGCTGGTAGAACTATAGCCAGTTTTTTAACTGGGGGGAAAAAAATAAAAGAAATCTTTTATTTTCATTTCAGAGTGGAACCCCTTTTTGGAATGTGTGAAAATTTTTTACAGGAAGTTGATTCTTTTCAGAGGTGAGTGTCCCATTGCTCTTTTCCTTTCTATTTATTTAAAAAAAAATCTAAAAAACATTGATACAAAATCATTTCTCAAGAAAGCTGAAAATAAACATGTAATTAATAATCTCGAATAGGATATGTCAAATCAATCTTAAGCTTTTAAGATATATGTAATTCTAAAAAAATAAAAATATCTCAAGTTGCACAGTATAGTAAAATTCTGCTCTTGATCTATAAAGTGGGCTTTATCTTTGACATATGGCTTCCTTAAATTATTATCCTTCAGTAAATATAGATTTAGTGCTGCAAAAACCAGGACATCATGTACTCTGGTGATTCATTACAAAACTGTATTTAAAGAAAAGAAGTAATCTTTTAAAGACAGGGGGTTTTCCTCTGAAACAAACCGTTTCAGCTCTGCTCACAAAGATCTACATCACATTCAACGTAAGCATTGCCACTAGTGAGATCTGTGCATATAGGGCCTGACTCTGTATCTACTGAAATCAGTTGTATCACTGGTGTTGAATTGGGGTCTTATTAAAATATATCCAGTAGAGAATCACTGGGCGGGTCTGAAAGCAAAATCCCCCCCACCTCCCATTTTCTGTAATGAATGTGCCATGTGGATTACTAAAAAGTTTCTTACGGGCTGCAGCAATGTGGCTATCATTGTGGTATCTGTGATTGTCCACATGCATTCCACTTCCAGTGTGCCTCTGCCAGATCAGATTTCTTTGGCCAGCAGTGTCCATAGGGGATATGCTTCCACCTTGGATGCCCCACGGGCATAAGGGGCACAAGGAGCCCAACTGACCCTCAATTCCTTTTTGCCATCCATGGCTGCAAGAAGGAACCCCTGCAATATCCACTTCTCTGCACCCAGTGCAACTTTACTGAGTATATATAAATGGGGGGAATGCTACTTTACGCTATGCTGGTATGAATAAAACCCTTCTTATTGGTGTTATGGACTTTCCCAGTACCAGGATTTCACCGCTGTGGCTGAAACCAAGCCTTTTGGGTTCAAAATGTGCTCCTGTTGCTCCTTCAAGAGGCTCATCTTAACTTTTTCTCCTGGGTACTCAGCAAGTGCTGCCTTAGATATGGAGAAACAAGGGCCTACTGGGCCTAAGCAGGCTTCCTCTGTGAGTGCTGCAGGAAGAGCAGTAGATAAGGAAGAACACGTGCAGTGGAGGAGCACGTGATCCCAGGAGTGGTTTCCATTTCTTTCCAGATGAAGAAATTAGTCCTCTCTATTTCCACTCAACCTGATGGTTTCGAAACAATTCAGGAACTTGTCATTTGGTAGATCGGATAGACATTCCTGTGGAAGTGGTACAGGAGAAATAGCATAAGCTTCTAGACATTCCGCTCTCCTTCATGCCTGGAAGGCTGACGAAGCCAATTAATGTTGGACCAAGACAGCAGGAACACCCAAAAATAATTTCAAGAAGGATCTGAAAAAATTAGATTGATCTGAGAGGAAAATATAATCACCATTACGCTTGCAGATGCACATCACAAATTACCAGATGTTCCTATCAAAAGTAGAATTAGATTAATTGGGACAAGATATCACAATTTACTGAAAAACTAAATGACGTCTCTTGTAGTTGAGGGAAATTTTGTGGCTCATATATCACTGCAGGCAGCATTAGATACTTGGGATACTGTGAGCTCATGGCCACTTTCATTTGCCATGCTCTGGACTTCATGGTTACAATCTTCAAGAATACTGAAGGAGGTCCAGACACCAGCGTTGGAAGGTTGTGATCTGTTCAATGCTAGAACTGATGAAGCCTTGAAGTTTCTGAAAGATTTGAGGGCCACTCTCCATTCCTTGAGACTGCATGCCAGCCTCCAGGAGAAAGCAGATCGGGTCACAAAACTATGCTAGACAAAGGCCCTCCATATATTATAATAGACAAAGATCATCAGAGCCATTGAGGAAGAAGCAGAAGGCTCCTGTCCCCATCTCAGCATCATGATAGATGCTGCTGTCAAGAGGTTACAGAGCCTTTGGAGGGATCTGTACATTTACCCCATCCCCCACCCCTTTTGGCAACTTTCTCTTTATTTTCAGGCGACCTGGAATTGAATTACCTCAGACTACTGGGTCTTAGAGATCAATGTGGGGTATTCCATTCAGTTCGGCCCCTTCCTGCCCCCCACCCTTCATCATTTCTCTTCAGACATAATTGTTACAGCAAGAAATAGGCTCTCTTCTAAATCTCAGAGGAACAGAAAGAGTTGCCTCTGGAAATTCAGAGGTGAAAGGGGTTTTACTAACGTTTTCTAGTCCCAAAGAAGTGGTGGGCTGCTGTCCAAAGCTAGATTTAAGACGTCTCAGCAAGTTCATCTGCCATTTCAAATTTAGGATGATAACTGTAGCCTCCATAACCCTATCCCTGGGTCCCCCAGAGTGGTTCGCTGCTCTCTACTTACAAAACACATACTTTCACATAACAATTTATCCAGCACACAGAAAATACCTGAGATTCCAACTGGGCACTTTCCACTACCAGTATGGAGATCTGCTCTGTGGTCTTTCAACAACACCCAGGGTATTCATCAGGGGCTTGGCAGTCATGTCGGCTCACTTAAGGAGACACGGGGTCCAGCCATATCTGTACTTTGGTGATTGGCTCATTCAAGGAAAGGTCACCACAGCAAGTGATTTGATTTTTTTTTTCACTTAAACCTACATCTTTTCACCACAGTGAGTCTCAGGATCAGCAAAGAAAAGTCATCACTGTTGCTGACCAAGAGAATAGTGTGTAAGGGCAGTGCTAGATTCCGTATCAGCAAAAGCTCTTCTGTGTCATGGGAGACATTCAAGCCAAGGGAAGATCTCATCAACCAGCTGCCAGCTTATTCACAAATATCAGTAAGAATTTGCCTCAGATTCCTGGATCACTTACATCAAGCAGCATGTCAGACGCCTCTCATGCAAGTGTGGTTGAAATCTGTGTATTTACCCAGCAGAGGAGGCAGGTCCCCCAAGAAGTCCCCTCATTCAGTTGATGGAAAGACTTTCTAGGTGTGCAAAAGAGTACAGTTTTCTTCAACTCTACCTACCTTCAGCTTTTTTCAATTTGTCTGTTCTGCTATTTTTAGAATGTTTCTACTGTCACGATTGAGGTGATGAGAGAAAGCTGATACCTCAAGTGGTTTGACTGAGCAGCCTAGTCTCATTGACCGACTCTTTACCAAAGACATTTTGTAATAAGCATTTGATTTTTGTTCACTATTTTTGTTAGTGACAGATGTTTGCATGCTGTCATGGAGAGCTCACCGTAGACCACAGATTCCCGAAGAATCTCATCGCCACATAAATGCTCTAGAACTCAGAGCTATTTGTGTAGTGTGCATGGCATTCCTGTCCATGCTACAAGAAGTAACAATCCAGATGATGGTAGACGACACACAGCAATGCTTTATGCGAACAGCCAAGGAGGAGTACAGTCACCTCTGCTTTGCCAAGAATCTGTTAATCTCTGAAACTGGTGCTTTCATCACCAAATTGTGCCAGTAGGTGTGCAGGCTTGCAGAACTTCCTTGATAATGGACCATCAAAGCTTTGACCCTGCAGAGCATCTTCAGTAGACCCATTTGCTTCAGACTGGAACAAGAAATGCCAGGCATTCAGCTTGCGGTGAGGTTTTGTGCCCAAGCTCCCTGTCAGATGCTTTCCTTATCTCCTGGACTCCAGGGATAATTTATGGCTTCCACAGCTCCTGTTTATATGAAGGGCCTAAGGAAACTCAAACCATTCAACAGTAATAATCACACTAGCACCAACCTGACCCAGGCAGTTTTGGTATTCTGACTGAATGAACCTGTCAACTCAGCCCATATAAAATTACCCATCTTACCATGTGTGATCTCTCAGAACTAGAATCCACGTGGATAATCACTCCAAGAGAAGGGTCACTTACTATCCAGAAACTGTAATTCTCTGAGTTCACATGAACATTTTGAGATGTGTTGTCCATGGGGATCCCACAACTGACCTCCATTCCCAGTACTGTGGAGTCCTATACCATCTGGATTCTGTAGTGGTAAAGGAACTGAGGGATGGTGGGCACAAGAACATCTAGGGCAAAGACACAGCCCCAACAGACACTGTTGGCCAAAGGAATCTGATTTCGCATACATGGGGCAAGTGAGATCCATATGGACAACGCGTCTCGAACTACAGTCCCCAGAAGTAACTGTTCTTTTTTCTAATGCTGAAGCCAAGCTTGAAACTTGTCTGTTTATTCTGATATTGTTAGAATGTTTCTACTGTCACGATTGATGAGATAAAGCTGATATATGGAAGTGGTTTGACTGAGCAGCATAGTCTCATTGAATGTCTGTTTACCAAAGAAATTTTGTAATAAGCATTTGATTTTTGTTCATTATATTTTTAACAAGCACAGATGTTTTATTTCTGAGCTGCCCCATATGCAAGACAGTTTTGTGGATAAGCTGCTGGACTTAATGCCCAGACTTGTGACCTCCAAGCCTTCAGAAGCAGTGAAGATCCTGCAAACAACGCTACGACAGAGCACGTTCCTTCACCTTCCTCTCCCAGAGCAGGTCAGGAATCAGAAGAATTAAGTTCTTGGTTACAGGGTTAACTTTGTCCCAATGGAGTAGGAGGCTTTTATGGCCTATTCTGATGGCCTGTCATGAGGGGTATGTCTTCAGACATTGCATAATGTCTCCAGGACTATTCCCCAAAAGTTGAGGAGCTTGAATAATTTTTAGATAGTGTCAGGAATTTTAAAAAGTTTATATAATGTTTTCTTAGATGTTTGTCTTCTCCTCCCCACCCTTTTACCTCCCAGATCCACAGAGCTACTGCAACTATTATTGAACCTGCTGGCGAGTCTGATAATCCTTTAAGGTTTACATCAGGATTAGTGGTGGCATTGGATGTCGATGCAACTCTGGAACACATGCAGGATCCTCAAAGCACAGTTAAAGTTGAGGTAATGAGTGATTCTTCCTAAAGGGAAACAAGAAACTAAAGTGTCTGAGGAAGAGTTTGCATTTTCCCCTGATATGCACCATAGCAGTAGTGTTATTTCTAAATTATAAATAATTGTGTACTTCATTAGTGGTGAGCGATTTTTGTGTGTGTAGCTTAACACAAGTGTATGCTTAGAGATTGGCCTGAACCACAGAGACCAGATCTTCATTTACCCAAAATCTGTAAGAGTTTGGTTTGAGCCCATCTCTGCTTACGTAACAGTGAGGGACATAAGGTATGCTCTGTCAGATCACAACACTCATCCGTCAGGAGCACTGTCATGCCACGCTTGTATTGCTCACTCTTCAGATGGTGCTGTCTTTTGTATCTGAAAAGCATCTAGCACACTTTTGACGTTAGCAGAAACATGATAAATGCCTGTAAAAAAAAAAAAAAAAATCTGTACATTACAGTGGGATGGATGAAATTATGGAAGCGGAAGAGGCTCTTCTCAGTGATATATGAAGATATATGTTCATTGCTTTCCTTTAAGATAATGCCATTCTTGCAGGTTAGTTATTTTTTTTTAAATGCTGCCAGGAGGATGCTTCTGGAATGGTACTAAGTAGATTATATAGCCCTACAAAATGTTAGCTACTGGACTGCTACTCAGTGTTTGGTGCAGGGGAGAGATGTTTTCTATACCATGGTCCCGAATGGCTGGTGTATAGCCAGTAAAACTAGAGGATGTGGAATCTTATCAACAAGATAAGCTATGCATTCCTTCCTTCGTAATGGTAGCAAAAAAGTACCGCCATGATGTGTCAATTCCCAAAACAGTAAATGTTGGATTGTTTTGCCTCTTTTTCCATAGGTATTATATCCAGATGGGCAGGCACAGTTAATCCATCCTAAACCAGCTGACTTTCGAAATCCTGGTCCTGGAAGGCACAGATTGATAACTCAGGTTTACCTTTCTCACACTGCCTGGACAGGTAAGGAATAATCCGTATGAGTTTGTATGCTTAAATGTTGCAATATCTTTATAAACAACATAGGTTGCATCTCTCACACTCAAGAGAACCATTTTGGAGCGTGTCTGTGGATTCTGCAACTGCCATTGTCTCTTCCCACTGAGCTTCCACATCTTCAGGAATCTCCTTAGTACCTTCTTGACCCTGCAATCACTTGCATTCCTCTGACTGTCTTGATATTATTTGCTAATTAACCAGAGGGGTGACTGTTTGACGCAACATCTTCACAAAGCTCAAAGCCTTTAGAATGAGACGAGGAACTAAACTGGGCTTACCCCTCAGCATAGAGCATTGGTATAAGATCTCAGAATGCACTGAGAACCCTGGAAGACTTGAGAAGAATGGTGCAGTGCCCATCTTTGAAAGGGGAAAATGAGGAGCCAGGGAACTGTAGGCCAGTCAGCCTGATCTCAATACTTGGGAAGCTAACGGAGCAGTGCATAAAACATTCAATTTGCAAATGTGTGGCAGAGGAGGGGGTAATCACTAGTAACCAGCATGGATTTACTAAGAACAAATGGTTTTGGTGAGTAGTGAGGACCTCGTAGAAGAAATGGTGGTAGGGGACAATCTTGGTTCGAGTGATCATGAGTTGATTCAATTCAAATTAGATGGAAGGATAAACAAACGTAGATCTGGGATTAGGGTTTTCGACTTCTCAAGGGCTAATTTCAAAGAGTTACAGAAATTAGTTAGGGAAGTGGATTGGATGAAGGAACTTGGGGATTTAAATGCGGAGGAGGCCTGGAATTACTTTAAGTCGCGGCTGCGGAAATTGTCGGAAGCCTGCATCCCAAGAAAGGGGAAAAAAACCATGGGCGGGAGTAGCAGGCCAAGCTGGATGAGCAAGCAACTCAGAGAGGGGATTAGGAAAAAGCAGAAAGCTTACAGGGAGTGGAAGAAAGGCGGGATTAGTAAGGGAAGCTACCTTAGTGAGGTGAGAACGTGTAGGGATAAAGTGAGGAAGGCTAAAAGCCGCGTAGAACTGGACCTTGCGAAGGGAATCAAAATCAATAGTAAAAGGTTCTACAGTCACATAAATAAGAAGAAAACAAAGAAAGAAGAAGTGGGGCCGCTATATGCTGAGGATGGAACAGAGGTTAAGGATAACCTAGGCATGGCCCAATATCTAAATAAGTACTTTGCCTCGGTCTTTAATAAGACTAGTGAGGAGTTTAGGGATGATGGAGGGATGACGAACAGGAATCTGGATGTGGTGGTGGATATTACCGTATCTGAGGTAGAGGCCAAACTTGAACAGCTTGATGGGACAAAATCGGAGGGACCGGACAATCTCCACCCGAGGATATTAAAGGAGCTGGCGCGTGAAATTGCGAGCCCGTTAGCGAGAATTTTTAAGCAATCGGTAAACTCGGGGGTTGTGCCGTACGACTGGAGAATTGCTAACGTAGTTCCTATTTTTAAGAAAGGGAATAAAAGTGATCCGGGTAATTATAGGCCTGTTAGCTTGACGTCTGTCGTGTGTAAGGTCTTGGAAAAAATTTTAAGGGAGAAAGTAGTTAAGGACATGGAGGTCAATGGTAATTGGGACAAATTGCAACATGGATTTACTAAAGGTAGATCGTGCCAAACCAACCTGATCTCCTTCTTTGAGAAGGTGACGGATTACTTAGACAAGGGCAATGCGGTAGATCTAATTTACCTCGACTTCAGTAAGGCGTTTGACACGGTTCCGCATGGGGAACTGTTAGTTAAATTGGAAAAGATGGGGATGAATGTGAAAGTTGTAAGGTGGATAAGGAACTGGTTAAAAGGGAGACTACAGCGTGTCGTGCTGAAGGGTGAACTGTCAGGCTGGAAGGAGGTTACTAGCGGAGTCCCTCAAGGATCGGTTCTTGGACCGACCTTATTTAACCTTTTTATAACTGATCTTGACACAAAGAGCGAGAATGTGTTAATAAAATTTGCGGATGATACGAAGCTGGGGGGGGTATTGCTAACACGGAGAAGGACCGGGATGCTATTCAGGAAGATCTGGACTACCTTGTACACTGGAGCAATAGTAATCGGATGAAATATAATAGTGAAAAGTGCAAGGTCATGCACTTAGGGATTAATAATAAGAATTTTACATATACGTTGGGGACGCATCAGTTGGAAACGACGGAGGAGGAGAAGGACCTTGGGGTATTGGTTGATAACAGGATGACTATGAGCCGCCAATGTGATATGGCTGTTAAAAAAGCAAATGCGGTTTTAGGATGCATCAGGCGAGGTATTTCCAGCAAGGAGAAGGAGGTGTTAGTGCCGTTATATACGGCACTGGTGAGACCCCACCTGGAATATTGTGTGCAGTTCTGGTGTCCCATGTTTAAGAAGGATGAATTCAAACTGGAACAGGTTCAGAGACGGGCTACTAGGATGATCCGAGGAATGGAAAATCTGCCTTATGAAAGGAGACTGAAAGAGCTTGGCTTGTTTAGCCTGGCCAAAAGAAGGCTCCGGGGGGATATGCTTGCTATATATAAATATATCAGGGGGATTAACGTTAGGGAGGGAGAGGAATTATTTAAGTTTAGTACTATTATAGGCACGAGGACGAATGGGTACAAATTGGATATTAGGAAATTTAGACTAGAAATTAGACGAAGGTTTCTAACCATTAGGGGAGTGAAGTTCTGGAATAGCCTTCCGAGGGAAGTAGTGGGGGCAAATGACTTATCTGGCTTTAAGACTAAGCTTGATAAGTATATGGAGGGGATGTTATGATGGGATAGTTTAATTTGAGCAATTGATTTTGGATTATCGGCAGATAAGTCTGCTCAATGGTCTGTGGGAATGCTGGATGGGATGGGAACTGAGTTACTGCAGAGAAATCTTTTTTGGGTGCTGGCTGGTGAGTCTTGCCCACATGCTCAGGGTTTAGCTGATCGCCATATTTGGGGTCGGGAAGGAATTTTCCTCCGGGGCGGATTGGCAGGGGCCACGGAGGTTTTTCGCCTTCCTCTGCAGCATGGGGCATGAGTCGCTTGCTGGTGGATTCCCTGCAGCTTGAGGTCTTCAAATCTCACTTTTGAGGATTTCAATAACTCAGTCATGGGTTCGGGGTTGTTATAAATGTGTATGGGTAGGGTTTTGTGGCCTGCCTTGTGCGGGAGGTCAGACTAGATGATCATATTGGTCCCTTCTGACCTATGAGTCTATGAGTCAAACCAGCTTGATTTCCTTCTTTGACGAGGTAACTGGTTTGGTCGATGGAGGAATGCAGTGTACATGATATACCTGGATTGGGGCAAGGCTTTTGACAGTCCCACATGATAGTCGCATAAGAAAGCTGGAGAAGCGCGGGCTCAGGAGAACTATCATTAAGTGGATACATAATTGGTTAAACAACTGCAAAGAAAGAGTGAGAATTAATGGAATTATATCAGATTGGAGGGAGGTCTCAAGCGGGGTTCTATAGGGATCTGTTCTGGGTCCAGTTTTTAACATCTTTATTAATGACTGGATGTAGGAATAGAGAGCATACTGATCAAGTTTGCAGATGATATAAAGCTGGAGGGTGGGTTGCAAACACTTAGAGGATAGAGCTAAAATTTAAAGGGATCTTGATAAATTGGAGGACTGGGCTATAGACGACAAAATGAAATTCAGAAAAGACAATGTAATGTGCTACCTACACTTAGGGAAGAAAAACCAAATGCATAAGTACAGAACGGGGGAGAACTGGCTTGGCAGCAGCGCTGCAGAGAAGTTGTGGTAGATCACAACCTCAGCATGAGTCAGCAACATGAAGCTGTTGCTAAAAAAGCAAATGCAGTTTGGGTTTGTATAGAAAGGATGGAGAGAAACTAGAAAGCATCCAGAGGTGAGGGACAAAGATGATCAAAGGGATGCAGTGCAAGCCCATATGAGCAAAGGCTGAAGGAACTGGATATGTTTAGTTTGGAAAAGATGCAGAGGGGACATGATAGCCGTCTTCAGATACTTGAAAGACTGCTATAAAAAAGATGGAGAAAAATTGTTCTCTCTTTCCACAGAGGACAGGACCAGAGGCAATGGGTTCAAACTACAGCATAGCTGATTTAGCTCAAATCTCATTCCTACCTGTAAGAACAATAGGAAAATGGAACAAACTGCCTAGGGAAGTCATGGAAGCCCCTTCTGTAGAGGTTTTAAAAAAGAGGCTAGATAGCCATCTGTCTTGGATGGTTTAGACACAACAAATCATGCATCTTAGCAGGGGGTTACACTAGATGACCCTTGCGGTCCCGTCTAACCCTGTGGGTCTATGATTCTACTATTCTAATTTAAATGCAAGAAGTCCTGTTAAAATGCTCCTGGCAATTGATTGGTTTAGATCATGGCAGATAACTTCTGGAACTGTGTGCACCCTACATAGTAGATTTACTACTGATTTATGTTTACTCCTCTCTTCCTTATACAAAGGCATTTATCCCTGATGAGATCTGTGACTTAGATATTAATGTTCAGTATTACTTGGCTTTTCATTTGCAAAGTGCTTCACAACTGGCAATATGGGGCTCAAGACCACCAGCACAGGGGTTGGATGTTTCCAGTGTCTTCTAGACAGGGACCCTGCCTTTTATCCCTTCGTGTGGTTCCTAATGTGATTTTAGTGACATTATTTGCTTTTCTGTTTTTAACAGTATTGAGTGAATTTTTTCAGCCAGTATTTTGTTACTGGTGTAGTGCTCTATTTGCTGTGGTGTTATACTCCATTTAAAAATACCCAAAAACCAGTGCTCTTGTTCATCCTTCGTCTTTCACTGAGGAGGAAAGATGGTCTTGTGTTTAAGGTACAATATCGGGACCATCTGGCTGATAGGGCTTAATCCTGCTCCATTGAAGTTAATGAGTTTTGCCATTGACTTCAATGGGAACAGGACCAAGCCCTTATTTCTGGGTCTCCCACAGACTCCCATGTGACCTTGGACCAGTCACTTAATCTCTCCGTACCTCAGTTTACCTATCCATTAGGATTAATACTTAGCATGTTGTGAAGACTATTGAATAAAGTTCTTGATTTAAGTACCATGGAAGCATAAAGTATAATTATTTGTTGAGAATGACTTTTTAAAACGGTTTATTTTTAAATGCACTTCTTTTGAGCCTGTGATGGGATTCTTTTAGGTTACGATGAAGATAAGAGATAGTAAAATGGTACCATTGGTCACAACTGGTTGGATTCTAATCTCTATTACACTGGGGTAAATCTGGAGTAGCTCCATTTAAATTAGGAGTTGCTCTGGATTTATATCAGGTTAAATTAGATGAAATCTGACACCAATGCAAGATCAATTTTATTAAAATTTACTTTCCGCTTGGTATTTTGTTGTCCAGTCAATGTGCTTACTGTATATTGTATTAGTTAGTTATTTTTCTTTTCAGAGCCATGTCAGATTGAAGTGAGGTTACTATTGGCGTACAACTCCAGCAGAAGCAAGGCATCCACTAAACTCTCAAAATCCACCTGGATCGACAGCATGGAGGCGCTTCCACCATCTGAAAATGACATTGAGGGAACCATACCATTCAGCAAACCTGTCAAAGTGTATATAATGCCCAAACCTGCCAGACGGTGAAGTCAATCACTTGTGGGATTGTTGGGTTACATGTAAACAAATGGCTGGGTTCAAGATAGTGAATCAGACCAAAACAGTGTTACCGTAAAAAAGTACAGCAGAAGAAGACAGCTACAGAATAACAAATGGCATGCCCTATTCAAAAGCTGGTTGATTTTTATAAAATGTACCAGTGTTTGCAGGTGGTTGTGAATAGTTGCATTGAATACACAGACGTTTCTAAATCAAGCCAACAAAAACAAGGCAATTCCTAATTAAGATCAATGTTCCTTTCATTAGCATTCTCACCGGGACAAACTCTGCAGTCCTTAGTTCCTACCTAGGCAAAACACCCGGTGATTTCCATGGGAGATTTTTCCTGAGTGAGTTGTAGGTACAGCTGGCAATATTAATTATGCAAATATACCATAAAGGACATAGATGTGTATTAGTCTTATGGCTATCTGGGAAATCGGGCAGAGGTTTAGGAATGTTCAAAATGTTTTTGTGGGCTCAGTAAAAATCCTTTTCTAAAGAGCTGCTGTGCCTATGCTAGAATTACTTCTCAAAGTGAAACTGCTTGGGCTGGCTCATACCCTGTGCAACCATATTGAAGTCAGGGGCATTGCCGGGGGTATTAATCGGTGCCAACTTTGGTGCTTTGGCTGTTTTTAAAACAAAAAATCTGTGTCAAATAACGACACTTTATTTTGTGGAATTAGGTTGGTTACCTAACATAGAGTAATAGCAATGCATCATCTGTGTAAAATCAGTGACTGACTTTCTTTTCCCTAAAATGATAGGGAGGCAATATATATTTACCCAGTGAATTTAAACTCTCCTTCCCAGTTTCACTTTGTGTCTGCTTATGAAGAATATGTACCAGTGACACAGGTTAAAGAGTTAACTGTTTTATTACAGTAAAATGCAGGTTCTCACTGTAATCTTGTGCTGAATTTATCTTGCTATGGTTAGATAATTAGCCTTCTAGTTTGTATAACTGTGCCTCAGTTTTGGTAGTCAGAGGAAGTCTAAGATCTGCTTCAGTAGCCGGTCACACTCAGTTAAGAGAGATTGAGCTAGATTGTGCCTATCCTTTGAGCAGGTAGGTGGGACCAAGGCGTAAGGAGACTTAATTATGGGGCAGGGACAGTTTGCAGCCCTGCAGTCAAGATTCAGAAGAGTTGTTCTTGGCCCATATCCACTGTCCCATGCTCTTGGGGGTGTTATGCTTGCCCGAGAGATGCTTCTATTGGGAAGGTGCATCTGTGCCTCTCTCTAACAGAGGGCTGCACCTCCAAGGTCTAAAGGAGCCTTCTGTGATTTCCAGCTGTGTCTGATAAGATTACTGGAAGCACTGAGCCCAATAGCCAAATGTTACCTGGGTTCATAAATTATTTGTAAAAATGTGTATTTGCAGCAGGTAAATGGAAGTGCCAGGTAATGCTTTTCCACTTGCGTACGAATTAGCGTAAATAATTTTGCATCAAACACCCTTTAAATGTGTTGTTGTATAATAAAACTGAAAAACTCGATCTAGCCTGTTTCTGTTTGTTGTGAGAGTGAGCGTGTATTGCTGTAGGGGTTTGTGCCAATGATGAGAGGTCACTGTTCATACTAAGATACTGGCACACTTCAGTAGCTGAGGCACAAAGCCAAATACCTATAACCAGTCAGTGTAGTAGGTATTCCTGAATTAAACCTCACTTCATAACGTAATTGCTCTTACAAATTGTTTTTATATTTCACCTTTAGGGCCCTGGTTTGAAAACTGCCTGCGTCTGTAGCAACACAGTTGTTACCATCTAACTGCTGTACGGCGGCCTAAGTTCAGTTCCCAGCGGACAGGGGTTGATGCACATCTCTTATTATGAAGCTGTGTCCTGGGCAGATTCTTGATGCCTTGAGCTACCTCCTTACAGATGTTCTTACACTCATTTTACACTTTGGCAATAGTTGTATAGTTTGTCATCCAATAAAAGCTTTTTGATTCAATTTGTGTCCATATTATAAAAGCCACCACAACTGGTACCCTCACTGGCAATCTCAGATGAGAAGCCAAGGACTTAGTGAGCCATGGAGAACGAACTACCTGATCGATACTAAAAGCTCTCCTGCCATGTCATGGTGAAGTCTGTTGGTGGGCAATAGAATGAAGCTTCGACTTCTGCTGCCTGTTTTTCACAGAAACCTTCATGTTCCATTGTTAGTGAGGTGCCTTGCATGAGCACTATATTCAGGGGGAGCTACTTCTGCTGTTCTATGGCTAAATAGCTCAGAACTATGGATAGCTAACTGGTTTAGGGCCACTGACAATGAATCAGATTCTTCTTTCAGGGACTTTCATGTTCTGAATGAAGAGTTGGACATCCTTTTCTTATTGCTAAGCATTGTAATGGAAATGTTCTGCTTAACTCAAGAAAGGTAATGATATGATGGACCTCAGTGGAGAATCCCTTTTTCTTATGTTGGGCTTGTGTTAACAATCAGCTACATGACAGACAAAATATGAGACTAAAGTGTCCTTTCCTTTCTTCCCCCTTCCCCCATCATGGTAAGGAACAAAGGCCAGATTTTTCAAAGGTAGTTAAGTATCTAGGGATGCAAAGAGCTGCCTAGTGGGATATACAAAATGCACCTAATCTGCATCTTTAAGCATTTAAATACCTTTGAAAATCTGGCCCTGAAAGTTGGCATAACCACAGATGTATAAAATCATAAATCTTCAGGAGGAGAATGAAGATCCAGTAGTTTGTTCCCTTGCTTCCTACTGTGTTCTCTTGTTCTAAATGATTCAATCAGTGGGGCTTCCACTGTCCTTATGAGATTATTCCACATTCAGATAGTCCTTAAAGTCGTCTTGATGCTCATCTTACATTTTTCATTGCAAAATCCTAAGGAATTCTCTCTCGGGCATCTTATACCATTTAAACAAATGAAGACTAATCCCCTTTTTGTCATCGTTTGGCTCAGCTACTGATGGTTATACATTGTTTCACTCCTTTAAAACTTTTGTCGATTTCTGCAGCTCCAAATGTGTTTTGGTTACATTGGAATTTAGAAAAGAGCATCTACATCTTTCTAGTAGTAGGCAGACAGAACTGAATGTAGCACTCTAGGTACAGTATCACTTCTCCCTTACGGAGCATGAGGGACTGTCGCCTCCCTGTGATTTACTGCCTAGTTGCTTACACTGCAGGTAGATATTTATTTTATAGTTTGCTATCAAACTTTTCTCTTTTGGTGTTGCTACTTTTCTAGCCTTTTTCCTTCCTAGTTAATCTGTTCCGAGGATTATTTTCACCTTAGATGTTATCTTACACTTTTTTCACACAGTTTTCTGGTCTTTCTGGGTCCTCTTATTATAGCTTTTATTTTATGGGTGTTCTTAATACTCCTGCTAACTTGCTTAACATATAAAACTATTTCTTTTAGGACATTGACTCTGTCTTTTTTGCATTTGATACTATTCAGTGCACATTTTTTCTGGATCCTTTTTCCCCTCAGCTCTGAGACATTTAGGCTCTCAACCTGGGAAATACTGGAGACTGTTCAGACTTTTCCATGAAGTGCAGGGACTTGGCCACACCACTTCTGGCATCCTGGCAGACATTGTGCCTCGAGTCCTTCAGCTCTTCCACCTTATTTGTGGATCTTTCAGCTTGGGGACTCCACCTTACTGCAGGCTAAGAAAAGAGATGGATCTCTTCTGTGGATAAGGCACCCCCACAAAAGAGAACCAAAAAGCCATGTATGTGGCCATACGTGTGCAGCTTGTATCCTCATCTTCCCTGAGCTCTAGCTCTTTCCTTGGAGAAGAGGCACTTGGTTGCAGATCACAGTAATCCTGAGCCAAACAAGCATGAGAAGGTTTTCCTGGATGTGTTTGAAATAGTGTAGATGAATTTAGTGGCCACCATGGAGAGCCAGCCAGAGAGAGTCTGAGCAACCTGAAGCCAAGGGCAGATAACCTCTTCTTGAAAACTAAAACAGGCCATCACCCCTTGTCACTGGGGAGGAGTATGAAGCAGCTGACAAAAGGAAAAAGATGAACTGACTGTGAGAATCTACAGTTTTGATCCTTCCCAGGTTTGACGCAGCAGTGGCGTGCCTCTTAAGATGCAGCAATCTGTGTTGGGGAGTGGTGGTTTCTTTCCAAAAAACCCCAGTGATGAAGATTTTAGGAGCTCTGGAAACATCTTCAGCAATCCTTAGAACTTCCTTGGCAGCCTATGTTTCTCTAGAGCCAGGATATCCTGGTGTAACTGCTTCACAAGGCTTGCTCTAAAACCAGAATGAATTCATGTCAATAATGAAGAAAATACTTGCTCCTGCATTTGTGACAGCTGCATCTGTAGGCTCCATGAGGCTGGCAAGTAACACATCTTCCATTTTGTTTTGCCTGAATTCAAACTCAGAGATAAGGAGAGGTTAAAACCTAGCTGAATGGCTAGTCCTGAGATAGTCTAGTGTTAAAATCTCCTTTTTCTCTTGGCTAAGAGGAGCCTGCATGGGGTACAGTGGTGGAGAGGAGGGGTAATGGTGCACTGGTCCTGATATGGCTTATGTGTGTGACTTGTCCTGCCTCGCCCTGCTGCTCGATCCTGCACCTTGCCTCACAAAGATAAGTAACGTAGGCTGAACTGCTCTGTGGCTGTAGGAGCTGGGATGGAGTCTTCCTGGCTCTGAGCCCAGAAGTAGCTGAATGCTAAAGAATTTGCTGGGGTGGGTGTTCATAGTCTGCTTGGAGGCAGAGTCTCTTGCTGTGGTGGAAAGGGGAGGTGGGAGGGAGAGAAGCCATTTTTGTGGCTGAGAGCCCTGCCCTGATAGTTCATACCTGCAGTATGGTGTTTTAGGGGTTTGGCTTTTGAAATATATCCTATGGGGTTTTTGTTTGGCCAGAAATAGCAATTTAACAGATGCCCATCTCGGATGTTTAAGGAAGCGTGGCCTAATAAATGCTTCATAAAAATCTCCAAAATTGCCCTGTTCTCTATACTTCCCCTGAATCTCTGGCTGCTGTCTGAGACAGGAGAGGAAGGGCCAGCTCGACCATGGGTCTGCCCAGTGTGGCAGTTCTTGTGTTCTTAATGTGCGGGGTAGTTGACACAATGGTATGTCTGCACTGCAGCGGTGAGCAGTCCTCCCACTCTGAGTAGACAGACTTGTGTTAGCTGTACTGATGCTGGTGTGCTAAGAATAGCACTGGAGATGCTGTGGCTTGCTGCTCAGGCCTAGGGGATTGCATGAGTTTCAGAGCCTCTGCTGCGACATCTACGTGCCTATTTTTAGCCCGTTAGCTCAAGATGGGCTAGTGCAAGTCTGGTTCGGTGGGCTGGGAACCTCACTCCCAGCTGCAGCATAGAAGCACCCAGTGAGGCCTGATCCGCTAAGGACCCAGTCACAGGTTTGCTAGCCTGTGGGGCTACAGAAGCTACTGAGGAAGAAATCTGGCCTCAGGTGACAGTAGCATTCCACATAATTACTTTTTGTGGGGCACAAAAGGGGGAAGCCACCTATGCTGTCGCATCACAACTGGAATCACAGAAGATGGGGATGGAAAGGTCTATTAGGTTGGATGATTTATGTCCCTGCCAGTGCAGGATCTTGATCATAATGGCAGGGATGCAGTCTATCACTCCTTTCCTCACCACCAGCTTCAAAGGGTTGGAGCCTTTCCCAATGGAAGTTACTCAGAGAAGAAACTTAAGATGGCTGCCGCATAAAGGTACAGTACAGTGCATCTGAGGAAAGTCAATCAGGCAAAAGTAAAAGGAGCTAGCTGCCCCCTCCCTTCAATAAACAGGGCTGGCTCCCATCCAGCCTCGGTTCTACAAATCTGACTCCAGCCTGAAATTGGATTAAATGCCATTTGCCATGTGAATGGGAAGACTGGAAGAAAATCAGTGTAGCAACTGAGTTGCTCAAATGTATGGGGTCCCATTCTGAGCTACATCTATGCACACACTGTTTGGTGGTGGGGCTTCTGCCAAGTGAATATCTCCCTACTCAAGGCTTTCTGAAGTGTTGACAGCTCAGGAGATGGCACATCATGATGGCTGGATTTGGCCAGGAGTCAAACTCTGGTCCAAGCACAGAAGGACAGCCTTGCATTAACAATTTTGCATAATTTGTAGAGTCTTTGGAGAGAAAAGCTTGTTCCGTTGACATCCCTCAGAGAGCTAAAGCCTTTGGGTCAGTGCTTCATCTTTTATTACTTACTGCACTAACTATTCAGAAGTGTTACAGCATTTATATTGAGAATAATCACCTACTAATTATATGGGCTGCTGTGTCACTGAATGCAGATGCGCTCAGAAAGAAGCCCCTGCTGTTTTAGATGAGCTATTGTCTCAGTATAGGTCTAGTGTTGTAGAATATTACTATAATTAAGAAAGATGAAAATGAAGTTCGTGTTTTATAAACACTAGCTCTTCCTTTTATTTGCTCTATTCAAACATTTACATTTAATTTAGTACAAAATGGAGAACAGGGTAAAGGAAAAGGAATATAGCAGTTTCCAAATACAGGATTCAGGCAGAGTTGTTTCAACATGACTGTACAGCACCTAGCATAGTAGAGCCCTTACTGGTGTCATCTGTCCCCTACTGTAACACGTTTCAGATGCAGATGTAATTAGAAACTAGCTGTCCCTGGGGAAAGACACCTGTATTACTTTAATTGATCATATGCTACAGTAAATCCAGCACAAGATAAAAGTGAAAAGGACAGGAGCCATTAAACTAGGTTTAAAATCTGCAGCTTTTATTAAAAATCTATCCATGTGTTTAATGTTCAACTGATAGCACCTGATCTAAAAATTCCAACCTCCAGCCGCCAGCTAGTTGGCAATGATCAGCTAATCTAGTCTAATACGTGGCGTACTAGCTTTCATTTTCACTAACTATAAAGCCAGTGCTTGAAGTAATCATGCTGCTAGTGGCATCTGTTAAGTTTTTCCTTATTAATGTGAACTATTACATACCACTAGATAGTGCTCACATTCTCAATCCGAGAGCCATCTTTTCCTTTAGCTCCCAGTGACTTGTTTCCATGGGATGTAAAATTGACAGAAGCTAAATTATGAAAAAAATATTCATCCCAAAGAAGCAAACCCACTATCATTTCAGTCTGTATGCACCCCTAAGAGTCCAGCTGACTCAAGCGATTGGAAAGGGGAAGCAGATCTTTTCACCTTTTGCAAAGGGCTGGGTGCTTTCAAATCAGGCACATGATGGTAGTGACCAAATGTGATCATCCAATAGCTGTTGCAAATCTGAAAAGAAATGAATTCTCAGATCATTTCCTAACAGAAAAGTTTTCAAAGTGAGAATAATTAACTCCAACAGTTAGCCCAAACATTAATGGTCAGAGGACGAATTGCCTCTTTGGCATAGAGGATTAGGTCAAAATGACAAGCATGGGGAAGCATGACTAACATTGTGGAAAAACATTTGTAAGCAATGAGATTCATTTAAATGCCATGCTGGTGTATGTCTCCTCTTCGTTTTAAGTCTTCATCTCACATTCAGGTCTTGAAAAAGTGGGAAATATGAACTATAAATCCACAGTACTATCGTTTATTCAATCAAAAGACACACAACTTTCTGGCTAAGGGGGAGAGGACTGTATTGTTTAAGGCATTAACATGTTGAATGGAAGACACCTCCCACTTTGACACCTTGAGCAACTAATGCATTGTACTCCTTCACCGCCTTCTCTGTTTGCAGGACCAGCACATCAATCCCATTTTTCTTGAGATAGTCCACTGTAGTGGCTGGTACCTGAGGAAAGGAAAAGGTAGGAACAAATGCTAGTCTTTCCCTTGCTGACCGTAACTCCTAATAAGAAACAAATACTAGCTGCAGGTGTTCTTAAGAATGCTTAAATACATCTAGTTTTAAAGGTAGTAAAATAAACTTGTAGTAGTAACCACATTGGTAATATGTTAGGAATAAACTTCTTAATGTGTTATAGTGGAGAGACAGGGAATTTTATTTCACTGTCTAATAATAGTTAAAGTATATCCATCTTGTATTCCTTCTTCCCTAACGTTCCTACATAAAATTTTCAGCTGAACTATTATGGGACAGTAGAGGTGGCGGCTGTGAACTAATATGTGTAACCAGAATGTAGAACATCCCAAGTGTGGAGAGTGCTACAAAGATGCCTCTGCCCATTTTGCTCAGCCCACCAAGTTCAAAAAGCTCGTGGACTGCTTCTCATAGTGAACGCAGCGTAACTGAAGATCAGCATTTCCTTAGCTTTCTGCTGCTACTGCTCATCTGCTGAAGTGACACTTTGGGTACCCTTGCTAGTAATGGTGTTGCAATGACAGACTGTTAAACTATTACAACATGCTGGGGAACTGGTTTACAATTAGTTTTAAGGGTTTAAAAGTTAACCTATTGTTTAAAGATTTTCATTGTTGCTGCTACTGCTGCAAGTTGTAAACCCACTTAAGAGTTTGACACTGGACTTCATCTGTCATTACCAAATGAGGTTACTTTCAGCAAATGTTTCCACCCCAAAAATGCTGATTCTACATTTTTACAACCTTTTTTTCATAAGTGCTTCTTGGCTTTATAAAAAAACAGATTTGGATTACTGGGCTAAAGATGAATTGGACTGCTTTCTTTGAAGATCAAAAATGTTCTCTGTCTAAAGAGGAGAAAAACAAGCAGTTCCCATGGGTGGGTGTCACAGACCAAAAACTTACCTGCAAGGCCTCGCTCATTCCACGACCGATCACTAAAGTTTTAACTCCCTTCTTGACAACTTCCTCAAGATCAGCTGGCTGCACACCTGGAGAATGCTAATTTTAAAGAATAAAATAGTGCTACAATTTGCATACTGAGAGCATCAAACACCAATGCGTTATCTGAATATTTGCAACAGGCAGTATCACAATCTATAATACGGAGCCTACTAACTTTATAAGAAGTTAATAGAAATCCCTTTCTTCCCAACACCCATTTTATGTTACACTGGGCTGCAGCCTGGCTAAGGGATCTGCAAGAGGGGGTTGTTATCATAGAACAATGGTTTTCAACCTGCGGGCTGTAGAACCCTGGTTCAGTGCAGAACCTCCCCTCCCGCCCCAATCACACACCCCTGGCTGTCACCTACTACCCCACACTGGAACCCACACAGCCTATCAAACAGTTTGCAACCCATACTCTTTGGGGGCCTCATCCTGACCAATTTTTCCTGAACCCCCTCTTCTGATCTTTAAACAATCCCTCAACTGTGCTAAGGTCATCAGTAGAAGCAAGCTCCTCAGATCAGTACACACCAACTCAAAGCAGCCTCAGAGCCTGCCATAACAGATGCAAACCCTCCACTCCTATGATGATCAATACCCGCCCGAACACATCTTTCAAGAGCCATGGGTCCTACACTCACCTATCACATGTGGTGTACCTCATCCAGTGCATCAACTGCCCCAGTAACAACTATGTGAGTGAAACACGATAATCACTATGGTCCCGAATGAACTCTCAGAAAAATAAAAAAATCACCCTTGGGCAAATGCTTTCCACAAAATAATCACTCCATATCTGACCTCTCAAAGGTGCACAACGCCTTCAAATGATGAGCCAAAGAGCTCATAACTTTACTAGATGCTAAAACTTATGGACTCAAAGACACTGGATTTATGGCTCATAAAAATTGGTAGCCCACAAACCCTCCTTTCCCCTATGACTGCAGAGGTTTAATAGCCATTTCACCTTGAATGGTCTCTTACAACGTATTACCTCCAATTTGTTCCACCTTGTATTTCGGTGTAATGCTCTGGCCACGGCCACACTACGAATTTTTGCTAATGCACGTTACATCACATAAAGCCGCCACGATATATCACTTGTGTGCATGCACACTTGTTGCCTTGTGTTGGCGCTGCGTGGACTCACCAGGCGTACTTGTGTCGACACACAGTGCAATGCGTCATGGGTAGCGTATTCCAGTGTGTAACTCACCGTTGTCTAGCACACGGTCTTTGGGGAAGTTTTGACAATGCATTGTGGACAAAAATGAGTAATGCAGGCGTGACTGGGAGCCGGAGGGAGGGAGGCAATGTCCCAGCAGGCAACTTGCTCCATTCCATAATGTCATCTATCTCTCAATTTTTTGCACTTAAAAACAAAAAAAGCAAACCCATGAATCCACACAGCCTTCCTTGCTGTCCACTGCCTCTGAGAAGCATGAAGCCTGCAGAGCTCTGCCCTACTCTCATGCATATTACAAGCAGCAGATGTAGGATCCTCTCGTATTTGCAGAGCTGCAAAAAGGACCAAATCAGCAGGGAACATCATGATTTCCTGGAGATCAGACTGCCGTCGAACATAGTGAGAATCAATTCAGGGTAGTTGTCGGCATTCACAGAGCAGCTGCAGATGATGGAGCACTGCTTCTGGGCCTGAGGAACAGGCACCCACTGGTGGGATCACACAATGCAGACCTGGGATGACAAGCAGTGGCTGCAGAACTTTTGGATATGCAACGTCACATTCCTGGATCCGCAGGCCAAGCTCTCTCCTGCCCTCCGGCGTAGGGACACCAGAACGAGGGCTGCACTGACAGTGGAGAAGTGAGTGGTTATCGCACTGTGGAGACATGCAACACCAGATTGCAACTGGTCAGTGGAAAATCATTTTGGAGTTGGAAAATCCACCATGGGTGGCTATTGTCATGCAAGTGTGCAGGACCATTAATAGTCTCAGGACCGTGACTCTTGGTAATGTGCAGGACAGATTTGCAGCAGTTGGGTTCCCAATCTGCGCTGGAGCAAGATAACATGCAAATCCCTGTTGTGGCACCAGACCACGTTGCCCCAGAGTACATCAACACAAAGGGTTAGGCAAACATTGGTGGATCACCAGGGATGCGTCATCAACATCAATGTTGGCTGGTCAGGGGAGGTGCATGACGCTCATGTCCTTAAGATCACAAAACCATTCAGAAAGCTACAAGCAGGGACTTTCTTTCCCAACTGCCAGATTACTATTAGCAATACTGAAATGCCAACAGGGATCCTGGGGGACCTAGTACCCCTTGCCCATGACATCATATACCAGCCGCCTGAACAGCTCCAAGGAACAATCCTACTGGCTCAGCGGATGCAGAATGGCAGCTGAAGGTGCTTTTGGTAGATTGAAGAGATGCTGGCATTGTTTGCTCACAACATTGGACCTCCATGAAGAAAAACATCCCAATGGTTATAGCTGCCTGCTGGATCCTGCGTAATAGCTATGAAGTAAGGGGGAAAGTTACTGCCATGGCAGAGGTAGAGCAGCCGCCTGCTGAGTTTGAACACCCAGACACAAGAGCTGTTAAAAGAGCTCAACGTGGAGCTACATGGCTCAGGGAGACTGTGAAAAAACACTTTCACACTGAGTCACAGTAATGCCTTGTAGGTGTACTGTGCTCTACCTGGCTCAGCTGTTTTGGACCCTGTTAGGAATTGTGTGTACCTCTGTGAATAGAACATTGTCAATGCCCCTATTAGTTTTGTGGTGCTTGCTGTAAATTTGATGATTACGCGGTGGTGTGTCACTGACCTATGAGTGTATGTCACACTATACAAAAACAAGCCAGGGGACACTTTCAGTACCGCTAGGCACTCTGCAGTGTACGTTGGGAACTAACAATGCATTATTTTCCAAACACTACAAACAAATGTAAGTGTAGACACAAGCACAATTAGGTTGAGGCAATGTGGCTTACACTGAACTAACTTTGCAGTAGAGACTAGGCCACTGAGTGCCTTTCCCAGACCTGAAGAAGAGCTCAGTGTAAGATGGAAGGCTTGTCTCTTTTGCCAAGAGAAGCCAGTCCAATAAAAAGATATTACATCACCCACCTTGTCTCTCTAATATCCTGGGCCCAACATGGCTACAACAACACTGCAAACCAAGGATACTCTAGGAAGTTGAAACGTACCAATGAAAGGATGGTCATCAGTTGATCATAAGCTTGATATGCTAGCATGCTATGTAACACCTGGCTCCAGGCTGCACATGAAAGGTGCCACAGAGCTGCATCATCAAACATCACTTCCTATGCCTTCGGTGCGGCTGGGTCTGTGCATCAGGGTGCGGACTTGAGAATTGTGACAATATCGTCCGCCGCAAAGGACTACCCAACAATGACGATACAGACAGCTATGAACTGAAAGGGTGTGTAGCCCCTTTACGCCGATTTATAAAGTGTTTCGGTCTGGCAGCTAATGTCTAACATACTAAAAAGTAAAGGGATACTGTCAGATTAAAATAAACAGCAAACATTTATTGTTAAAACCAACAAAACCCTACTGAAGCCAATAGGATTACACAGCTGTAGCAGAGTAAAGTTTATCCCTTTTTAAAAAAGAAATCCCAGATTACTGAAACAAAAGTTAAATGGAACTTTATTTCTTTATATTGTTTTCTAATTTTGTTTGGTATGGACAGTTATTCTAGTCAGTTTCTCTTCTGTGTGTTTCATTTTCTAGTTCTCCCTAACTCTGCAACCTTTGGAAGGAGAATGTTTAAATCCAAACAATGGTTTTCATTGAAGAGATTAATCTCCTTAAAATATTTATGGGAGATTTTGGCTGAATTGAAAAAAAAATGTGAATTTTGCCCTGACTTACTCATTCCCTTTAACAAAAAAACACCAACGACCCCTCGTCCCTTTTTCCTACATTAACTTTCCTGCCGCTTCTGTCTATATAAGGTTAGCACTTACTGCACCCCTTGCGATCATTGTGACCCGTAATCTTTCCCTCATCACCGTGTTGTCTCCTGCACTTTAAACCCCCGCTCTTCACCCCATCCGGGACTCCTCGGGCTATGATCTCATTCTACTCCCCGACCCCCAATGACTCTGTACCCACCGATAGCCCGTACCCCCGCCCGGATGCCTCTTGCTCTCATGTTATAAACCCTGTACTGTTCTTTGAAACATTAGCTTCTAATAAAACCTTTAAATCTATACACAAACAGAAGAACTATGCCTTGTATTTGGCTACAATATGGTTTCTTTTAAACGTGACAATTTTTTACCATTAATCTGTTCAAATCTTTAAAGAGTTTAAAATATTCTTTAAGGAGAAGGTGACTTTGACCATGTTTTTCCTTTCTTACAAAGTAGGCAGCCCTGTTCTAGATCTTTGAAGAATTTTTCTGGAAGACAATTATCACACACACATAAATGTGATCAGGCACCCTGCTAACTTGCATGAACATGGAACTGTTCCTTTCCTCCTTCCATTCACTGTAGAAACTAAGGCAAAGCATTGGCCTACAATTTAATAACATGGTACGTTTCACTAGTTTTCCAGCTTTGCTCTTTGTTGGTTTGGGGATCCACCGCCCCACTTTCCTTCCTGCCCCAGTTTTCCACATTACTGCCACAGAGGATCAGACAATTCTCTTTTGTGCTTGTCAACCCTGTTCTTTGATCACTGTGTGCAGTTAGGCAATTATCAGATTGTTTTATTTTATTTTTTTTTTAGGTAGGAGTCTCTCCAAGCTGAAGCCAACTTTTCACCAGCTCTTCAAGTTCCAAGTGAGGGAAGCCATCATGTTATAGCAATACAATCATCCCCATTCCGCAATGCCACATGACAGCTGGGTCTCATCTTTAGTTCCTTAGGCTAGGAACATGGCATAAGTGCCAAGCTGTTCGAGCCCCAGCAGGCAAAATATAAAATATCCCAGCCGTTAGCCTATGTAGGTTTGATGGCCCACTCCTGCACCTCTCAGTTTGTTACAGAGTCTGGCTGGGTGAAGCTAACCATTTTAAAAAGCGTGTTTATGAAAGAGAGAAATTTCCTTATGGGCCTTTGAGGTACTTCAATAATAGACACTTAGATGTAAACAAAAGGAAAAGGCACAGCTTACTGTAATTACAATTAGATAGCTGGTAAAGGATCGCTGCCTATGACCAACACTTTGGAGACATTAAATTCTTGGAACCCCCCAAAAAATAAAATTTTGTTTTGTTTACACAAAGGTTCTCTGAGGGGGCGGCTGTCTGTTTCTTAGCAAACAATCTTCATGGGTAAAAAACACACATGGGAGCGAATACACCATCCCTGACAACTTTCCTGATTTGGGGGCTAGGGGAGAGAGAAACAGCAGGAGGATTTCTGCCTGTTCTCTGCTCTACTTCTCAGGAATTCTGCTCCTTTTCACCCATTAGAAGCTGACACTGAAGCCAGGGAGGCTGCCTTTTAGCCCCCATGGTTAAGGTCACATGGACTGTTAATTCTTAAAGCTCTAGAACCCTGCAGAGCCAGTGATGATGCAGTTTTCCCCAAGGGGAGGAAAATTACCTGCAGGGCATCAATTTGTCAGCACAGCAGCAACTGAAGCGATTTATTTCTAGTAAGAGGGCAGGGCATATGGGGCAACAGAGGTGACACCACCTGCTGTCCAGGCCTCAGCCTTGCCACTGGAAAGAGACATGGAGGAAGCACTCCCTTGTCTGGCCCAGTAGGGGTGGGTCACGTGGTAAGTGTTATGACTGCCCTCAACTATTCCCTCTCTGCTAATCAAATAAGGAGAACCTTTTCATAGTGCTTTTGGAGCTGGGAAACCTTAGTCCTAGTCCCTACTTTGCTACTTGCTGCGTGACCTTAACCAACTCAATTGCTCTATGCTTGCTTCCCTATCTGTGAAAAGAGAGCACTTAAGTCCAGAGCTTTAAAGGTGACCTGCAAAGGGAAAAATATGGGTGAGTTTTTGTTTCTTGATAACGTAGAAAGAAAGTCTGTTTTTCCTTGAAGTTTCTTTTAACCTTAGACTATCAGGAATGTTGCGTTTTATTTTCCCTGCTTTAGCTGGAGGAGTCCTCAGACGTGTCTGCTATGGACTTAAAGCTTTCTTGGCCTTTAGCAGAAGGGTGCTCGTTTGAATCTTTATAAAGAGCACGTTTCTCCCAAGCATTTTGTAGGTGTTAACAAAACCAAAGTTTGAAACAGTCTAACTAAAAAAATCACTTCCTGTCCAACTAATCAGGTTTTATTTGCATGACTTTTCTGCTATTCTAAATCTTCCAGTTCTTTAGCCATCGAGAGATTCTTAAAAGGAAAAAAAATAGACTCTGAATTTCTAATCTTAAAAGAAAAACACCAATACTGACACATACCGCCCCCCCCCCTTTTCAGGCCATTCTTCTACATAATAAAGTAGCACACTAAAAAGAAAGAAGGGGAGCTCACAAATCCACATGTTCCCCCTTTGCCAATCACAAGATCACTGCACAAAGGGCTCTATAGACTGTAAATATCAAATACTCAGTGCGGGAAGAAATTTCTCTCTCTCAAGATTCTACATGGAGCTCCCAAGCAAGGGTTCCAGGCCTGCAACTGGGTTCACACCAGGCCCAATTGTCTTTCAGTGGGGGTCTGTGTGTGCCCACATGAGATAAGAGTTGTAGGATCAGGACCCCATAGCATTAGATATAGCTTTTGTACCGCTTTAACTTTTGGTTGATCTGTGTGGGTTTCTTTTGCTGATATAGTTGTACCAGTACAACTTCTACTCTGAGAACACAGTTATATTGGTATAAAAGTGCTTTATACTGGTATAGCTTATTCCCCTTCCCATAGCAGAACAGCTATACTAATATAAGGCACTTTTATAATGACAACTGCATCCACATTAAGGTGGTTTGTAGCACTTTACTGTGTGGTTTTCAGACAGCAATCAATTTGCAAACACTCAGAAGATAATAAGGTGAGAAGGAACAGTCAGCATGGACTTGTCAAGAACAAATTGTGTCAATAGCTTTCTTTGACAGGGTAACAAGCCTTGTGGTCGGGGGTGGGGGGCCGGGAAAAGTGGCAGAAGTTGGCTTTAGTAAGGATTTGGATACTGTTTCTCATGACCTCATAAACAAACTAGAGAAATAGAATCTAGATGGAGCTACTATAAAATGGGTGCATAACTAGTTGGAAAACCAGTCTCAGAGGGTAGTTATCAGTGGTTCACAGTCAAATTGGAAGGACATATCCAGTGGGGTCCCACAAGGATCAGTCTTGGGTCTGGTGGTCCAATATCTTCATCAGCAATTTAAATAGTGGCATAGAGAGTACAGTGATAAAGTTTGCAGATGCTACCAAGCTGGGAAGTATTGCTTGTGCTTTGGAGGATAGGATTAAAATTCAAAATAATCAGGACAAACTGGAGAAATGGTCTGAAATAAACAGGATGAAATTCAATACGGACAAATGCAAAGTATTCCACTTAGAAAAGAATAATCACACACGTACAAAATGGAAAACGACTGCCTAGGAAGAGTACTGCTGAACGGGATCGGAGGGGGAATGGGACACACTGGCTCATAAGCTAAGTATGAGTGAACACTGTAACACTGTTGAAATATACACGAACATCATTTTGGGATGTATTACCAGGAGTGTTGTAAGCAAAACTTGAGAAGTAATTCTTCCACCTCTACTCTGTGCTGATTAGGCCATCAGTTTGAACTCCACTGACTTCTAGCCATTCACCCCTCCTTCTTTTAAAAACCTGAGAATTTTTGAAATTCCATTTCCTGCTTGGTCAGCGTGGATGGCTCACATTGCATCTTCCCAGCTGACCATGGTGGCTCCACACACCAAACACTCTCCTGCTTGGAGCACACCAGTGCTTCTGGATCTGATTGGCATTTGGGAGAGGAGGCTGTACAGTCCCAGCTCCATTCCAGTTGAAGGAACTTCGATACATATGGTACAATTTCTCGTTTAAGGGTTATGAACGGGACATGCTGCAGGGCCATGCAAAAAATCAAGGAGCTCCGGCAGGGCTACCAAAAGCCTAGGACATCAAACCATTGCTCTGGTGCAAAGCCAAAGACCTGCTGCTTCTATAAGAGCTGGAAGCCATCCTCGGTGGTGAACTCACCACCATCACCAAGAGACCTGGGGATACCTCTGTGGGCCTGGAGGCAGCAGACACTGGACTCAACCGCAGCGAAGAAGTTGTGGATTAGGAGGTCGAGTTGGAGGACAACAGAGACCAGTACACTGTGTCATTTGGTAACATGGGAAGCTAGGACCTCTTCTCAATCCCGGAGGGTTTGAGCCAGTCCCAGCCCTAACATGCAAAAGAGGGGAGCTTGGATAAGTGATTTTTTTAGCTGATCTGCTCAGTTACATAAGGTGCAGCTGTCCTTTGATTTGTTGCACTACAGAGGTGGTTGAAGGGATAGAAATGCACAACAGTAGCTGTGTTTACATATGCTTCCCATTCCTCTGTTCAGCTAGGCAGTGCGGAGTCAAAGTATGTTAATGCACATTGAAATTTTATGGGAATCCTCCAGAGAGATCTCTAGAAAATTTTTCCTGGAGGTACTCGCCCATTCTCTGCTGGAGATTCCTCGGCAGAGCTGCTTTGTTTCTTCTCCCATTGTAGGAAACTTTCCTGCACCAATTGGCAATCACTTGTGCAGGGACCAAAGCAGCACACAGGCGAGCAGCTTAGAGACCTGGTTGGAAGCTGCTCACATGGAGGAGATACACCCTAGCATCCATGCTTACTCTCAGGAGTGAGAAATTGGCTTCTATGGCCCCTGCCTGTGGAAAATGGTAGCACAATTTGAATGTTGTCTCTGTCTACCTGAATCAATACCTCAAACAAATCACTCAACCTTTTCTTCACCTTGAATGCCCTCTCTCCTCGAGCACAACACACCATGCCCCTTGTTGATCATTGATCAGGCCTCCCTGATTCAATTGGCCCCCCACTGTGTCCCTCTAATAGCCCTGACATCTGGTTGTTCGTAGTCAGATGCAAGGCGATCTGCCTCTTTGTTCCACGTGGGGAAACTTTTCACCCTTAGCTTCACAAATATTATGGAGCACACACCAGGAGGCTATATCCATGGGAATGAGGAAATATTTTCCTCATTTAGGTATAACCTGCCACAAAGGCATCACCAGCGAGCTTTTAATCTGCCAAACGCACATTCAACGGTCATTCAGCACCTGCTCAACTGGTTACTAAAGTGCTCCTTGCTGCTATCCAGGTTGCCCATATAAGGCTTCCATGAGCCACGCTGGGTCTCCCAGGATCACTACGGGTATTTCAACATCCTCCACTGAAATCTTTTAGTCTGGAAAAAAAAGTCCCTGTTTGCAGCTTTCTGTACAGGCCAGTGTTCCTGAAGATGCATGAATCATGAACCTTCCCTGACCAACCCACGTTGATGTCAGTTCATGGTAATCCACAAGCGCCTACAGTACCATAGAGAAGTATTTCTTTCTATTTATGTTCTCCATCTCAAGACGGTCCAGGGCCAAAATTGGGATGTGTGCGCCATCTATCGCCCTGCTGCAATAGGGAATCCCATCACTGCAAAGCCATCCACTATTTTCGCTGACTTCCAAGACTCGCCATCCTTCGTAGCAGGATACGATTAATGGCCCTGAACACTTGCGATAACACAGCTCCTTTGATGGGTTTTCCGACTCCAAATTGATTAGTGATAGAGCAGTAGCAGTCCAGAATTGCCAACTTCCATATGATGATCACCTAATGCTTCTCTACCAAGAAAGCAGCTTTCATTCTAGTGTCCTTGCACCGAAGGGCAGGGGTGATCTCCACAGTGAGTTCCCTGAAGGTGACTTTGTGCATTGAAAAGTTCTGCAGCTACTGCTCGTCATCCCAGACCAGCATAATGATGCGATCCCACCACTCAGTGCTTCTTTCACAGGCACCAAAAGCGGCAGTGCACTATGTGCAGATGCTCCATGAATGCAAACAGTAATCTGGCATTGTTTCTTTGCATGACATACAGCAGGTCAGGTGCCTTGGATTCCTGTTCTGATTGGGAGCTCATAATATACTGCATGACCAGCCACGAGGTGCTCAGAACACTGACAACAACAGTGGAGAGCAGTGCAGGATCCGTCCTTTCAGATAGAGATGGCAGGCGCTCAGGAAACTGGTGCTGTTGAAAAATTCTGTGAAACGCAGTTGGAAACCCATGAAACGACAAGACGTTGAGCCTGCACCCACGATGCACTGCGATCCTCTCCGCCTTTCAACAACTCCTAGCGCCACAAGGTGGTAAGCTGCACAGTGGGATAGATGCACATGTGCACTGCTCTCACTGTCGATGCTAGAGCACCTACTGTGGACATGGTTTGGTGACACAATGAATGCTGTGTGGACAGGCACAAGTGTAATTATAGCGCTTTTTGATCATCACTGTAACTTGCGTCAACAACACTTTCTAGTGTAAACAAGGCCTAGTGTAGAAATAGCCATAGGCTTGAAGAGGTTGCTACATACAGAGGGCATCATAGCAATTACATTCCTAATCGTGACAAAATCTGAAGAGCTGTAAAATCATAAGTTACTGTTAACTACCTGGCAAATATAGCAGTCATTGTTCCCGGCCCCCAATTTAAAATATAGAAACAAGGTACTTACATTCGTCCCTGTCTCTCTCCAATCCCAGGTTCGGCTTCCTCCTGGCCACACTTTGCAGTCCTTATAAGCTGTAGAACAACCTTTCACCATCATCTGACCCCATGAAAGGGAAGCGATTTCAGGAGAAGACATTGCCAAATTGAAAAGGTCTGAAATAAACAACACCATCATCTACATGGCACCATAGCATGCATGATGCTTACCAGAAAAAGAAGTGTTCTTGTCCTGAAGAGCTTGGCGTGTAAGAAAATACAGACATTACACACGAGTGCTGCGGAAGGAAGGACAGACAGTCTTGTGGATAAAGCACTGGATTGGGGCTCAGCAGATGTGTGCGCAGTTCCCAGCTCTGGCAAAGACTTCATGCGTAACCTCAGACAAGACATTTTATCTCAACGTTTCTCAGACCCCCCATCTGTAAAACAGGGTTGATACTACTGCTGTAGCTCACTGAGGTGTTGCAAAGATAAATCCATAAATACTGGTGTCACGCGGGCTGCATTAGGAGGGGGGGGCATTTGTGTTATTTGACCTTAATATGTCAAAATCATAATGATTCAGGTAAGACATACCATGTCAGGTACTGTTAGAAAGGTTATAATATGCTGAATAAGATGATAATATTTGTGTTCATGTGTACTATGTGTAAGGAAAGTTATGGAGATCTTTGATATCCCTGTATTTCAAACTGTGCTGTAGAAGACACACCCCAGACAGAGAGGCCACAGGACAATAGCCCGCTTAATGGCCCATCAAGACCTTTACAGAAGCCAAAGGCCTAGGAAGAAACTAAAGGCATACCTGAAGAGTTACCAGGATTGGCCCATGTGACTATGGACTTCATTTTGGTTCCAGTAAAGTTCCACAAGCCACATGGCCAGTAACAGAGGGTATATAAGATCAAACCACAGAAACCATTTTGTCTTCGTCTTTGCCTTGTGTCCTTGTTCCTGTCCAGCTGCGGACACGCCTCTGGATTAACACACTGTGCAACTGAACTGAAGGACTTAGACCCATCCAGGTACTGGATGTATACCAGAGGAACTATACAAGCCTGCAACTCCACAATTGTTCTAGAAACCTGATGTATATGGACTTTTAAATCATTTGTATATCTCTGATTGCTTTAAGCCTTTAACACTTCTCCTATTGTTTGTTTTTCTTTTACTAATAAACCTTTAGTTTTAGTTACTAAAGGATTGGCTGGCAGCGTGGTATTTTGGGTAAGATCCAAACTTATAGTGAACTGGTACTGTGGCTGATCCTTTGGGATCAGAGGGAATCTTTTAGTAAAGAGCACGGAGTTAAAGCAACTGGTCTCTTTACTGGACCTAGTGTCAATTTGGGAGCCAGAGACTGAAATGCAGTAAAGGGGGCTGTGTGTATTTGCACAGTGGCTTCTTGATAACCAGTGTGGGGGAATCAGAAGCACTGTCTTTTGGCTGGTTGGGAAGTCTGACTGTGGTGTCACCCACCAGTGCTGGGAGAATTTGCTCTCCTTTTGCAGCCTGCCCTGACCCTGGCATTATCAGTGGGCTACCCTGGGCACGGACGGGTTACAACTGGGTGGTGCTTAGATACTATAGTAGGATCAGAACCTAGATCGATGGTTATGGGCTGGAGGAAGAGGGTAAAATGCAAAGTATTTGCCTTGTTAGCTTTGAATTAAGGTTCACGTGTATTCAGTAGAACAAGGAAAGAGAGCTGTATGCTGTAAAAAGGTCTCACTTTTAAGAACTTTTGGGTACTGGTCTGGATTGTTCCCCCCCCACCCATTCACTCTTCCTTCTCTTAGCAAGTGGGGCCATTGTGCAGAGAAGCTGAAAGCTATTTATTACACCATTCCTTTGTCAGTCAACTTTAAGCATTTCTAATGCACTCATCACAGTCTGATCTAGGCAGTGATCAGGGACAGTGGAAGACTAGAAAGGAACAAAATGCTCCCTTCCCCACAAAACTAGGAGGTGGGGTACACTGTCTTTACAGTGCCACAGATGCATCTCGTATGAGTCTTCCACTAGACCTCTGCTCATCACACAGATGATAGGGCAGCAGATACTATAGAAATGCTTTAGATCAGCTTGACAGATGTTGGACAGACCTCTAGAAGGGTGGTCTTTCTGCCATTCTGGTTCACGAGTGAGGTAGTCTAAAAACAAGCAGTTTTCTACTGAAATATTATCTCTGCACTGAAGAGAGCTCTGTTCATTCTGTTCCAACTAATCTGAAGAGGGTCCAGGTGAACAGTAAAACGGCTCCTTAATTAAAAGTAGGGATTCAATTACCACTTGAACACTACATTCTCTTCTCCAGGCTATCCAGATTTCCACTCAGAGAAACATTTTCCCATCATGAAAGTTTTGTTAAATTGTTCAAATTCAATAGTGAAATCCACTGCAGGAAGCCTGGCGTTGCTATTAAAGAGAATCCTCACAAAAGAACCATCTCTGGATTAACAGATTTTCAGTTCTCTTGGAAAAATCTTAAGGAAAAACCTAACATTTGCACAAAAGCTCAAATAATATTACAGTAACCTTGCAACCTCTCATCCTCTCCACACACACCAAGACAAACTATGAGCCAGACAGACACACTTCCCTGACTGCCAAGAATGAATTTGAGTTTGCTTCCTCAAAATGTCACATCAAGAACAAACGGCACTACTGCTTGGGACTCAGCAAAGGATTTAGACTGCCTCAGCATTTATTCTTATAACATGATAATAGGGCAATTTCCTTTCTGAAGCCAAGGACAAAGTGCTTGACACTCTTGTGCACAGGGCACGTCCCCTACATCAGACTGCAACTCAAGTGGATTTGTGTGCTCTCGGTTCTTTCAGAGGTCTGTAATGCCATGGAGCCAGCTTCCTTTCACATGGAGACTCAAATCTTCATTTTTGAGAAGTTATATTGTGGTAAGGCAGCAACAGAAGAAAGGAAGAACAAGGGCAAGTCTCAAGACAAAGGAGATTAGTCACTCGCCTCCGTTCACCCACTCAGACCAAAGAGTGAAAGCAAGAGAACAGAAGTTAGAAGATCTAACAGAAGTTAGAAGTTAAAACAGAGATCTAGAAGTTAGCTCTGGACAGGAGAGTTTTTGCATGAAATATTTGTGAGGGTTTATTAAGGAACTAGTATTAGGGAGCAGCAGTAGCTCAAGATTATACAGGAAGGAGTTACACTTCTCTTTAGATAGGTAAGAGATGATTAGGGGTCTGGAAAGATTTCCAGTGGAAGAGAGATTGAAATAACTGGGCATGTTACACCGGAGAGACAGGACATGATGCGAATGGGATAAAGAATGTACATCAGGACCTCCTATTTGCCTTTCCAATATATAAGACTAAGAAGGCATTAACTGAATTTGAAAGACAAAACTTAACTACTTAAAGGAAATATGTAAGTACTGAGAATAATTAGTCTGTGGAATTTGTCACAACATATCCTTGAGGTCAATAGTTTATTAGAATCCTAGAAGATTAGGGTTGGAAGGGACCTCAGGAGGTCATCTAGTCCAACCTCCTTCTCAAAGCAGGACTAACCTGAACTAAAACATTTCAGCCAGGGCTTTGTCAAGCTGCACAAACCTCTAAGGATGGAGATTCCACCACATCCTTAGGTAACCCATTCCAGTGATTCACACCCTCCTAGTGAAAAAGTTTTTCCTAATATCCAACGTAGACCTCCCCCACTGCAACTTGAGACCATTGCTCCTAATTCTATCTATCTACTACCATTGAGAATAGCCTAGCTCCATCCTCCCTGGAACTCCATTTCAGGTAGTTAAAGGCTGCTATCAAATCCCCCTCATTCTTCTCTTCTGCAGACTAAACAGGCTTAGTTCCCTCAGCCTCTCCTTATAAGTCATGTGCTCCAGACCTCTAATCATTTTTGTTGCTCTCCACTGAATTCCCTTCAATTTGACCACATCCTTTCTGTATTGGGGGGCCTAAAACTGGACACAATATTCCAACTGTAGCCTCATCAGTGCCAAATAGAGGGGAATAATCACTTCCCTCAATCTGCTGGCAATGCTCCTACTAATGCAGTCCAATATACTGTTAGCCTTCTTGGCAATAAGGGCACACTGTTGATATATCCAGCTTCTTGTCTACTATAACCCCCAGGTCTTTTTCTGCAGAACTGCTGCCTAGTCAGTCGGTCCCCAGTCTGTAACAGTACATGGGATTCTTCCATCCTAAGTGCAGGACTCGCACTTGTCCTTATTGAACCTCAGATTTTTTTTTGGCCGAATCCTCCAATTTGTCTAGGTCACTCTGTATCTTATCCTTACCCTCCAGGGTATCTACCACTTCCCCCAGCTTAGTGTCATCTGCAAACTTGCTGAAGGTACAATTTACCCCATCCTCCAAATCATTAATGAAGATGGATGTTGAACAAAACCGGCCCCAGCACCGACTCCTGGGGCGCTCTGCTTGTTACAGGCTGCCAATTGCTAACAGACAATGGTTAGGAAGATACTTCCCCTATGAGCAGGTTTATCTCTTAACTGTCCACTCTGGTTGCCCTGTATATTCTTTTGAAACATGAGGTACTATCTAAGTTCAGAGACAGGATACTGGGTCCCCTTCTGATCTGCTATAGCAGTTCCTATTAATAGCAACAGTCCAGGAAGGAGGTGGTAAAGGATTGGATGAAGATTCCAGCAATGACATGCATAGAAGGGGCAGTGTTAGGGAGCTGATTGAGTTAGGTAGATTTGCAAACATAGGCAATATAGGAAGAGAGATTAAAATCAAGAATGATGCCTAGGTTACAGACTGTGGAGGCAATAGACAAGGTTATGGCAGGAGACGTAAGTCAAGGGGGGAAAATGGAGTTGTGCTTGAGGATGCTTTTTTTGCCCTTTCTCAGTCTTTGAGACATTGACAGAGTAGGTTAAACTGAAGCCATGTGTTTTGTATGATCGAAACAGGCAGAGAAAATGGACAGGAAATAAAAATTAGAAACATTAGAGGATGTGGGCAGTTGGTAACAACAGAATAATCGTGGCAAGTACATTTACAGTCTGCCAGAAGTTTACACAAGAAAATGGAAAGAAAACAGCAGAGGGCCAGGAATGAAACCTATAGTAGAACTCTAAAGAAGGTATGTGGGCCAGATTTCTAATAGGGTTTAGGCACCTAAATATGCAGATAGATGGGATTTTCAAAAGTACCTAGGCATCTAACTCCCAGTGGAGTTAGACCTTGGTGCAGAATAACAAGAGACAGAATGATCAGAAAGGTAGGTATGGCAGAGAATCAGAGAAAACTGTGTGTTGAGATGGTGTAGGAGGAGAGAGTGGTTCATAAAAATCAAAAGCTGGCCTCAGATCAAGGAGGATGAGGATAAAGTTGTCAATCACCATAAAAGAGTTCTGACTATGGAGAGCAGTTCCTATGCTCTGAACAGAGGACAATACCAGAGGGGGGTGGATAGATCGGTGACATAAGGAGACTTATTTAGGCACCTGAGAAAGGAGAATGGTGGAGAAGGTACAGCAGTTAGAGAGCACATCAGGGTTACTGGAGGTTTAAAAATAAAAAATGGTTTGACAGTCATGTAGGGAACGAGTGGGGAGACAGGATACAAATATAGGAGAAAGAAAGAGATTGGAAAAGGACAAATTTTAGTGTTCTAGAATTAGAAAGTTCTAGTTTAGGAACTGATTAGTTTAGACAATTAAACTAATCTAGAGAAAGTAAACTAGTTACTAGTGGATGAGGCCAAGCATATTGCTACAGGCGTAAGGTCAGCATGACAAAAGGCTCAAAGCTAAGAATGGTAAAAAGAGAAGGACAAAGAACTGGGAGGAGGGTATGAACTGGGAGGGTGAGGAATGGGGGAAATCACAACAGAAACACAGAGGGGCAAGATTACATAGAGCCCTGTATGGGAACAATAAAGATCTTGAATTTATGTGACAAGACACAGGAACCTAATCCTTGAAATGTGTTTAAAATATCTTTTTAAAATGATACATGGGACTAATTTCTGCCTCCTCCTTACATTTGGTGGTGTGTCCTAATTTTAGGACAATCAAAATTGAGTCTTAGACTCTCTAGGTCAGTGGCTCTCCACCTTTTCAGACTACTGTACTCCTTTTAAGATTTGTCTTGCATGCCCCAAGTTTACGTCACTTAAAAACTACTTGCTTACACAATCAGACATAAAAATACAAGTGTCACAGCACACTAGTACTGAAAAGCTTACTTTCTCATTTTTACTGTATAATTATAAAATAAATCAGTACTGAAATTTGTTTGTACTGACTTTGCTAGTGCTTTTTACGTATCCTGTAGGAAAACTAGGCAAATATCTAGATGAGTTGATTTACCTCCTGGAAGACCTCTGAGTGCTCCTTGTTGAGAGCCACTGCTCTAGGTAATGCTCTAGTAGTGTTGGAATACTAACTGATCAAGGACTTACCTGGGGCCGTCTGGGAGACAGCAGTCCCTTCTTACTGGATCCTAAGCAATGCAGCTGAATGTCAGCCCCCAGAAATAGAGCCTAGTTTATGGGCATCAGCCAACTGTCCATTATAGGCGTACTCAAACAGCTGTGATAGATTGCTAAAGAAGAATGTATGCCCCTTCTGCTTTCTACTTCTGATTGCCAAGGACTGCTTCTGCCACCCTTATGCGCAAGGAGTATCTATCTAACATGTTTATAAGCACCGGACCATCCTTCCTCATAATTGTATCTCACTCTGCTTGTAAGCCCCCTCAGCTGAAT
>ML675690.1:9471087-9501208 GCA_007922155.1 Mesoclemmys tuberculata
CCGCCTCCTTCGCCCCGCCCCGCAAGGTGGTGACAGCCCCTCCCCCGCGGGGAAGCCACGCCCACACCCACGCGCCCACGAACTCACCTCCGCCCGCCCGCTCCTGGATCGCGTAAGAGCGTCCCCCCGCCCCCTCCGGACACGCCCTTCCGCCGCTCATTGGCCAGCTCCCCGACTTAGGCCGCACCCCTCCCGCGGGAGCCGGCTTTCGGTCCGCCCGAGTCTCGCCAGGATTGGCTGCCCCCCGCGTTCTGTCCCCGCCCCTCCTCTGTCGTCGCCCCGCCCCTCCCGCCTGGTTGTTTTCGTTCCCATGTCACACGAGGCGCGGGGGGGGGGGAGCAGAAGAAATCGGAGAGGGCCGCTCTGGCCGGCGCCGCGTTGCATTGTGGGCCAGTGGTGCCGAGCCGCCGCGGCCTGCGAGCGCGGCTCGCCAGCGCCCCCCGCTCGTCCCTCCCCGGCGCTCCACTCTCCTTCTCCATCCCGAGGTCCAAGATGGCGGCGGCGGCGGCGGCTCCTCCGGCTCCATCTCCGCCTCCCCCTCCCCCGCCGGGCCCCTGCTGCCCCGGCTCGTGGCCCAACTTCGCCGTGGTCTGCTCCTTCCTGGAGCGCTACGGGCCGCTGCTGGACCTGCCCGAGCTGCCCTTCCCCGAGCTGGAGCGCGTCCTGCAGCCGCCGCAGGAGCCCGGCGAGCAGGGTAAGCGGCCCGCACGCCCCCTCCCCTCACAGCCCGCCCGGGGGGGGGGCACGGGGGCGTCCCCCCCCTGCGGCCCCGGGGGAGGAGCGCTGGGGGGGAGGCGGAGCCTGGAGGAAGCCGGGGGGGGTCAGCTGTGTCCTCTCCCCCCCCCGGTTCCAGGGGGAGCAGCTGTTGGGGGGGGGGCTGCCTCCTCCGGCGCCTGTGGGGGTGGGGAGCCCCTTCTCCCGTGGGGTTCGCCCCTCCCCCCTCCGTGCGCTGTCCCCTCCCTGCCGGGCTCGGTGTGGGGGGAGGGAGGGGAGCCAGATCCGCCCCTCCGGCTGATAGCGCCCCCCCGTGCAACGTCCATCTCTCCCATGGGGGGGGCTGGGCCGGCTCCCGTGTCTGTTCCGCACTCACGCGGGGCTCCCCGGCCTGCCCCCCCCCGGCGGGGGAGGGGGGGACGCCGGACTCCCCGGTCCCACCGTCCCCGGTGTGCGGGGCGGGGCAGGGGCTGCGTGTCGCCCTCGCTCTCTCTGTTATCGGTGCGGTGGCTCTTGCCACATCGGGAGACCCAGGAGTGGAGCCTCAAGGCGCATGTCCCCCCTCCTCCACCCCACAGAAACTTCCTGCTGCTAGAATCCCAGCCCAGGGCTGCTGCCGGTCCGACAGCCTCCGCTCGTGCGGTGCGAGCCCGGTATTTGTACGTTCACGGCATCCACGAACAACAGGAAAGCCACCCCGGGTTCCTCTCGTCACCACCTCCCTAAGGTGTCCAGTGTCGCTTTTTTCGTGCAGACGAGACACTTCTAAATACAGGGGCCATTGCCTGGGTCTGCAGCCCACTCTGCTACTTTCTCAAATAAAAGTGTTTTTCCTAGCTCCCTGAGACTCCAGCCTGACTCTTTTTTTTTTTTGGTATGTAAAGAAATATTTTGAAAAGAGGCACTGTCTTGTATTCTTATGATTAAGCGCCATCAACATGTTTCAAATAACTGGATGATGCTCAGTGGAAAGCTTACTTTGTATAGAATTGCAAGTGCAGTGAAAACTCTGCCTTATCTAGCTGGAGAAGGACCCTGAATGTAAGCAAAAGTGTAATGGGCTAGTTTAAGCTGACTGAAGTACAAAAAGTAAACTAATAGCGTTTGTGGTGAAAATTAAAAATCTAAATTTAAAGTTCTTTCAATTTTAATCTAAGATCCTGTTAGTTTAAAAAAAAAAAACCCAACAGAACTAACTTACTTTTAACCTTACAGTAGCCTTTAATTGCATGAGTATAACACTTCTTATTAGATGGTGATAACCACCAAGAGTTTTCCTTATGGTTTATTACTTGACAGTTTCTTGCTGTGTCATACTAGGAGAGTTTATATATTGGGATTGACTGTGAGCTATTACATGATTTCAGCTCACTCCTGGTCCCCTAGATCTTAAGGAAGAATGGTAAGCAAACCAATAAATGTTTTTAATGTGTGCCCCAACACTGGAAGAAATTTGAACCCTTTAAAAACACTAGCTTAACTTCTGTTTTTTTATTTTTTGGACATTTATTTAGACAAGGTTAAAAATTGTGTGCGCTCAAGTAAATGGTGGCTGTGCCTTTCAGGAAAGAAAATGTGTGGGGATGGAAAACAAAAGCTTAGATGACCATCTTTTAGGATTTGGGAAAATGTATGGTGGTTATATGCCAAAAGGAAAAAAACAAACCATTGAGCTGTGTTAGTGAGAACTATTGTCCTCTTTCTTGTGTTGAACTATTTGTTATCTTATCAAAAGATGTATCTGTATATTTTTCAAACACTTGCGAGGATTAAAGTTAATGTTCATTATTATATTAAATTACTTTTGAGCCTTTAAAAAAATAAAAAAAAGCTTTACATGGACATAAGCTTAAAACAAATTTTGTTGCCTGTTACTAAACTGACTGTCAAAACTGGAAAATGTTAATACTTTCCCCCCAATATTTCCTCTTTGTTTACTGTATGCAGTTCAGCTTGGATAGCAAAATTAAGCTGGTTAATTTAAATGTCCATATAATCAGTTTCACTTTCTGTTTTTATGCACTAGCACACTTTTGCAGTGTTCAGGTTTCGAAGGGTGCATGGTGAATGTTTTAAGTCCACACAAAGTCCATTTGTTTTAATGAAAAACGTTTTAAATATGGGTTGTGTTTAAGAAGTTTTTATAAAACCTGTTTTTGGGCGAAAGCTACCTGATAGTGTCTTAAAGGCTATGTCTACACTTGGAGTTAAGAGGGTGATTCTCCGCTCGTGTTAGACATACTTGCACTAGTTTAAGGACTGCTAGTGGGCTAAAAATAGTGTAGCCATGGTACTGTAGGCAGCGGTGAGTGACAGCACGAGCTAGTAGTGTTGAGTATACCCCCGCTGTTCAGATGGATTTGTGTTTTTAGTGTGCTGGTTGAGGAGCGCTAGCACGAATGTGTATAACATGAACTGGGAATCATATCCTTACTCCTAGTGTAGACATACTCCAAGGTTGCTGCTGTCCTAATTCAGGCATAACATTCGCATCTTATTTTAGATATAGAATCAACAGTAAATCAGTGTTTAGACTTGTTGTTTGCAATTACTATGAGGATATTAAGAAGTCTAGGTTTTAACACTTCCTACTTAATCCTCCCCCCACCAAAAAAAAATAAAAAAGAGGGGGGGAAAAATCATAGAGAAAAACGGGGGGGTGAGGGGAGTTTGATGTCTGCTTGTGGATTGTGTGTGTATGTTTTACATGATGGAACGTTAAAAAAATAATGTGAGGGTGTTGTATTGGTGTATTTGCAGTGATGCTGCTGTTTGGTAAGCACTTTATTACAAATCTCTCCAAAAATTCCTATCAGGTTGAAATAGCTTTTTGGCCTAAGACACAGCCTTTTGGACCATATGTGTAAAACTTGTTTAAGCTGTTTATTTTTTCATTATATTACACGCACATGTTTATTCAAAGGTTCAGGTAGAACTATTATATGTAAACTCGAGTATCAACTGTTCTACATTCTGAAGTTCTATTAATCTATTGCAACCAAGAAAATCCTGTTTGCTAATGAGCGAGAATAGACAAGCTTTAGGTACTTTTGTTCTAAGGAAATAAGGTATAATTTCTACTTTCTGCCTTTCTGTTCCCATTATCAAAAATGGATGCTTATGGGGTGCAGAGGAGAGATGTAGTAGTTGCCTAGTTGACTATCAAATAATATTGATCCTGATATGTTACTGTTGAAGTTTTAAAAAGTTACTATTGCTCAGTCAGCATTTGTGCGGTACCGTATTGCCTCTTTTATATGAGTATATCAAGAAATATATTGATCGCTTCTACTCTAAGTATTAATAACTTTCTTTTTGTAGTCTGATCTGGTTAGATATTATGCTAATTTACATAGCACCAACAGTGTGCTAAGTGCTTTGCAGGCAAGTACTAAGATAAGGTCTTCCCCTAAGAGCTGACTCCTATAGTACAGTATACAAATGAAGGAGGGAGATAATGACAAACAGCGTGATTGAATGCTGATGTTTTGAACCTGCCAGGCCAGTTCTGTGATTCTCAGTTGTATTTTATTTTTAGATGGGATGGTGAGGTGAAGTGGTGACCATGGAAATAGTCTGATTCTCAGAGAGAATATGTCATAAAACAATCCTTTTAACTTGTGCTGTTAGTGGCTCATTTGAAAGTTGATGCTATTTGAACAAAATAATGAGCCCCTGGTGTTCTGGTGAATTACTACTAAGACAAATAATTTTTCCTATGTAAGAAGGCTTTTCCCTTGTTTGTAATGCTATATCTAAGGCAGCTGGCATTCTGATTATAACGATAACCTTTAAAGCTTGGTTTCTTAAGAGGAGATTGGGGTATATAGCAGAATTACTATATTGTTGATAGCTGGTTGTAATAGTTGCTTGTGTGAATGCTGCTGTGTTTGTAAACTGATATTTGTTTCCACTGAGATTCGATAAAAGGAAACCCTATATTGGTTAATAAATACAATCTTTATAAAAGCAAGGAAATTTAATTAAACTTGATGTCAACTGTAGTTAGTAGATGTGGGTGCATAGACTCAAAACCAAGGTACCAATGAGGGATCATGCTACAGTGTACCACAAGAACCTCACCTTTTTAATCAAACGGTTTTTGCTTCCAGTGGCAAAATTGTGCGCGTTGAAATGACATGTCACACTAGAATCATAGTTGGAGTATCAACCACTTTATGCAGTCTCTTACTAAGAGTTCCCCTTACAACCGGGAGACAGTAGTATGTTTTTAATGTAAAAAATGCGCGCGACTGGAAGGGAGTAAGAACCCAGCCCACTGATATCTAGTACATTTAGTCAGAGAAATATCAGATCACCTCTATTGTTTGCAAATATCCTGAGAGTCAGTATAAACGTTAATTAAGCACTGAATCCCTCATGAATAAAAATACTAGTAGAGTGTTACCTGGCACAACAGACACCTAATTTTACACATGACTATGCAAAAGGCTTGCTGGTTTGCCAGGTTCCCTGGTGTATGAATGAGTGTAAATTATCAGTTTATCAATTTTGGCTTCCTTAGCCGTACTATACTTGTTTTATATTTGATTGAAACTGTAGGAGTAGGAATGAGTACTTTGGATGTTCTAGGAATGAACTAGTGAGAAGTAACTGATATACGAGGTTGGTAATCTTCATGGAGGATCTTTGGAAGATAAATATGATAGGTACATGTTTGTAGTGTTTTAGCCTTAAAATTGGAACTTACTAGTGTTTTAAGAAAACTGTAAAAACCACGACTCAGTCAGAAATTATTTTGTGTTGCTGTTCCTTGTGATTGTTTTTCTCCAGTCATTTTCTGCTTTGCTCTCCATGTATTCAGGTGTGTAGGATGGCCTCTAAGAAGTTCTTCCATTCCTTTAAGGTGCTGTAAAAGAAAGAGGTCTTTGAGGTGTATGTTCCCAGGGTCTCTTTTTATTCCGCTACCTGTATATTTGCATTCTTGCCACTTCTCTGAACTCTTGTTCATCTCACTTTTTGTCTCTTCTGTTTGTATTAACTGGCTGGTACAGCCTTGAAATCCCTGTTCTGACATGGGTGATTATCGGCATGTAACTATTATATTATGTGCTTTGATTTGGATAATTGTTATAAATAAAATATTAGTTCAGATTCCAGAGCGATGTAAAATAAAAATGTAATATTTGCTATTGTGTATTAGCTGCAGGTGCAACATAGTTGCATGTTTTTTCTTCCAAAGACCTTTCTCTCCCTCTGCAGTTTTTGCATTAGAAAATTTAAGGTAGAGGTACATCTTGAAATACCTAAAGATGTGACAGATAATCAATCTCTAGTAATATATTCAGGGCGCCTGCTTTAATTTTCCTTTGTCTCCACTAGAATATATCTTGTATTATGTATGGAACCATAAAGCTGTCCTGACTTTAAAAACTACTTATTCTGAGGGGCTGCCATGCTTTAAAGCAACAAGTAAGCTGCTTTGTAGCTTTCTGTACTCTCTAACCCTTCTAGCTTCCCTTTAGTACGGATTCTTCCTGGGAGTATCTACAATAGTGCAAAGGGATAAAACTTTCTTGGTTTTTTTTCTTCGTATCCTAGCGCCAGATTTTTGTGGTAGTGGGAAGCTTGCGATTCTAACCATTTTGAGACATTGGTGGATTAGAAGCTTGTGCAACGGAATCTAGCTGAATCTTCTCCCTGATAAAACTAAAAATAAGAGGAGACTTGACCACTGCCTTTGTAAGTACCTACATGGGGAGAACTCATTAGAAGCTAGAAGGCTTATTAATGTAGCAGGACATTGAAAACAAGAACCATTGGCTCAAAGCTGAAGTTAGGCACTATCCCTAATTTTGAATTTATCTGTTGTTAACAATGAGGGTAATTTAACCACTGGGACATTTTACCAAGGGATGGATTCTCCATCGCTTGAAGACTTTACATCAAGATTGCATCTCTTTCTACAAGATATAATCAAACTCTATCATGGTTATTGGGCCTGTTGCAGAAATCACTGGGTGAAATTTTGAGGCCTATTTGATATGGGAGGTCAGACTAGATTACTATAATGTTCAGATTACTGTTATGGTTCCTTCTACTATATTAATGCTAAATATTATTAACAGCAATTGTACACAATAGTAAAAGCAGTACCAGATGAGTGTCATCCATTGTGGCCAATAACCTGACGATCCACTACTTACCAAAGGCTCTTAAGCAAAGTAAACTGTCATGGGATAAGAGGGAAGGTCCTCTCCTGGATCAGTTACTGGTTAAAAGATAGGAAACAGAGGGTAGGAATAAATGACTATCTTTCAGACTGAAAAGAGGTAAATAGTGGTCTCCTGCAATGGTCTGTACTGAGACCTGTACTTGTACCACAGGTTGAGAAAGTATGTTGTAGTGTATCCTTGGGGGTATGCGAGACACAGGCAGAGGGTATGCGGCAAAAAACCCAGTGAAGGGAATCGGGCTGCAGCCTCCAGCTTCTAGGGGAGGTGGGCAGCAGCTGCCAGCTTCCCACCTGGTCCCACCTCCTAGCTGGGATGTCGCCAGCTTGGGCGGCAGCCACCCGCATCCCGCCCTGTCCCAACTCCCAGGTGAGAGTCCAGCAGCAGCCTCCTGCGATCTGGGCCTGTGGCTGCCACCTGTGCCTCGGCTCTGAGTCAAGAGAGAGCCTCCCGCACCCTAGCTTGAAGATGGGCAACTGCTGCCTGCCCTCATCCCTGAGACCCAGCCTGCGCAGAAGCCTCCTCCGCCCCAGCTCACATTGGGTGACAGTCGCCCACCTCCTGGGCTGGCAGCCGCCTGCAACTTGCCCAGGTGGTAGCTCCCCTCCCCAGCTCAGAGCCCGGTGCCCAGAAAGCCAGGTAGAGAGCCCAGTGTCTTGCCCAGTCCTGGAGCCGAGCTCTACCCACAGCTTTGCTTATCAATTTCACTGCTCTAGCTGAGCAACTATGACAGCTCCAGATTTTACCAGTATAAAAATTTTAAGAAGGGCCCACACAGTGTGATTTGCCCCAGGCCCACACCCCCATAAATATGGCCATGGGGAGTGCTGCTATCCACTCTGGTGGGCTGCTAGTACCTGCTCATACCTCACAAGTTCCTGCCTGTGTGAGGAGAACACCATGTAACCCCGCCATCAGTCCATAGTGATTGGCTAGCGTTGACCTTTGCTCCATTTTAAGGAATCCATTTTAAGGCACTTGGAAGAGAGGAAGGTGATCAGGAACAGTCAACATGGATTCACCAAGGGCAAGTCATGCCTGACCAATGTAATTACTCTTTGAAGAGGTGACTGGCTCTGTGGATGTGGGGAAAGCGGTGGACGTGAGATACCTTGACTTTAGCAAAGTTTTTGATAGTCTCCCGCAGTATTCTTATCAGCAAGTTAAAGAAGTATGGATTGGATGAATAAATTATAAAATGGATAGGGAACTGGCTAGATCACAGGCCTCAACGAGTAGTGATCAATGGCTTCATGTCTAGCTGGCAGCTGATCACAAGCAGAGTGCCCTAGGGGTCGGTTCTGGAGCCAGTTTTGGTCGACATCTTCATTAATGATCTGAGGAATGGGGTAGATGGCACCCTCAGCAAGTTTGCAGATGACACTAAACTGGATGAAGTGGTAGATACCCTGGAAGGAAGGGATAGGATACAGAAAGACCTAAACAAATTGGAGGATTGGGCCAAAAGAAATCTGATAATGTTCAACAAGGACAAGTGTAGACTTAGGACGGAAGAATCCCATGCAGAGCTACAGACTGGAGACCGAAGAGCTAGGCAGCAGTTTTGCAGAAAAGGACCTGGGGGTTACAGTGGATAAGAAGCTGGATATGAGTCAGCCCATATTGGGCTGCATTAGTAGAAGTATTGCCAGCAAAACGCTGGAAGTGATTATTCCTCTTTATTTGGCATTGGTGAGGCTGCATTTGGAGAATTGTGTCCAGTTTTGGGCCCCCAACTACAAAAAGGATGTGGAGGGCAACAAAAATGATTAGGGGGCTGGAACACACGACCTATGAGGAGAGGCTGTGGGAATTAGGCTTGTTTAGTTTGCAGAAGAGAATAATGAGGGGGGATTTGATAGCAGCCTTTAACTACCTGAAAGGGGGTTCCAGGGAGGATGAAGCTAGGCTGTTCTCAGTGTTGGCAGGTGACAGAACAAGGAGCAAAGGTCTCAAGTTGCAGTGGGGGAGATCTAGGTTGGACATTAGGAAAACAATTTTCACTAGGAGGGTGGTGAAGTACTGGAATGTGTTACCTAGGGAGGTGGTGGAATCTCCATCCTTAGAGGTTTTTAAGCTGCGGCTTGACAAAACTCTTGCTGAGATATTTAGCTGAGGTTAGTCCTGCTTTGTGTAGGGCAGGGGTGGGCAAACTAAGGCCCGTGGGCCAGATATGGCCCATTTGAGCTTTTCATCAGGCCCTCCAGCTGGGCCTGGCCAGAGCGCAGTGCTGCTCCCCCTCCCAGTCCCAGCCATTCCCCCCTCCCTTCTCTCACCACATGGGACCAGCAGCACCCTGGCTGGAGCACAGTGGCCACGCCCCCCACTCAACCTCCCACCCCTCTCCCACCATATGAGTCCAGCAGCACCACCCTATGGGCCCAGCAGCACCCTGGCTGGAGCACGGCAGCTGCTCCCCCTCCCAGCGCCACCACTACCCCTCTCCCACCACGTGGCCCACCATACAAAAAGTTTGCCTACCCCTGGTGTAGGGGGTTGGACTAGATGACCTCCTGAGGTCCCTTCCAACTTGAATATTCTATGATTCCTCTGTGGAGGAAGGAGGGGAGAAACAGCAGGGGGTTTGTGATCTACCACAGCCATACAGAATTGCAGAACTCAAACTCTCCTGCTTTGCGAGAACTACAGTTGTCTAGCGGTATAGGGGAAAAAAGTTCTATTTCTCAGAGTGGAAAATTGAGTGTTGGGGTACTTATTAAAATTTTCAGAAGTTAGGGGGTACTTGCTACTTATAACGGCAAAATGTTACAAAGGGATCTCACAAAACTGGGTGACTGGGAAACTGTAGCCTGGCGGGCGTCAACCGTCAGGCGCGGCTGCCCTTCCTGGGGCCCAGCCGCGGCGGAAGGTCCCTGCACCTTCTGAGAAATAAAGGGGGAATTAGCGGTACGACCAAAGTCGATCGCCCCGGCCCCTTGGCAGGGCAGGCGAGCAAGCAGTCTATCGCCCCGGCCCCTTGGCAGGGCGGGCGAGCAAGCAGTCTATCGCCCCGGCCCCTTGGCAGGGCGGGCGAGCAAGCAGTCTATCGCCCCGGCCCCTTGGCAGGGCGGGCGAGCAAGCAGTCTATCGCCCCGGCCCCTTGGCAGGGCGGGCGAGCGAGCTAGTGCCGGGTTGGAGGAGGGGTCGTGGGGTTGTCAGAGGTCAAAGGGAAAAAGCGGGGAGGGGGACGCAGGCCCACCCGACTCCACTGCGTCCCAGCCCAGGGCCCTAGCAGCGGCAGGGCCACTGCCGCTGCTCTGGCGGGGTCCTGACCGTAACACGCCAGAGGTAGGAGACTTCCCACCGCAGCCCGAACTGGGGCTGCCCCTGGGCCACTTCCTCCCCTCCCGTCCCTGGTACCTCCCTCCTCGGTGGTCGCCGGGTAGCTTGCTCGGGGTAGGTTCAGCAGGCCGTCGGCGCCCACGGGCGGCAGGTCCGGGAACTCTTCTGCGAGGGGCAGCTCCTCTAGGTCACAGGATTCGGTGGGGGCCTCAGCTTCAGGTAGCTCCTCCAGATCCGGTCCGGCTTCAGCGGGGGGTGCTGCAGGGAGCTCCTCTAGGTCACGCCCCGCTTCAGGGGGGCCTTCCCAACCAGGAGGGTCCCAGGGCTCATCCCATCCCCGGGTGTCCGGGGGCCCGATCCAATTGTCGGTTCCCCGGCCGGAGGGTCGCTCCCAGTCCGCTAAGTCCGGCCAGGGCCTGCGCTGGGGTTTGGCCAGGCGGAGCTCAGGCCGGGCCTCTAGCTGGCGGGAAGGCAGGTCTGACCCTGCTGACCGTCGGCCCCTGACTGAGCGACGGGCCCTGCCTTTTATTCCCCCTTGTCTGGGGGAAGTCCCACCCTCTGGGGACGGGATTGGCCAGTCGCTCGGGCCTATCCCGGTCGGCTCCCGGCCTTGACGGACAGGTGGGGGTTTTAAATCCGGACTTGGCTGTGTTTGAGGCGGCGTCGCGGGGGAAGGTCCCTGCACCTTCCTACACAAACAAAATGACAGATGAAATTCAATGTTGATAAATGCAAAGTAATGCACATTGGAAAATACAATCCCAACTGTATGTATATAAATGGAGTCTAAATTGGCTGTAACCATTCAAGAAAGAGACCTTGGAGTCATTGGGGATAGTTCTCTGAAAACATCCACTTAATGTGTAGCAGCAGTTAAAAAAGCTAATAATATTGGGAATCATTAGGAAAGGGATAGATAGTAAGACAGAAAATATCAAATTGCCTCTTTATAAATCCATGGTACATCCACATCTTGAATACTGCGTGCAGATCTGGTCACCCCATCTTAAATAGATCTAGTGGAAAAAGTACAGAAAAGGGCAACAAAAATTTAGAATATGGAACTGCTTCCATATGAGGTGAGATTAATAAGACTGTCTCTTTTCAGCTTGGAAAAGAGACTACTGAGGGGGGGATATGATAGAGGTCCATAAAATCAAGGCTGGTGTCGAGAGAGTAAATAAGGAAGTGTTATTTACTCCTCCTCATAACACAAGAACTAAGGGTCACCAAATGAAATCAATAGACAGCAGGTTTAAAACAAATACAAGGAAATATTTTGTTATACAATGCATAGTAAACCTGTGAAACTCTTTGCCAGAGGATGTTGTGAAAACCAAGGCTATAACAGGGTTTAAAAAAAAAACTAGATAAGTTCATGGAGGATAGGTCCATGAATGGCTATTAGCCAGGATGGGCAGGATGCAAAACCATGCTGTGAAGTGTCCCTAGCCTCTGTTTGCCAGAAGCTGGAATGGGCTACAGGAGATGGATAACTTGTTGATTACCTGTTCTGTTCATTCCCTCTGAAGCAGCTGGCGTTGGTTACTGTTGAAAGACAGGATACTGGGCTACATGGACAATTGGTTTCACCTCCTATGGCTGTTCTTATGTACTGTATTTAAAGCACAATGTTTATAGTATCAATATAGAAGTCCCAATTTCTGATTGACCACTCCCTTCATGGCAATGGCCAAGATCTGACATCTCATTTGTAGTGCTTCTAATGTTGGACAAGAGAATTACTGTTAGCATGTGTTTCTAGAAGCTTGTAGGATGTTTTGTAATGCTAGATCTCTTGGGATGGCTTAAGCCATGAGCAGATGGTAAAGGCAGATGACATAAGCTTTGTTGTTCTGGGAAACTGCACAAATCCTCAGGAAAAAAACACCTCTGTTACATTGGCTCAATCCTCCAGCCACTGTTGGTTTTGAACATATGATCTCCAGATCATTGCACTTTGCTGGTCCCATTCTGAACTGGGTCTGTGTTCTAGAAGTGGTGTGACATAAGAAGTACAAACTTAATTTGATTAGACCACTACCATCTTCAGGCAGAAACATTATCAAAAAGTAGACTAAAAGCTAGAGAACTGGTAGGTAAGGTCCCATGGGAAGAAAATCTGAGGGATAAAGGAGTTCAGGAGAGCTGGCAATTTCTCAAGGGGGCTATATTAAAGGCACAACTTGAAACTATCTCAATGCAAAGGGAAGATAGGAAGTATAGTAAGAGGCAAATATGGCCCCATCAAGAGCTCTTTAATGTCCTGAAAATTTAAAAAGAATCCTACAAGAAATGGAAACCATGGACAAATTGCTAAGAGGAGGACAAAAGAGTAGCACACACATATAGGGACAAACAGAAAGGAAAAGACAAAAATGAGTTACACCAGCAAGGGACATAAAAGAAGTTCTTTAAATACATTAGGAGCAAGAGAAAGACAAAAGAAAGTGTATGTCCTCCACTCTGCAGGAAAGGAGAGCTAATAACAGGACACCAAGAGGGCTGAGGTGTTTAATGCCTAATGTGCTTCAACATTTACTTTAAAGATTGTGACCAGATACTCAATCCAATTAATATAAACAAGGGGGAAAGAATGCAAGCCAAAATAAGGAAAGAGCAGGCAAAAGAATATTTAGATAAGTTAATGTATTCAGGTTGGTGGGGCCTAGGTGACTTAAGAAACTAGCTGAAGCAAATCTTGGAACCATTAGCAATTATCTTCAAGAACTCATGGAGGATGGGTGAGTGGGGAAGGGCGAACAGTTTAAAAAGGGGAACAAAGAGGACCTAGGGAATTATAGACCAGTCAGCCCAACTTCCATACCTGGAAAGATTCTGGAACAAATTATCAAACAGTCAGTTTGTTGGCACCTAGAAGATAACAGGGTTGTAAAGAATAGCCACCGTGGATTTATCAAGAACAAATCATGCACAACCAACCTAATTTCCTTAAGGTTATTGGCTTAATGGATGGAGGGGAAAGCAGTCTGTTTTTTGATGATGTAAAGCTTCACCTGTCCACATATAAATTGGTCAAATGGCCAACAGCAGAAAATTCCAAGAAACCATTTCCAATTGAATACTACAAATAGCAAATCCTACAGCACACAGTAGGAGAAGCTATTCCCAGCAAAGGGCTTGGCTACACTTATTTTGAATTAATGTGAGTTTGTTTTTTTTTCCCCTGGATAAACTTGCTTGTGTCCGTAAAATCTTTCAAATTATCTGGGATTTTGTTCTGCATTTGTAAGGCTCTTTATTTCTGGTTTTTATTTTGTTTAAAATTTCTTGGGAATTTACCATTGTTCATTACAAAAGTTTTAAAAACAGTTTTTGCACTAATTTTTGCTTAACTTTGTAGTTTTCTGGGAAAATTTTGGGGTTAATATTGGGATGGAGGAATAGGGGGAAAAGCAGCAAATAAAGCAAAGTCATGATATTGACAGTTTAATAAAGAATTTTAATGCTGTGGTTTAGTTTATGAACTACATTAACTGCATAAACATGTGGATGACATACATGTATGTGTATCTTCCACTGCATTGCCTTATTTTGACAATCTTGTGTTTATGCGTATGTTAAGCAGATGTTTAAGAAAATTTAACAAATAACATAAAAATATTTTCAAATTAATGTATACTTGAGTGGTTCAAAATTCAGGTGAAAATTAGTAGATGAGATAATAGTTTTCATAAAACCTGCAGATTTTTCAGTAAAATGATCTGTAAACTGAAAGTGAAGGGCTTAATGTTTTCATTAATCAATTTTTGAAGCAAATTAACTCTAGTTCAGGAAGAGTTTTCCCTCAATAAGGATGATGTGGATGCATTGCCATTTTGAATTAACTGTTCCGCTTCTGGTAATCACACGCTGCACTGCTGCACATCTTGGTGGGACTCTGTTTCACTGTGAGACCTCTAGTGCTCTTGAGTCCGGGGTCATCTTGACCAGATGTCACCTCTCTGTTTAAATGCTGGCTTGTAGCTAGGTGTACCCCTTAGTGGTGCCAGGTCCTGGTGAGTTCATACACCTGGAGTCAATTCTGACATAAGCAGCCATGTCCCATGCAGGTCATTCATATGTCCTGGATGTCCTTGGCCTCTGAGAAGAGAGGAGCAGATTTAGTCCATTCTGAACAGCAGTCAGCAAGATACACAAGAGGCTATCAGACCAAATGAAGGAGGGGCCAGTTCAGGACATAGTGCAGTTCCATGACAGGAATGGAGTTCTGGAAGAGTTATAAAAGTACCTGGTACAGTAATAAGACCTCTGGCAGGGTTCACCAAACTCATACCTACTGTGGATAGCCAGACTGCATTCTTGCAAGGGAGGCCATCACTGAACCCCAGCATGTTCTTGGCAGAATCAGACACATCCAAACAGGACCCCCAAGTGGGAAGACAATGCCACAGCTAGCCAAGATCCCTTCAACTTGCAAATCCTTGAGGCAAAGAGAGCGCAGGAGACCCCAAAAATGCAGACCGAGAACCAGCTTGTCTACTTGGAGGGAGGGAGAGGAGTGGGACCTCTTCCACTAAGAATTGTGTGCTATATTACAATATACCTGTATAGGAGGATTTAAACAGCTTTGTTATGGATATCATCAGGGTACCACCCTGTTGGGTGGATGTGAGCTGGTATTCTCTTTCCACTTGCTTGGCTTTTATCCTCCCACCCACCTTGCATACTCAAAATAGCATCCATGCCAGAGAACTTAAGCTCCAAAGCATTATTCTTCTGAAATATCAAATCCCACAACCATCAGCCAAATATGCCCGCCCCGCTTCCTGAGCTGCTTATTGCTCCCTCTGTCTGGTCAAGATAGCAGCACCACAGGAGTTAAAAAAAAACCCAAAACATTGCATGGCAGGCATGTTTACTGTAGCAACAGGTACAGAAAAAGAAAAAGCAATAGAAGTACTTTGGCTCACAGTTTGACCAATGCCCTGTGTTGTAGTCAGAGGTAAATCTCCCAAATTTGTCCACAGAGACATTTCAAAATGCATAGAGATTGTAAGGCATTAGTGGCTATTTTTAACCATACCTTCACTGTTGTTAATCTGTAGGGTAGAGAAGAATTACTGCAAAAGTACTTATTTTGAAGGGCACTGTGTTCTGGTCTGCAGGTATATTACAAGAGAGCTTAAGGAAATGGTGGTGCTCTAGATTGGCACTTGCATTGCAAGGCAATGCAGCTTTCTTGGGGTTGCTAATATTGCAGGTGGTCCTTTTCCATTCCTTTACCAGATATGAGGGCATCATTCTGCCAAATAACTGTGTGGCATATCTTCCCAGTTTGCCTGTTGCCTTTTGGAGATGCTTCTTAGGGTAACATCCTCCAATTTAAGAACAGCCTGCAGAGGTGCACATGCAGTTACTTAAGGTGACAAAGGGTTAAAAAACTTTTTAGTTCATCTATCTTCCACATCTTAGGTGGGTGGGGCTTGGAAAGGAGAGAGAGAGAGTGCCCCTTATCTGGTTTACTTTAGTTGATTTATGGCTTTGTGTCAGTTTTGCAGCTTGAAGTGGTTCTTTTTATTCTTGGCTTAAGATGGTGGGTTTTTCTAAAGGGATTGATTCTCAAAACACACACACAAACACACACTTATACAACTTAGGTCTGACTTATTGAGGGATCTGTACCGCTTCAATTCAGCCTGCAATACTGCCAAGGTGAATGAACCCGATAATGGAACGATTATTTAGCGGAAGGGGGGTGGAAAGGTAACAGACAAACACATAGGGAGTCCCCTCCTGTCGCAGGAGCTCTATTGAGCAACAGAGCTGCAGGGGCCCATGTTTGGAGGAAAAAGGAATTGGCCTTTTGGTCCACTCGCTCCCCCTGCCCATTGGGTCTCTAGGTTCAGACAGGCCCCCCCCTCTTGCTGTTCACCCAACCAACTTGTGGACGGAAGAGGGCGGCTAGAACCAGACCTAGTCCAAGACCCGCTCAATGGTTCATAAATCTATCATTCATTTATACAATAACACACATTCGATATCCAATCTAAATCCACTATTTATTGGGGGGTTTACCTTACCACAAATTATCTTCTCTTGTTCTTTTACAAATTCTTAATACACAAATAAAACTTAAAAAAACAACTGATTAAAATAACACAAGTACACAAAACAGTTAGAATTATTATTATTTTTACATTCACACTGACTACTCACCACATATACAAATGAACTCAGCTGCAGCAAAAAACAAAACAAAAACATCATGGCCAAGGTCTCCTTACTTTTACACTATATTTCATTCAGGTGGCACCTCTGTCATATTCACACCCAGGTTATCAGCTCTGACATCCTACCCTATTACTTTTAGTGATGAGCTGGAGAGAGGTGAGGCGGTTGATCAGACCATCTACGCAGTGCGGTTTTGGTGCACCCCTGATTCGTGGCTCTTTGGTCTGTAAACCCATTTATATCTACTCCAGCCAATGCGTCTGATAAGGCAATGATAGACCCTTCCTTTACCATTTTATCAGCAGCCCCCTTCTCAAAAATTTACTGCTGACTTGCAAAGCTAATTTTTTCAGCGACTGCAGAATTCCCATATTTGGGTCTGGAACTGCTACACGTGCAAGTTCCTGTTATGAGTTTACTTCTTGGTCAAAGTTTTTTCTTTTTGCTGTCCGAGTCCCTCACACATGGGTTTGTAACTTTTCTCAAAATGGACTCAGGGCACTCATTTTACAAACACATTTTTACCCTGTTCCAATATTACTAACTTGTTCCCTCTCAGCCCACTACCATGCCAGCACTGGTACAGGGGTGCTATACAAGGGGTTGGCAAAATGGAATATGTTTTACCATCTCCAAACACCTCTTGGACTAGGTTGAGTCCCTAGGAATAAAATTCCAGTTTGATGAAAAAGCAATAGTTTATCAGTGTTGGCATGGAAACTAGAATTGGGACAATAACTACTTGGACTATTTCTTTGCCCTCCAATACCTCTCTCACTGCAGTCCTCACAATCAAGAGCATTATTGGAGTCTGAACACAGGGCAAATCTTTGGGAGAAGAGAGCAGACATGTTTAGTCATCTTCTGCCTCTCCTGGGATGCAGCCATGAAGTCACTGAAGAGTGGAGGCAAGGTTTCCTTCACTGATACTGAGGAGGAGAAGGAACTGTTGAGGAATTTCATTTCTAGTTCAAAGTGCAAGGCCATGCACTTCGGGTTTAATGGTAAGAATTTCTGCTACAAGCTGGGGACTTACCAGTTGGAAGTGATAGAGGATGAGACTGACTCTCACCCAGGTCTATCACAGGATGGCTATGAGCCACCAATGTGATGCAGCTGTGAAAAAGGCAAATGCGATCCCTTGGTGGGTCATTTCCAGTAGAGAGAGAGAAGTATTAATGCCATTGTGCAAGGTACTGGAAAGACCTCACTTGGAATACTGCGTACAATTCTGATCACCCATGTTCAGGGTAGATGGGTTTAAACTGCGGAGAAGAATTACTAGGGTGATCAGGGCAGTAGAGGGCCTATCTTATCAGACGTGGCACTGAACATTCTCTCAGGTGCTTAGATGGATGATTCTTGCTCACATGCTCAGGATCTAATTGATTGCTCTATGTGAGATCAGGAAGGAATTTTCCCCCAGCTCAGATTGGCAGTGAACTTGAGTTTTTTCACCTTCCTCTGCAGTGTGCGCGTTTGGGTCACTTGGCAGGATTATCTGGGTATATCTTTCTTAATCATTCCCGTCAAATGTTTCGTTGCTGCAGCTCTGGGGTGAGCTCTGCACAGACTTCTAGGAAATTGTCCTATGTCATCCGAAGTTCTGCGGTCATTTTTTGTCATCTCATCTCTGCATAATTGTCCTGTCCCACCAGCCAGAAAAAGTGCATAGAATTGTATGACTGAAAAGGACCTTGAGAAGTCATCTAATCCAGTCCCCTGCAATTATGGTAGGACTAACTGTTACCTAGATCATCCCTGACAGATATTTGTCTAACCTGCTCTTAAACATTTCCGGTTTCAGACATTCCACAACCTCCCTAGGCAATTTATTCCAGTGCTTAACTACCCTGACAGAAATTTCTTCCTAATGTCCACCATAAACTGTCTTTGCTGCAATTTAAGCCCATGGCTTCTTGTCCTATCCTCAGCGGTTACCAAGAACAATTTTTCTCCCTCCTCGTTGTAACAACCTTTTATGTACTTGAAAACTTACCGTGTTCCCACTCAGTCTTCTCTTCTGTAGATTAAATAAACTCAATTTTTTCAATCTTCCCTCATAGGTCATGTTTTCTAGACCTTTAGTCATTTTTGTTCTTCTCTGGATTTTCTCCATTCTGTCCATCTTTTTCTTGAAATGTGGCACCCAGAGCTGGACACAATACTCCAGTTGAGGCCTAATAAGAGTGGAGTAGAGTGGAAGAATTACTTCTCATGTCTTGCTTACAACACTCCCGGTAATACATCCCAGAATGATGTTTGGTTTTTTTTGCAACAGCATTACATTGTTGGCTCAGTTTTAGCTTGTGATCAACTGTGACTCTCCCCCAGATCCTGCAGAACTCTTTCCTAGGCAGTCATTTCCCATTTTATATATGTGCAACTGATTGTTCCTTCCTAAGTGGAATACTTTGCATTTGTCCTTAGTGAATTTCATCTTGTTTACTTCAGACCATTTCTCTAGTTTGTCCAGATTATTTTGAATTTTAATCCTGTCCTCCAAGGCACTTGCAGCCCTTTCCAGCTTTTCCACAAACTTTATCATCCATAAACTTTATTTGTGCTCTCTATGCCTCTCTAACGTACTGATGAAGATATTGAACAGAACCGGATCCAGAACTGATCCCTTTGGAACCCCACTCAATATGCCCTTCCAGCTTGACTGTGAACCATTGATAACTACTCTCTGGAAATGGTTTTCCAATCAGTTATGCACCCACCTTATAGTAGCTCTTTCTAGGTTGTATTTCCCTAGTTTGTTTATGATAAGGTCATGCAAGTCAATATCAAAAGACTTACTAAAGTCAAGATATACTACATCTACCTTTCCTCCCCAATCCACAAGGCTTGTTACCCTATCAAAGGAAGCTATCAGGTTGGTTTGACATGATTTATTCTTGACAAGTCAATGCTGACTGAGTGATAGGTTATTGGACTGATATATTAAAAGTGGCTGTGCAGGAACAAACAATTTTAAAAAGCAGTGTCACCAGGCCTTGATGGTATCCATCCAAGTGTTATGCAGGAGTTTAAGAATGAAGTGACTGAGATGTTAGTAAAATGTGCAGTTTCTCCTTTAAAATAGATACTATACCGGAGAATTGGAAGATAGCAAATGTTATACCTGTATTTTAAAAAACGATGATGTAAGGTTTCCTGGTCTGTAATTTCTTTATATCTGTACTTGGTAAATTGGATGAAATTATAATTAAAAACAGAATAATAAAACACCTGTAATATTATGATAGTGTCTAATCCTTTATGCAAAGGAAAATCTTATTTTGCTAATCTGTTAGAATTTTTTGAGCATTGAGAGTAGAGGAAAACTGCTCAACACAACTTACTTTGAATTTCAAAAGACCTTTGACAAATCATTTGGAACAGGCTACTAAAGAAATGATATAGCCACAGGGTGAGAGGCCAAAGTGGTGATGTAGATCAGAAAGTGGTTAAAATAGGAAACCATAAGAATACATGGTCAATTTTCATCATTGCAGAAGGTTAATTAGTTCTATTTACAATATTTATTAATATTTTGGAGAAGGGGATGATTAGTCAGGTAGAAAAATTTTCAGATGTGTCACTCAGGTTAGTTAAATCCAGAGAGGCAGTTCAACAAGATAGATGAATGAGCAAACAACACTGCAGATGAAATTCAGTGTTGTAAATGCAAAGTAACGTGCATTGGAAGGAAAAGTTTTTAAAAAGCAAACAAAATGTTAGATGGCATAAGGGAAAATATGATTTATAGAATATTCCAGATGAGGCCTAAGCACTGATTTATACACACAGCATTATACTATTTTCTCTAGTGTTGAACAGTGTTCTACCCCATCTCAAAAGAATTAGAGGGAGTTAGAAGATGAGTGATTAGAATAATTAGGGACATGAAAAAGCTCTAATGAAGAAAAATCGAAAATATTGGCGTTTTATTTTGGAGAGGAGTCAAATGTATACAAAAATGAGTGGCGTTGGGAAGATGGATTGGGAACTTGTGTTTTTCCTGTTTCCTAATAAAATAAGAGGACATTTAATGAAACTGAAAGATGGCTACTACTTTTTTATAAAATACATAATTAAATTGTAGAATTCATTGCCACAGGATATAATTGAAGCCAAGAATTTAGCAAGTTTTAGAGGGAATTTTTGTTATTTGAATATCTAATATCCAAAATTGCAATAAAATACTTAAATTAGTGATATGCAGTCTCATGCTTCCAGGCTTAAATCAGTCTCTTAACTATGAGCAGTTAAGAAGACCAGATGTTAATCTGGTGGCAGGTTATCTCACATGTATCTGAAACATTTGGGGATGGTCATGGTCGGAAACAAGATACCAGACTAGATAGATTACAGATCTGAATCCTTATGACAGTTCCTACATTCTCAACAAACCAAGAAATGCACACTGCCCACTACTATAAACATGTCCTCCCTCATAGCTTGTTGTAGTTCTGATTTGTGTCCACTAAAGTGAGGGGGAAACTAGATTTTTTTGGTCTAAAAAAGATAGGAGGAGGAAATTCCCTTTTGTTCTTGATATGTATTTGTACAGTATACTGCTGTCTCACCAAGAGATATTGAAGGGGTTGATGGGAAACGCTGACATGGCTCCATTTTTTATTTTTATTTTCCAGGATATGCAAAGCGGTGATTAGTGACTGCTCCTCTACCTCCAGAACATTCATCTGTGGAGTCCTACAAGGCATCATGCTCTTCTCCCATTTTTGTTAACATTCATGTGCATTTATTGGGGGTGTGGGAAGCTGTGAGAAACCATTGTCTCAAATACCAGCAATGTGCATATAACATCCAGGGGCTCATCTTTACCTTTGGTGCAGATAATATCATCTCCCCACCTAGCTGAGATAAATGGCTGCCTGCTGGGCAATTGGCTGAAGCTCAGCCTGGGCGAGAGAGATGTGATGTTGATGGGCATAGTGCAATACTTGTAAGACTTAGCATCCATGATTGCTTTACCTTTTTTCAGAGGAGACTGCCTCTGATTTTTCAAATTGGTCTGCAGCTTATGGGTCTTCCTGGACTTTTTACAGATGCTGAATAAGGCGTAACGATGGCCCCACAAAAAGATAGCCTTGGCTCCCTCATGTGAAGTAGGGAGGAAAATTAGGTAGTCAAGCTCTGGCCTGTTGTGGCTCTAGTGATCATCTTTTAGGAGTTGCTCTGATAATACAGTGATTGACACCACTGCAAGAACCTGGCGGAATAATAGTAGGAGCAATATGTTCTTATAGATAGCCTATTGGTATGACCATTCTTATGTTTTTAAGAAGAGTGGCAAGGGAATGAAGGGGAGGCTTACAAAGTGATGTGGAGGAATAGTACAGGTGAGGATATGAGGCAAGTAGAGAGAGAGAATTTCAGATTGAGGAAGAGAAAGTGAGAAGATAGAAAACAGAAAAGGCACACACAAAGAAAAACTTAACTCCACAGAGGCCAGGCTGCTTAAATTGGAGAGAGCATTGTGGCTAGGAAAGGCAGTTGAGGCATGGGGAAGCAGAAAGATAGCTATGGGAAATTCTAAGTCCTTGGCTTAAGGTACAAACAATAAAGTGAGCCTGACACAGTTTATAAATTTGACCCTTCTTAGATTTGCCATTGATAGTGCACTGTTCCACCATGTTTTTGCAATGAATTCTGACTTGGTCTTACCAAGTCATTTTCACTAAAGGCAGAAAAGAAGAGACTACAGGAAACACACACACAACCTTATTTCACAGTTCATTGACTGGTTTAAAAATATGTGCAAGAATTATCCCTTCCAAAATTACCATTAGGAGACACCTTGAATAGCAGATACAGTTTCAAAATTGATTTGGCAAATTAACTTGCCAACATTTCACGTAAGTGCCCCTGGCTTGTGAATTTGGTACCTCGTGCACAGCAGTGTTCACTGCAACCTTAAACATGTACATGGGGGCCCCAGAAGTTGGGGTAAGGAACTATGGCTCCAGTGGACCTTTTTTTTTTTTTTAATGACCAGAGAAGTTAGGCCATAAACAGGGTTACTGTCTCTTCTCTTTACCTTGCCTTTATCATCCTTTTTTTAGATGGTTTTTAAAGTTTTTTTTAAGCGTTGTGTTCATTTTGTTGTTGAGCCTGTTGTCCCTTCAGATGGATTCTGGCTGTTTCTACCTCTAGCTCATTACTAATTTCCTATTCATAACATTTATTGAAGAATTTCTGGAACTCTGTGACTAGGTTATGGTTGTCAACTGCTGAGCTGTGATATAACACTTCAGTTGCCAGTGGTGAAAACTGCCTAGGGCTTGAACCAAACAAATACTTTAAAGCGTGTAATATGTTGTCATTTTTTTGCTTACCAAAAAGCATGACTATTCTACATCCTTGGCTAGAATTGTACAAAGCCAAATGGTGTTTTTGCTAACACTTTATTATGCAAACATCAAAAGTCCTTGAACATCAGTCATGTTCACCCATACTATTTTTGACCTATTGTTTTGAAGTCTGGTTTAGAAGATTTCGCTTCTAAGTAATCAAAGCGGCTTCCAGTTATGGATTGTTTTCGTGTACTGAGTAAAATAACAATTTCCCTTCCCCTTAACCCCCCATCCCCGCCAATCTCCACTTACCCCTGGAACTTCCTAAGCAGTTAACTTGATAGGATTACTCATTTTCATTGACTAGAATACCTTTTAAAACAAATTCCATCTGCAGAGGTGTGGTATCAGTTAGAGAAATTTGGTGTTTATAAAATGGTGGGCAAGCCTAAAAGAAAAAACTGATGACACACAAACTTTCTAGTTGATCTAGAACCTTCTATGAAAGGGGAATTTTTCTGTGTTCAATAGGTGGAACAGAAAAGAGATATGGAATTACCTAAAACAGATGTAAATCAAGATTAGTTTCATCTGATTGGGTGTCAGTTGATATTGATTGATATGTTTCAAGAGAGAATAGGAGTAGAAGATCCTATTAGACCTATCCCCAAACCATAAGAGAAAATCACAGTATGTGTTAGATATGATCTAAAAGGATTAGATGAGTTTGGCTAAATATTTGTGCAAGGATTTTGTCTCCTTTAGTGTCACAAAATAGATGCTCGGAGCAAGTGCATAGAAGTAGAACCTATGCAGCTGGTCATGGACACTGTTTGACCTGTACTTGGCCGTATACTTCTTTCTCTTCCGTTTTTGGACTACCTAAAAAGAATGAGTAGGCTCAGACTTAAAATGTTCTCAAAAGAGTGTACATTTCCAGTGGAATCCCTGATGTTTATAACAAATCCTCCACGAGAATTTTCTGATTTAATAGTGAGTGGCAGAGGTTCCCAGATTCTCCTGTCAAAACAGTCATTATCAGAGTGCTATAAGCTTTGCCTAGCAACTGCTCTAAACGTATTTATGGATACGTTAATTTTCAGTAGGACCAAACAATAAATAGTTATTCCATAATCAATCTCCTTTTAATGAGGAAATTGACAGTAGCTACTTAAACAATGACATCTTTAAATGTCCATGGATTTTATTAATGCAAGCAAAGGCACTTCAGGGTCTACGGAGACTGCACCACCTAGGTGAGCTCAGAGACCAGGAAGAATGAATATTTTTCTGAGGAGAAAGTTCAAATAATACTAAACACAGATTTTTGTTTGACTGAAATTTGAATAAGAAATATAATGAAAGGCCTAAGAGGGTGTCTATCATATAGTTCACCACTGGCAAGATGACATATTGAGAGCATTATAAATATTCCTTCACTCCAAGAGCAGACATTTTAAACAATCTGGACAGTGCAGTATTGGTAGCCTTAGAAATTATTCAGTCATAAAATGATGGCAACGAAGGAGAAATGCTGTTGGCCAACAAATGCTAGAGATAGTATCAAGAAAAATTATCATGGACGGAAGTGAATACTCATGTGATAGAAAGAACTGGGACATTAGAGACCCATCCTGGTTCAGGCTTTTAGATGCTGCTGCCATGTACATGTTACATATTTAGAAGACATCAAGAAAAATGTAAAGCTGAAGCTCAGAGATGTTCAGTTACTTTATATTCAGCTGTAGGTGTTTAACAAATAGTTTAGGCTCAAGGTATGCTAAGGATCACTAACATTAAGATTACATTCAGAAAATTCAGGACATGTCTAATGCACAAGCCTCAGGGAATGTCATTTCATATATGTCTCATTTGTGAAAAGCAGTAAAATCCTTTTTGTGAGGATGGGATAAATTCTCAGAGACCAGGAAAGGAAGAAGAACATATATTTATTTGATGATTTAGGATCTCTGATTAACTATAATCTTTCTTGTTACATATTGTCAATTACTGCCCATTTTTTTATTCTGTTCCATTCAAAGGCTAAGCTACTGTTTACACTGCAGAAAGATGTCTTGCACTGGTCCTTTTAAAGTTTGTATTAGTGTGATGGGATCCTCCCATGGGTACAACCTGGAAACTGTGGAACTGCTGTGCCTCCTTAATTATCCAGCTTGTACTGCCTCTCATAAAGTTTTGCTGGTGACAAACAGCAAGCCCCTTCCAACCCTGTTATCACCTAACATGACATCAGGTGGCGCCACACATCCAACTGAGTTACATGAATGCTGTCCAGCCACTCACAAACCAACAATTGGCTGGTGCCTCTATCCATTCCCCCTGTAACCTTTCAACACTGCACCCCAGAATTGTTCCGTCTTGCTCTGGTCAAAAATCTGGCCCTAGTAAGCTCATAAATCAGCCCCTCACTCAGTGTGGAGAGATCATGCACCAGTCCTTGTTAACTAAGCTGAGATTTCCCAAATACTCCAACCAAGACACAGATTTATTTAAGATAGAAAGATAGTTTTTAAGTGATTGCAAGTGGTAGGCATAAAGAAATCAGAGTTGGTTACTTTAAGAAATAAAAATACATTTCTGTGTCGTCTTATACACTAAACAGGATTTAAATCAGCAGTATGTCACCCTGACTAATGATACAAGCAGGCTATAGATTCTTGATACGCAGGCTGTCTTCTTTGCAGTCTGGGATCCTCCCCACTATTCAAAGTCCTTTGTCTTCCAGGTGTTCCTTCAGGTGTTGAGTTGTGGGGGACTGAAAACAAGTGATGTCACTCCCTCTCTTTTATAGCTTCTTCTAGCTTGGGAAAGATCCATGCATGTGATGTGGGAGGCTGCCCCCCCTTGGTTAAACAGTGTTCCATTATGTAGGTGCTTCCTCTGTGAAGTCTTTTGGGGTGGCTGATGGGAGAGTAGATTTCCCTTAATAGGCCATCAGCACGTCTGGCTACTCCATTGTTGTACCTGAAAAACTGGTTGTGGGTGTTTCCTCTCTCACCACATCTTTTAGTAGCACGCATGTAGCAAAACTTCATAACTTCACATACAATGATAGCACATACAATCTAATAAGATACTAATATTCAAGAGATCAAGACTTTTAAAATGATACCTTATAAGGCATACATTGTACAAAAGGTATTTTAATATGACATTGGTGAATATGTAGATTTTGTGGTGTTTCTTTCAGACACAGGGTGTCACACTTGTACTTTATAAACTGAGTTGTTTAAATACTTATGTTAAGCACTTGCTTAAATGAAATATTGCTTCTCTTTGAATAGCACAGATGCCACAATTCACAGTGCCATCAATGAGCCACTTACATTTTATATTGAATTTCATAGATATTTTGTGTGTTGCAGACATAGGATGTAAATTCCTGCAGTATTATCATCTCTGATATATGGGTTTTGGGGTAACAGTGATGTACTAGAGGGTAGAATTAACTAAAAATAGTTTAGTATATGAAGACTTAAGGCAACTTAATCAGGTGTGTAAGGGATGCTGCTTTCAGTATTTGGCAGGTGCAGAAAAATTTCCAAGAAGTCCAATTAATAGGTGAATTTTGTTTGTCTGGTAGTGTTAGCATCTAGCTTAATGGCTAAATTCACATACACTTCTCCCTTTCCTAAGAAGTCTACTAGTCATGTAGAAGTCAAGCTGTGGAGATGTCTCAAAGCATGAGTGAGGTTGATGAGACAAATAGTGGTTCAGGAAGGTCACCACAAACATTTCAGAGGGAAAATGTTTTTAAAGGTGACTGCAAAAAGGGGCCAAAATGTGTTTGTGGCTGATCTTATTTGATATATGAGGAAATCAAGAAACTTTTTTCCACAAAAAATGGTAATCTACTTTTTCCTTTCTTTTTTCTCCTTGAAGATTACAGGTGACTAGGTATGAGATCTTTGATGTCATGATCCAGAAAGTGAAACCTGTCTGTGAGAAGAGATTTTTATTCAGGCTGCCCTAAAGCTTTCTTTTAACATTATCTGCTTAATTCAAGAAACCCTTGGAGTAAATGTCTTTGTAAGCAAGTAAACACCTTCGGCTTCCTTTTTAATTAAAGGCTGAGAGAATTCTCAACCCACATCTGAGACCCCTAAAATTCTTCAGCAAAACCAAAGATCACCAGACTTGGCATTCCTACAAGTAGCAAAAGCTTTCAAGTTGCTGTTTTTCATATAATGAAGCAGAAACACAATCAATTTATGTAACATCTAACAGGTCACAGGAGTTTAACTCTGAATATAATTATTTTATAATATGTAAGGAAGAAGACTGTTTAAAATGAAGTCAAAACCTTTCCAGGAATTAAATTCTTAGTGTCTCTTTAAATGCAATATTTTCGGATTAGTGGCCTCTCAATGAGGAATTTAATTCATCAAAGGATTATAAGGCCTCTTCTTTCTCTCAAAGCTAAATGAATACTAAAAAAATTGGAGGGTCATATTGGGTTTATTAAGGAGGTATGAGTTACTCAAAATGTTTCTGTACCCAAATAAACCTTAAGACCTATGAGTTGCCTGCTAGGCCATGTGCCTTAGTTTAACTTTCTGAGGATGAGCCTTAAAAGACATAAGGTACATTTATATGGCACCAAAAAAGCCAAAACAAAACCACCATGTGGCTGGCTGCATTAGAGGCTAAAAATAGCAGTGTAGGGGTTCCTCCCTGGGCTGTTCTTTAAAAAAACAAACAAACAAACAAAAAAACCAAAACCAAACACCCAGCGGGAGGTGGGAAAAGGGAAGGTCTTGGAGCCTGGGTTCCAGCCCAGCTGGGAACATCTATGCTGCTCATTAGCGCTGTAGCATGTGCCCCATGAGAACAAGTCAGTTGACATGGGCTCTGGGACTCGTGTCTTTTGGGTTTTATTTATTTTTGCAGTGTAGACATACCCATAATCTACTGTTCTAATACAGCAGTGTGTATGTATGTTCCTTATAGTTCATTGTCAAGACAAAGCATGCATCGTTTCCACTCCTTGTAAAAATTAAACTATAAAGGTTTTATTAAGAAAATATAATGCCTGTGTTTTCAAGGCATTTCCACCCCTTGATATTTCTGTAACTTCACTCCTCCTATTTGCTATGGTCACCCTGATCATCTAACTCAGAATTATTGGACCCATGGCAGTTTTATGGTAAAACGATACTTAAAAACAAACTAGAGGAATTTGTGCTCATGGATGTCTTGAACATCCTAAGAAATCTCACTGTCAGGAAGTTTGCCTTAAAGAATTCTTCTCTATCCTTGGTGTTGACCCCATTTCAGACTAATGATCCACTTTGCTACCCCTTTCCCAAGTACTCGCTCTATCTAAATATTTTCATGCTTTTCTCAAAAGTCTATCTGACTAGTTTTGTTGCTATTCTCTGATTTCCACAGTATTTGTCAATAGCATTCTGGTAATAGCACCCATAACTGAATGCAAAATTGCAAGTGTAGCTGCACCAGAGCTGCACAGAGAGGAAATGGTCTCCAAAGCTTGAAAATCCATGCACCTATGAAGAGTAGGAAGCTTTCTCCGGTGCATGCTACCAACTTGTATGCAGTCTAAGGCCTGGTCTACACTGGCAATTGAGGTCAATATAATGCTACTTACGTTGACCCCCTAAAGTATGCGTCTCCACTAGCACATAAGTTCTGTTGATATAAAGCATGGTAAAAGTCAACTTAATAAAACCATCTCTGCAAGTGGCATAGTGCTGAAATCAAATTCCATGGGTCGAATTTGCATCAGTGTAGGCAGAGCACAACATAAATCGACGCCGTTGGCTTCCATGAGGTATCCCATAATGTCCTGTTGTGACCACTCTCTGGACATTCATGATCTGCTGTAACGTTGCCACATACACAGGAAATAGCTCCTCCACATAAGCCCTGGGAAATTTTGAATTTCCATTTCGGGTTTATACAGTGTGGAGAGAGCTTTGTAGCTGAACTGCTCATGGCAACTGCACAGCCCAAACGCGCTCCAGCTTGGAGTCATCCAGAGGTCTTGGATCTCGTCGGTCTGTGGGGCGAAGAATCTGTCCTGGCTCAGCTCGAAGCCAGCAAAAGAAATGTAGATATATACAAGAAGATATCTTGTGGAATGTTGGAGAAGAGACACAACAGGGGCATGCAGTAGTGCCGCATTAGGATCAAAGAACTGAGGCAGGCTTATTAGAAAACTAGGGAAGCTAACAGCCATTCTGGCTTCTCACTCTAAACATGCCGCTTTTACAAGGAGCTGCATGCAATTCCCGGTGGGGACCCCACCACTGTGCCACCACGCAGCATTGATACCATCGAAGAATCCCCGTCCAGGACGAATGAGGAGGATTCCGTGGACAAGGAGAATGCAAATTAGGAGAGCAGGATGCAGGAAAGCAGGGCATCCATTCTCCCTGAGAGGCAGGACCTGTTCGTTACCCCAGAGCAGTCCAGCCATACAGAAGACAGCAGGACTGATCAAGATGAAGGGGAAGGCACATCAGGTGAGTGTGTGGGGCAAATCTTTTTTTTGCAGGTTATGTTCCTAGTCCGGTTTCTTAAAAGGAGCTTGTGTTTTTGAGGGGAGGTTCTTGCTGGGTGGTGGCAAACTTCAGTGGAGGGTTGCTCCCGGAACAGACTATGTGCAGAGGTATGCTCTGAGAATCCTCTGTGGATATCTCAAGGAAACTTTCATGTCGGTAATCTGTTAACGTTAGCGGAAGGTTTCTGGGGAGGGCAGCCTTATTTCTTCCACCATGGTAGGATACTTTTCCCCGCACTCTACTATTAAATGAGCAGGCATCATAGCGGAACACAGCATAGTAGCATAAGGGCCAGGCCTGTACCCTGATGTTTGCAGCAAATCGTCCCTTTCTGCCTGTGTTACCCTCAGGAGACTGATAACACACACATGGTCACCTAGGGAAGATTGCGCAAGTTTGAAGTACCTGACCAATACAGTCACTCTGTTTTATTCTTCTGCCGTGTACGGGGTCCCTGGGCTCCTCCCCAAGACTATTCCTAGTCCTAGTACTGTTGCAATGGGCATTATGGGTTGGGACGCTGTGTTACCAGATTTGCTCGTCACTTTGAGGTGTGCTTATTTATTAGGGTTACCTTCCTGGAAGAGGGGGTGTGATTCTATTAATGTGCTGCTTGTGTTACTTGTGTGTTCATATGGTTACAAGACCCCTCCCAGTGGAGCTATCCTGCAGGACCTAAGGTTTTCAGATTCAAATAAACTCCCCGCAGATACACACAACCATTCCAGATTAACTGAGTGCGTCTGAGCAGACCGGGCTATCAGCACTCTCAGCTGACCCCTTATACGTCCCTGAACTCAGCAGGCTGGGTGACACAGCACTGTCAGCTGTCACCCTCGTGTGCCCGTTGCACCATACCAGAATGGAGCACACTTATGAGCAGGCT